>CM038793.1:217052071-217214479 GCA_021764765.1 Vicia sativa
AATCTTTTTTCACTCCTTTTGCCATCCAAACTTTCTCTATAAATACCAAGCAATGCAGCCAGCCACAAGGACAAAAACCCTAGCCCAAGAGAGAGTCCTTATTTTGCCAAATTTTTCTCAAAACTTGAGAAAATCGAATTTCAAATTCCAGCAAGTTTCAGTCCAATCCAGCCATCCAATCTTGCTCATTGACATCCCAAAGAAGCAAAATCAACTTTACTGAAGTACACCTTAATCGTGCCCTATGATCGCTCCGATCTGGTATTTTTCTCAATTTTGATTTCTTCGATTCATGCATTTTTAATCGTGTTTGTTTGCATATTTGTACTCAGGATGCACATTTGGTCATGTTTGAACCCGTACATGTGAGCTTGAACGTCCAGAAACCCTATTGCCATTGTTAGGGTTCGAAAGCTTGTTTGAATCGGCTTTATACAGCGCTTTTAATCGAAACTAACATCACCATTGGATTCAGGAGGTCCAATTTAGGGGGGTAGGGTGTCCTTTTCCTGTTTATTCATCGTGTTTTGCAGGTTTAGAAAGTTGGACGGCCGGAGAAGACGACCGGAGCTAGGGCTCCGGCGTCGATGACTCGTTTGACCGGCGAGTTGCATGCGTAGAAAACGCTGCTCGATTCGTCCATTCAAAATAACTGGGGGCCACGCACGCTGACTCAGTTTGAAACATAATCAGGAAGCGTTATCATTCAAATTTTATTGATTTTGTCTTTTCCAACACCAGATGTCAAATGGTCTAGTGGTTAAGGCGTTTGCTGTTCCAAGATTCCCTCCCATGTCACGAGTTCGATTCAGCCTGGGACCGGTTCCATCCTTTTCTTTTACAAACTTCACCTTTCAATATTTTTCATATTTTCTTTTATTTTTAATTGTTTTGCATACTATTTTAATTACTCTCATAATTTTTATTCTGCTTTAAAAAATTATCAAAAATTAATTTTCTTTTTGCATTTGTTTTCTGAAAATCTTTATTTAATTTATAAAATTAAAATATACAATTTTTGCATGCATATTTATTTTTATTCATAATTTTGCATTTAAATCACATTTAATTAGTTTTAATTATTAAATTGCATCCAAAAATCCCAAAATTTATTTTAGCATATTTATATTATTTCCAGATGTAATAATTTTCTCATATAAAATTTGCATTTTCTAACATTTTCTTATTTCGATTTCATCATATTTTCCGATTGCTCGCTTCACGTGTTCTTCCAATTGGACGTTGCTTTACCATTTTCATTTTATTTTCCAATAATGTCAGATATGGATGTAATAGTTTAAAATTAGGTCTTTATTTTCCGATTTTAAATTATGTATCCGCCCAAAGCCTTGTAATAGCGAGATTTACCTTCCGCATCTTCACATTCCGCATTTTAATTTCACTCTATCAATTGCTAGTAATTAGGCGTATGGTAAGATAATAATGAACATAGCCCACTAATTTTCAAGATAACATATTCTCAAATCAACACACTTCTCACACACGCACCTTAGGTAATTCTCTCGCTTTGCGAATTCAAAACGGTCATGTCCTCGAACGTAGAGGTATTCTAGCATGTGTTTCAAAACAAATCATCATAGTCCCTTCGATACAAAGATCATAAGACCCACGATGTCGCTCCGAATACATGATCTTGACCGATTGTCGCCACGAAAATGATGATAGTCCCTTCGAACGTGCTAGAATACTTCCTACAAGTTGCCTTCTATGACCATCCGATGTCCTTCGAATGTCCCGCTTACATCCAACGAATGGAGCTACCTACTAACTAATGGTAAGGCTAGCGCTATTCTAAAGGAACGAGAAGCATGAAACCACCAATTCGAGTGGGTAAATAAGTCTTTAGTTGCTCGCCTATCAAATGCTTTTCACACCACACACTTTTTGTCAAAGTTCAAACTCTTTTCAAAACGAAACATTTCCAACACTTTGTATACACTCCTACATGAGTCATTACAAAGTCAAAGCGAAATGCCTTTTCAAAACATTTTTTGTCAAACACACAGAAAGCAATTTTAAAAGGTGATCTAGAGCAACTAAGAGCCCGTAGATAACTACGGATGGAAAGGGGTGCTAATTCCCTTTTCATAACCATTCTCCGAACTCGTAATCTAACGAAGGTCTTTTTCTGTACTTTTACCTTCCCTTAATTGGATAAAAATAAAAATCGGTGGCGACTCTTGCTATCCGCACATTTGGATACAAAATTCCTACAAGGTCAGTTCACCGTGTTACAGTTGGTAGGTAACTCCATTTGTTGGATGTAAGCGGGACATTCGAAGGGACATCGTATGGTCATAGAAAGCAACTTGTAGGAAGTACCCTAGCACATTCAAGGGATCATCATTTTCGTAGGCGACAATCGGGGTCAAGATCATGTATTCGGAGGCGACATCGTGGGTCTTATGATCTTTGTATCGAAGGGACTATGATGATTTGTTTTGAAGGCAACGG
This sequence comes from Vicia sativa, assembly GCA_021764765.1. Lineage (NCBI taxonomy): Eukaryota > Viridiplantae > Streptophyta > Magnoliopsida > Fabales > Fabaceae > Vicia > Vicia sativa. The sequence continues at coordinate 217,054,547 of CM038793.1, forward strand.
TGCTAGAATACCTCTACATTCGAGGGACATGACCATGTGAATTGTAAGGCATCGAGAGAATTACCCTAAGGGTGCATGTGAAAGAGTGTGTCGATTCGTATGTTTATCTTGAAAATTAGTGAGCTATGTTGATTATTATCTTGCCATACACGCCTAGTTACTAGCGCTTATAGGGTGCGAAATTAAAATGCGAATGTAAAGATGCGGAAAGATAAATGTCCTATGCTATTACATGGCTTTGGGGCAGATACATAATTTAAACTTGCGGAAAATAAAACCCTAATTTAAACTATTACATCCCATAAACAGTTACATTATTGGAAAAAATGAAAACGGTAAAAGAAAACGTCTGAAGCGGAATAACCTGTGAAAAGATAAGAAATCGGAAAATACGAGATGAATCGAACAAGAGAAAAAATGTTAGAAAAATGCAAATTTTTGAATGAGAAAAATATGACATGCTTGAAATAATATAAATATGCTAAAATAATTTTTGGGATTTTTTGGATGCAATTTAATAATTTAAAATGAATTAAAAGCAAAATTATGAATAAAAATAAATATGCATGCAAAATTATATTTTTTAATTTTATAAATTAAATAAATATTTTCAGAAAATAAATGCAAAAAGAAAAAATATTTTGATGATTTTTTAATGCATAAATAAAAATATGAAAAGAATTAAAATGATATGCAAAATATTAAATAATTAGAAAAAATATGAAAATATGCAAGTTTGTAAAAGAGAAACAAAAACCGGTGCCAGTGAGGATCGAACTCATGACCCTGGAGAGCATCTACGCACAGGGAACGCCTTAACCAATCGAGCTGTGTGCAAGCCGCTGGAAACCGAGCGGTAAGTTACAAACACGCTGCCTCCTTCCCGTCCGCTCGCCGCACTTCATCTTCTTCCTTTGAATTTTGAGCTAGCCGGCCATTGCTCGACGCCATGCACTCGGCTACAACGAAAATCAAGCACACATAATATAAATAAATTCTAAAGTCATGGTTCGATTCCAGACATCGTTCCGAATGCATTGGTGATAGTCTCATGGTCCAATTTTTCCATTTAAGCAAAGCCCTAAATCGAGCTCAGAAACCCTAGTTATGGTATATCACGATTCAGGCCATGGAAATGCAATCAAATAACCCAGATCGCTTGCAAACTTCATTCTAATCACAAAACAACAATGAAACATGTTAATAATGCATGAAAATTAAAATACGATTTTGGATTTTTCAAGAACAAACCAAACTCGGATTTTCTGATTCTGGATGGATTTAATCAAAGTAAAGGTCTGGATTGACTCTAAACAACCCAAGGAATGCAATGAAATCCTCAAAATCGATTGAAAATGGCTGGAACTAGGGCTGCACTTCGCTTAAGAGGCACAGTTTTTTTGAGTTGCAACAAGGGTTCTTGAGCCAATTTTTCTACCCTAATTTGTGTGGTATGTATCATGTATATATAGTAGAAGGATTCAGAGTTGTTTTGGGAAAGAATTAATCAATAATCAATGCCAATCATATTTGATTTTTGTACAAAATCAAATCTGCCAATTTTGATCAAATTTCAATCCAATCTTGCCATATCCATCAAATTTCGAAAATTGCTGGCTTTTAAGAGTTGCTTGGATCTCAAGGAAGAAATAAAAATCAAGTTTGCAATTAATTTTGATTTTATACTTTATTTTTAAATTTAATTTGTATTTAAATGAATAAATTCCAAATTAAATAGAAAAATAAAATAAAAATTCGTGGCATTGGGCTTGGATATTCCTAATTGTATAAGGAACAAGTTCGGATGAAGAAAAAGTAAGCCCATTTGCAAATTTTTTGATTTTTAGAAACATCTCTCTTTGTGCACTCTTTCAAAATTGCCCAACTTGTGAATGGTGTATCTTGCTCAATTTTCCACATTTTTTAGTGTTCTTGGAGTTTTTGGAAAGCTCTAAGAGTCCTCTAACCAACCTTTTTGGTCTCATCTCAATTGGAGTTTCCATGCTCAATATATATTCAAAACAAAATCTTGACTTTTTGTTGACTTTGAAAAGGACCTGTAATGTTTTGATCCATTCCTTCCAAATGAAGCATTTTTTGAACATTCTTGTGATACATGAAGTTGTAGAGAATTGAATTTCCTTCAAAACAAGAGTTGGTGGAAAAATTTCTGAGAAAGTATGAGAAAGTTATGATTAGTCAAAGTTCAGTTGACTTTTCACCTAAAACCCTAATTTAGAAAGTTTGACTTTGAGCAAATCTTGAGTTTTCTTGATGAATCATGATCAACCCTTGATCAAATGATGAATGTAACTTCAAAATGAGGATGTTGACCAAAATTATGAAGTTTGACAGTATGTTGACCACAGCTGACTTTTGTCCAATACAACCGATTTTCAACCATCCGAGCAATTGTCCGAGCAATCTTGACTTGTAAGGCTTGAAACTTGACATGGAGAATCTTTGAATCATATGAGGAGGCATGAAGACCATTGAGATGTTGAAGTCCATCTTGACTGAGAATTGCCAAACCCTAGTTTGGGTTGACTGCCCAGAGAGAGTTTGTCCGATCAACCTTCGAGGAATCCTTGAGTATGGATGAATGAAATATCTTGAGAAGATGGAGGGCAAATTTTGGGGTATGACACTTACAATTAAAAGATTCAATCTTTTTCAAACATCTTTCTTAAACATGTAAGTGGTAATGCTTGTACACTCGAGCAAAACACCGATAACTTACGATGAAAGATTTTAATCAGTCAAACTTTTCAAAAATGTATGTGATGAAATAGATTAGATACATTTTTCATTAAGATGACATTCGTCTGTGTCTCTTACTAACATTCCGTTGCTTCCACTAGCATAAGTGGGAACTACGATTTCTCTGACTTTCTCAACATCCTTTTGAGAATACGTAGGCACAAGGTCTCATCCTTGCCGAGCAAATTTCTTTCTCCCTTAAACCAAACAAACCATAGATCCCTTTAGATCCGAGCTACAAATGCTCTGATTCCCACTAGGGGATATGTGAAGCAACTCGATTTTCAAAAACCATTTAAATGAATTTTCAAAAACAATGAAATCGCCACCTAATTTTATTTGTTCTAGAAAGAACGGGAAATATAGATAAAACCCACAAAAATTGATAAGGCGTCTACAAGACCAAAAAGATGGATTCGGAGTCGGTTGCAAGAGGAAGGTATTAGCACCTTTACGTCCATCGTATCGATGGGACCCATTTAGTTCAAAATGTGTTTGTGTGTGTAATCGCTAATTTCTAAGTTATGAATAAATAAAAGAAAATGGACTTGTTTGTTATTATTTTGAGTTTGACACGGTTTCAAACCGCTGCCTCACGTATTCCTAGTGCAATGGGAAAGTCAAAACTCCGTAGTTCTTGTTGAAAATGTCTTGGATTGTTTGTATTGATTTTAGGAGAAAATGTTTTTGATTTTTGATAATCGTATATGAGCGAAAAAGGATTTGAATGGGTTGAATTGTTTTTAATTGTAGATGACAAGTACCAAAACGCGGATATCCTCTAACTAATCTGGTACTAGATTGGTGATCGAGGTCAACCGATCTTCTCTCATCCAAAATCTTTATTATGAAAAGAGTGAGGTGAAACAAAGTTCACTTTTATTAAGTGTTATGGAATAAAGTATTTAAGTCATTGTTACCCTCTAATGGCCCAAATATTTTACATTTTAATTAAATCGTCTAACCTCTAACAATTTAATTAAATTCCATATCACTATGTTTTTTTTGTTTTTTGAAAAAATTGATTTAGAAAACAAATTCAATTAATTAATTTAATTTGAAAGTGTTTTAAATGTTCATAGTATGGAATAAAGTATTCGAGTCATTGGGTTTCTCTAATGGCCCAAATATTTTACATTTTAATTAAATCGCTTAACCTCTAACAATTTAATTAAGTACCATAACACTATGTTGAAAATTGCAGCGTTGGACGTAGAGAAATGATATTTCGGGTTATGATTAACCAAGTATATGGACTTGATTAACCTCGTGAGGATAGGTGCTCCTATCCCCAACCATGAGACCCTGGTGCATGGTGATTGGTATATGGACCAATTATTTTTCGGGTTATGATTAATCAAGGCAACGAGGGCCCTAATTAACCTCGTGAGGATGGCCATGTCCATCCCCAACCATGAGACCCTTAGAGAATTTGGTGTGGGTAACCAAAAATAAGAGAAAGAGCGGAGGCGTTGTTGATTTTATATTAATGTGAGAGTGGAGTGTTCAATCGCGTAATAAACATGCAAGCGGATAATGATATAGCGAAAAATAAAAGAAAATAAATTAACACACAATACAAATCGGAATTTAAATAATTATTAGTATAGATATTCTTTTACTTGATGAAAAATCAATTAACAATTTAATTGGTAATTCAACAAATAAAAAACTACCATATGCCAAAATATTATTTAATACATCATTATATATAAAAACTTGCATAATAATTGAATTTAAAGAGAAAAGTTTAGGAATGGGCCTGCTTTAAGCTCGGAGGGTGAGTAGCAACCGAGCCCAAGCCCAAAACAATGTCACTGGATCTGTGTAGAAGCTCCATGGAGGCATGTGGTCCACCATTCGATCATCGGATCCGACTCGCAGATCCGGTGGCTTAAAGAGGGTGCAAAATGATACGTAGACACACATACACCGATTTCAAACAGACACACAAGTGGTGACAAGTGTCACCAACATAATCAAACATTTTAATATCTTTTAAACTCCTTCTTATATTTATGAACTATATAAAATAAAATAAAACTAATTTAATTAAGTAATAATAATACTAAATAAAATAATAAAAAATGTAAATTAGTTTATTGTTATTATATTATCCTATATTATATTTTATAAACTAAAATTAAATTAAATTAGCTTTGTTACTAATCAATTTTTATTAAAAAAAAAACAATCTAATCCTAATACTAATTATACACTAATACTTAAATGAAAAAACAAAAATCGCTTTTATAAAATCAAGATCTAATCCTAAGTAGATATCTAATATTATCCTAATCTCATTTCACAAAATAAACAAAATATAAGTTTTGAAACTCTCTCATCCTCACAAACCCTCACGATCCGCTCATCTTCCCAAACTCTCTCTCTCATGATCTCTCGAAAACTCGCCTCTCTCTCTCACGCGAACTCTCATCTCGCCTCACGATCTCGTCATTGCCTCACGAGATCCACCATGGTCTCCGCCGTGTTCGCCCGATTTCTCACGATCTCCGATCTCGCCGTCTCATCATCGTCGCCTGCTCTCACGAAATCTCTTGATCTCCTCACCGATTCACTGCTTCACTATTGCATGTTACAAATTTCGCTTGATTTTGTGTTTACGTGCTGGGTGATGGAAAAGAGGAACCCTAAACGTGATTCGTGTGACGGCGGAGTCAGGCGAAAAAAGTAAAGAGAGAGAGAAAAGAAGGAGGATGGCGCCATGGTGGTTCGCAACCTCCTTCTCTTCCTTTGAAGATCGGGTAATACCTTTCAAACTTCTTCTTTCCGCTATTTTCGCTTTTCCGGGGTATGTTTAGAGATGATGATTCCGCTGGAGTGTTCTCGTTTCTTTTGACCTGCTCGGTTTTGCTTTGTATGATGTTCTTGCTTTTCCGGTTTTTGCTTTATGTTTACTACTAGGTTTTCAAAATGAACAGCTTGCTCCCTTGATTCGCGGCATTCACCGCTTTTATATTGTCTTTCAATTAGGGTTTTGATGTCGGCCTGGGAATGTGGTCGCTTGAGAAAACGAGAAATGGGCCTTTGTATCGTTGTTTGATCCGTTAGTCCGAAATGAGTATGCCACCGTGTTTTCTCAGACGGACTATGATGTAGGGTCATTATCATTTTTCCTATGCGCCTATTGGTATATCAATGACATCGAAATTTCAATCAACAATGTACTTGCCGCAGAGGGTGATGATGGTGTTCGAACCACACCCCTTTGTGAACCAACTTATGCGCCAGGATTTGCAAAAGGGTAGGTCTTGAACATGAATGATAACAAACCTTGGACATAAACCGATCCCAAATAATACTCCCTAATGATGAGATAAGAACCTTATTTTGAAACTTTGTTTATCGTCCGTTATTACTAATTATCTTCTTTTGTTGTTTCATGAATGTTGGTGTTGATATGAGCTTGGAAAGATGACGAAGTCTTGAGGATTTTTCTTGGAGAAACCGTGATCAAGGCATGGCCAAATAGAGATAGCAATCTAGAATACAACTAGAGTTTCCTTGGAGAAACCGCAGGATTGGTGCAAGTTATTGTACCTTAGGATAGACTCCTCATTTTGTAATGAATGTAATCTTGAAAGTTTTGTATTGAAAGTTTGAACCTTGTAACACCACACATCAAATTAACATTGTAAATTTCAATGACTCTTGTGGTATTTGTACAAACTTGTCAAGTGAATGTTGAATTTGGAAGCTTGATTCTACTTTATCAATGGATATGCTTTGAATGTCATTTTGAATTCACATAAGACTTTGGAAATTGAATGATAAGGAAAGGAATTTGAATGTTGAAGGAATTGGTTTTGATTGAAACTTGCATTTTAGGATTTGACAAATTGTAATACGATCTTGATTTGTGTCCTTGTACAAATAAAAAACTTTAGAGTAATCTTGACCTCTTGGAATTTTATGAACACAAGCCTCGAGGAAAAAAATGCACCTAATTGAATTCTTGATCACAGATAAAAATTTGAAATTCAAAATGCATCAAATATCCCAAAAATTTGTCATGAACCAAAATTGAATTGGTTAAAACAAATCATGTTGAAATATTGATTAATGTATTTATCCAAAACCACTTCAATCTAAAACCAACCGTAGTCTTGATGACTTGAAATGAGCAATGCTTGAATTCTTTTGAAATTCCCGCCATAAAGTTTTCATGTTGATCCGCTTTGTAAAAGAAAGCCCGAGCCTTTTGCCATTTGAAACAAAAATAAACTCTAAGTTTCAAATGAAGTTCTTGATTCCAAACCTTAGTCGACTTGGCGATTGCATGATTTCTTTAAGAAATGGGTGATAGATTCCACTTGAAATTAATGGTATTATCACCGCATTTCCAAATCGAACCACATTCGGTAGTAGAGAAAGATTCGAAATCAAACGAATTTCATAAGGAAACTTCTAATTTTTACGAATGCCTTGAATTTCGTGGGCGATGAACGCGACCGGAAAAGATCTCAACATGTGGCAACTTGACATTCAGAATCTTGCAAACAAACCCTCCGACGAAAATTTCCACATACATCCACCGCTAAGAGGAACAAACCGACGAGCAAACCAAACGCACTAGAACTTGTATTGTTGACCAATAAACGGATAGTCACAATCCACCCTTTTACGCCTTGAATAATGAACTCAAACAACAAGAAACCCAAACTCGCGATGAACCGATCTCCTCGTCGTTTTCCAAATATCCTAGATAGGTTGAAAGCACCACAACTTTTCTGTTCAACGGAGAATCTCTGGGAAACAGCTCCAACCCGTAACCATAGAACCAGTGGTATGAATGTATGTGAGTGTCATGATAGATGCTAAGCCTAAACCAGATAAGATCGAGACAGAGGGCAAATTTTGGGTGCAATAGGTTCTCTATTTAATCGTTTTAAACCCGAAGTGAAATTACGCTAGCCTTTTGAACTTTCAAGGTAGAAGAAGATTAAATACTAAAAGAACCCAAAAATTTGCGCTCCGGAGAACAAGTATAAATGTTTATTTTTATTTTATAATAATTTTTTATTTTCTATTTTTTGTGATTTTTTTTTTTTTTGTGAACAGTGTCGGTACATCGAGAAACGAATGCACTTGAATAAGTGACTTCACAGATTAGAAATGAAAACTGAGAGATCTTTGAAACGAGCATACTTCAATAAGTTGCATCGCAGATCAAAAAGACGAAACCAGACAGACCTTTGGAACGAGCATACTTCAATAAGTTGCTTCGCAGATCAGAAAGGTAAGAACTCATAGATCTTTAGAACGAGCATACTTCAATAAGTTGCATCGCAGATCAAAAATGAGAACAGGTAGATCTTTGGAACACGCACACTTCAATAAGTTGCATCGCAGATCAAAAAGACGAAACCAGACAGACCTTTGGAACGAGCATACTTCAATAAGTTGCTTCGCAGATCAGAAAGGTAAGAACTCATAGATCTTTAGAACGAGCATACTCAATAAGTTGCATCGCAGATCAAAATGAGAACAGTAGATCTTTGAACGCACACTTCAATAAGTTGCATCGCAGATCAAAAAGACGAAACCGCATGCACCTTTGGAACGAGCATACTTCAATAAGTTGCATCGCAGATCAGAAAGGTAAGAACTCATAGATCTTTAGAACGAGCATACTTCAATAAGTTGCATCGCAGATCAAAAATGAGAACAGGTAGATCTTTGGAACGCGCACACTTCAATAAGTTGCATCGCAGATCAAAAAGACGAAACCAGACAGACCTTTGGAACGAGCATACTTCAATAAGTTGCTTCGCAGATCAGAAAGGTAAGAACTCATAGATCTTTAGAACGAGCATACATCAATAAGTTGCATCGCATATCAAAAATGAGAACAGACAGGAGTATATGTCAGGTAAAGATATTAGACACACACAAGAAGGAGATCGACTGGAGCAGACTCACTGGGGAGAAAATATATGGAATGGTAAAATCGCCGATCAAGACGACCACGGGAAAAGGCCAACCAAAGAGACTCTAGCAAGGATTGCCGAGCTACGTTGACTTTGAAAGTTTGCAAATATGCAAGAAATACAATATCCTCGTGCCAAAGGCGGTGTAATTTTTCAAGAGTGGCAATTATATGAATTACCACACACCAAGTATGGATACTCAAACAATTGAGAAGCAAGAAAGGTTAGACACCGACTCTACTCGCACTCTAACGACAGAGGCAAACACGGTAAGAATACCAAAATAAAAATTTGCAAAAAGTAAGACGCTGGTAATCGAATTGAATTTTGAATGATATAGAGACCGACACGGGTCAAAATGCGTATAACAACAACAAGAACAATTTCTCGAGGGAACTCGACCGAATACCACTTGGGATTTTTATTGAATGATTTCTCTTCGAGACGCAAAAGGTTCTCGAGAAACACTTTAACCGCTTATGCTTAGATGCATGTTCGAGATTATTATTTTTAGCGTAATGCTCCATATAAATGGAAATGCTACACATTTTTGAGGATGCTATGCAATGCAATGATGCATGTTTGAGATTATTATTTTTTTAGCGTAATGCTCCATATCAATGGAAATGCTACGCGTTTCTTTTTGAGGATGTTATGCAATGCGTTGATGCATGTTTTAATATTTCACCGACTATAGGCAATCGTGAGAGGAAACATCAACCATCCATGAATTGAATATAAATCATCCGGTCTTTGTCAAAGAGATGATAGTCCGACCCCGATGGGATTGTAGAATAGAAGGCCAACTTTCAATGATCTACATCATCGAGGAAGTAACTCTTGAGATTAACATTCATCCGGGATGATGATCTTGTTAGAGTTCCCGATTTCAATAACTCGAATACGAGCTCTTGCAGGAGGAGTTGACAACATCTTCCGCATAAGGGAGCCTTTGAAATGATCTTGCCGGTGTAAGCCGCTTCTTGCAATCTCCCGCTCGGGAAAGATAACATCCAAGGCGTATATATGCCATAGATAACTCTTGTTGAGAGAAAGACACTTTGTCGGTGACTAAAGCTCAGCGATCACGCCTTTATTTAAAAATCTTTGGATAACAAAATTTTGATCTCTGATGAGCTGAGGATAACGATCCTGACTTGAATTGGAGATATTGATCCTGAACTTCTGATGGATAAATCCAACACAGACTTAGGTCTTTGATGAGCTGAGGATAACAATCCTAACTTCGACATGCCATTCAAACTCAACTCGCTTAGCTTGCTACCGACTTGACTTGATTAATTATGAGGTGGAGGAATGCCCCTGCATAATGCTTTGCCCCGGTCTGTATGGACTTTGAAAAAATTGCCTCGAGAAGGCTTCCTGAGATCTGTACCATCAAGATAATCTGCCCCAATATTATAAACTTGGCAACACTGCCCATGGCTAACCAAAGGTGAAGAAGGTTTCAACCTTGCCCGGATTAATGCCCCTGATTGCTCAGCACTTTGAGAGATTCTTCGAATCTCGACATAAATGCCCCAGATTGACTGAACTTTGAAGATATCACCTACTCAGGGTGGTTAACTTACATCTTGAAAGTAGGCTACTTCACAACCTTACTTCTCAACTCGAGCTGCTTTGTGCTCAATCAGATACTTGAAGCAATATGTCCTTCAGGACAAACAAATTATTCGTCTGATGCTCAATATGCAAGCTCACTTGATGTTAAAGCACTTGCCTATATGCAAAGAATGTTTTATTCTACGAATGATAATTCTAATGCAAAGTTCATGTTTGTCTTGAAGTTTTAAAAATCTTTAATTGAAAAGATATCAAAACATTGAATTTTTTTGTAAAAGATTGAGTGATACCAACTCAAATGTTTATCAAGCCTCCTAGGAGTCAGGTTACCGTATTCTTGTAACAGTTTTGCTTTCGAATTAACCCATGCTTCAATTAGGACTTTCAAGGGTTGTAACGTGGTCTGGTTCACGGGTTTTTTAGAAAAAAAGATTTTTAGGCTCAAAACATTTGGTGCCCTCCCATTCTCCGTGATATTCTCCAATCCTAGGTTCAGATAACTTGACGTGAGCATTCATCTCTTGAGAGAAGTTTATGATTTGGTTGAGGAACCACTAAGGTTTCTTGGACACGATAATACCACCTTTTCTTTTAGTGTCTTATCACACGACCTTGTTCTTGTAAGGAGGATTTTTTATTTTGTTTTGTAATCCTTTTTTCTTTTCTTTTGCCATTTTTGCCTAAGCGACTTATTATGAAGTGACTTAGCGGGCTTTTTGTCATCATTTTTTATCACTTTTTCTTTTGAACAAGTCGTGTGATCTTCCACCCTTGTTTGATTGGAGGTGATTGTGACTGCTTCAATCCTTGGCGAATGAGAGATAACAATTGTGGTATCATCATCTGTTGATTTCCTGATGTGCGAGAGATAACCATTACGGCTTCAACCTCTTTCGATGCACACGTGAAGATTGACCATTGTGGTTTTGAATTTCTCACCTCTTGAAAGATAACCATTGTTGTATCCTTGATGCGCACTTGATGAGTTTTGAACACTGACCGTTAATCGAACACTACCCCGCCCTGTGTTTAAAATGAGGGTTTTTTCCAATGTAAAATAAACTCCTACTCGAGGCTCGAAGGGTTAACGAGGGTTTCACCCCTTATATCTCCGTGTTTGGGGATTTGAAACAAGGCCTCGTATATCGTTAGTGGTGGTTCTTACCAAAGCATAATGTTTTAGATTCTTGGTAAATTGTTCGCCATCCTCCCTCCGAGGTGTTGCTTTATTAATAAGAGTTGAATATCAAAAGCATAGTAAAACAAATCGAGTGAATACGAATGGATCAATTCAAGACAAACATATTCAATGCATTATGATTAGTATTCGTAAATGAGCACATTTTGCATACAAGAAAGTACCGAACAAAACAAGAAAATCACAAACGAGCATGCAAGATAAAACTAGAAATCTCCATGTTGAGGAGACGGTCTCCGATGGATTTCTTCCTTCGTAAGATGCACTTCGTAGTCCCGCGCATCGAGTCAAAAGAGAGTTCAATTAATGCGAGGCCCCGAGGAATGTGATTGCTTGGAATCAATGAGTTTCGAACTCGGCCTTTGAAAAGATTACATCCTTCAATTGTATGGCCAGTGCCCCGTAATGGAACTCACAAGAGGCATCGGATCATATCCCAAAGGATACGGATAAGGAGGCATCTCGAGTTCTTTTAACTCCACCAAAGAATGTTGGAGTAGATGAGTTAGCAACTCACTATGAGGCATAGGGATTGGATCATGCACTTTTTGGCCTTATCAAATTCTTCCCACCTCGCTGTTGATGATTTTGTCGATAAGTTTGTTGCTGAGGAGCATTTTGTCGGGAGCATATTGTCCGGTGTTCGATGCATACAGCAAAGACGATTCAGGAGCACATCGATTAGAATTAGCTTTCATCACCGATTAGGAATCAAATCGAGGGTAAACATGAGCTTCTTCCTCGCCCTCGAAAATTGTACTTGCCTCTTCATCAATTTGCTCTGGAAATTCAGAAGCAATAGGAACATCCTGAATGTTGCCCATCTTGAGACCATGCTCAATTCGTTCCCCTACAACAACTAGGTGTGAAAATGTAGAAGTACATCCTACAATCGACAGGGGCCTCGAAGGTATTGGAGAACATCTCAATGAGTTCTCGCTCCAAAAGAGGAGGTTGAACTCTAGCAGCCTAATTTCCATCTCGCATAATCTTTGAAAGATTCTTCGCCTTTTGAGTTAAACCCGAGTTGAATTCGTGAGCCATGTCCCTATTATAGTCGTAGTGATTGACAAAAGCTTCACCCAATTCCTTCCAAGTTCGATGTGAGTTCGTTCAAAGTCGAGTGTACCACTCGAGAGATGCTCCATCGAGGCTATCTTGAAAACGTGTACGAGGAGCTTGTCATTTTCCGACAGGAGCCATCTTATTACAATAGGCTTTGATGTGAGTAATCGGACAAGAGGCACCCTTATACTTCTCGAAAGTGGGAACTTTGAACTTTGCAGGAATTTTGATATCAGGCACCAAGCACAAACTAGGGGCGTCTAAGCCAAAGGAATCACGACCCTCAATAGCTCTCATCCCTTTCTCAAGGAGGTGAAGCTTTTTCTCAGAATCAATCTCTTCGATCGGAAACGTGAAGGTGTCAAACGAAGACTCGAAGATGTCATCACAGTGAGGAGTTCCATTGACATACATTTGAACGGTGTTTCTGACATTTTGATCTGAAAGGACCTCCATGTGGTTAAGATTAACACCTGGTGGATTAACATGATCAGTAGTAACCACTTCGGATCTCTGGACAATTTGCTTCAACTCTTCTTGTCCAAGGACTATTTTCTGGATAACCTCCATGAATTGATCTATCTGGGCATCCATATGAGTTCTCATTGCAACCACACTTGCCTGAAGTTGATCCACGATGACGACAATGTTAGGAAATCAGTCTTGTAGTCTTGAGATTATTGATAAGAAGTCAGGTTGAAATGAGTCATCTGGTTGAAATGAATGAAATGCATGATGATGCATGGATGATAAGAGAAATAAACTCTTTTGAGATGATTGATGCAAATGGAATGCAACATGATGATAATAACAGGTTCACAGAGACGTGAATCAGGGATGACATTGGTAATTAGAACAACTTATTTAGGTGGGCTCCTACAATAGGATAGCTCTAGGCTTCTACCCAATAATCCCGAACAAGGTGGTTCTAATGTTTTTTGCTAAATATTTCTCGGAGTCTCAGATCCCCTTTTAACAAATATTATCATCGTGCGAGAGGCCTACATGGTGATAGTATTTGCAAAAGTATACTCCAAGAAACGGCTCTTAATGGGATGCTCGAAATCCAACATTTGAGTGTTTTGGTCTTGGTTCGGACAACATGAACAAACTTAGAGCTATAGGTCATTTGTCCAAAGATTGATGTCCTGCGCTATCGCGGGCCAACAACCTCCTTAAAACAACCAACTCTAAGTCGAGTCTTCCCGCCAACAAGACAATGGAGTCGTGGACCTAGGCTACGACCCCTCTATTCCTAAAAGGTGACCTAGAAGCCTGGGTAGTGGGCTTATCTATGTATCAATGCCCATGAATTCCCATCACAATAATATATTAACAGATTAATATATAAAGCATAGAGAGAAAAATAAGCAAATAAACAATAGATAAGCAAAAAGAAGAAAGCGATAAACAAACACACAAACATGCGAAGAACTAAACTAGGGTCGACACGCTTAGTTAAAAAGATTTTAAAATTCTCCCAAAGAAGTCGCCAATCAAGCAACTCGATTTTCAAAACCATTTAAATGAATTTTCAAAACAATGAAATCGCCACCTAATTTTATTTGTTCTAGAAAGAACGGGAAATATAGATAAAACCCACAAAATTGATAAGGCGGTCTACAAGACCAAAAAGATGGATTCGGAGCTCACATGCAAGAGGAAGGTATTAGCACTTTACGTCCATCGTACTCGATGGGACCCATTTAGTTCAAAATGTGTTTGTGTGTAATCGCTAATTTCTAAGTTATGAATAAATAAAAAGAAAATGGACTTGTTTGTTATTATTTTGAGTTTGACACGGTTTCGAAACCGCGGCCTACGTATTCCTAGTGCAATGGGAAAGTCAAAACTCCGTAGTTCTTGTTGAAAATGTCTTGGATTGTTTGTATTGATTTTAGGAGAAAATGTTTTTTTGATTTTTGATAATCGCATATGAGCGAAAAAGGATTTGAATGGGTTGAATTGTTTTAATTGTAGATGACAAGTACCAAAACGTCGGGATATCCTCTAACGATTGGACTCGAGATTGGTGATCGAGGTCAACCAATCTTCTCTCATCCAAAATCTTTATTATGAAAAGAGTGAGGTGAAACAAAGTTCACTTTTATTATGTTATGGAATAAAGTATTTAAGTCATGGGTTACCTCTAATGGCCCAAATATTTTACATTTTAATTAAATCGCTTGCTAACCTCTAACAATTTAATTAAATTCCATATCACTATGTTTTTTGTTTTTTGAAAAAATTGATTTAGAAAACAAATTCAATTAATTAATTTAATTTGAAAGTGTTTTAAATGTTCATATGGAATAAAGTATTCGAGTCATTGGGTTTCCTCTAATGGCCCAAATATTTTACATTTTAATTAAATCGCGCAACCTCTAACAATTTAATTAAGTACCATAACACTATGTTGAAAATTGCATTGGACGAGAGAAATGATATTTCGTTATGATTAACCAAGTATATGGACTTGATTAACCTCGTGAGGATAGGTGCTCCTATCCCCAACCATGAGACTGCACGGTGATTGGTATATGGACCAATTATTTTTCTAAGTTATGATTAATCAAGGCAACGAGGGCCCTAATTAACCTCGTGAGGATGGCCATGTCCATCCCCAACCATGAGACCTTTAGAATTTGGTGTGGGTAACCAAAAATAAGAGAAAGAGCGGAGGCGTTGTTGATTTTATATTAATGTGAGAGTGGAGTGTTCAATCACAGAATAAACATGCAAGCGGATAATGATATAGCGAAAATAAAAGAAAATAAATTAACACACAATACAAATCGAATTTAAATAATTATTAGTATAGATATTCTTTTACTTGATGAAAAATCAATTAACAATTTAATTGGTAATTCAACAAATAAAAACTACCATATGCCAAAATATTATTTAATACATCATTATATATAAAAACTTGCATAATAATTGAATTTAAAGAGAAAAGTTTAGAATGGGCCTGCTTGAAGCTTTAAGTCGAGGGTGAGTAGCAATCTGAGCCCAAGCCCAAAACAATGCCTGGATCTGTGTAAGCTCCATGGAGGCATGCCGTGGTCCACCATTCCGATCGCTTGATCCGACTCGCGATCCGTGGCTTGCAGGAGGGTGCAAAATGTATACAGAGACACACATACACCGATTTCAAACAGACACAATGTGGTGACAAGTGTCACCAACATAATCAAACATTTTAATATCTTTTAAACTCCTTCTTATATTTATGAACTATATAAAATAAAATAAAACTAATTTAATTAAGTAATAATAATACTAAATAAAATAATAAAAAAAATGTAAATTAGTTTATTGTTATTATATTATCCTATATTATATTTTATAAACTAAAATTAAATTAAATTAGCTTTGTTACTAATCAATTTTTATTATAAAAAAAAAAACAATCTAATCCTAATACTAATTATACACTAATACTTAAATGAAAAAACAAAATCGCTTTTATAAAATCGTAAGATCTAATCCTAAGTAGATATCTAATATTATCCTAATCTCATTTCACAAAATAAACAAAATATAAGTTTTGAAACTCTCTCATCCTCACAAACCCTCACGATCCGCTCATCTTCCCAAACTCTCTCTCTCACGATCTCTCGTAAAACTCGCCTCTCTCTCTCTCACGCGAACTCTCATCTCGCCTCACGATCTCTCGCCGCCTCACGAGATCCACCATGGTCTCCGCCGTGTTCGCCTCCGATTTCTCACGATCTCTCCGATCTCGCTCATCATCATCATCGCCTGCTCTCACGAAATCTCTTGATCTCCTCACCGATTCACTGCTTCACTATTGCATGTTACAAATTTCGCTTGATTTTGTGTTTACGTGCTCAGTGATGGAAAAGAGGTACCCTAAACGTGATTCGGTGTGACGGCATGAGTCAAAAAGTAAAGAGAGCAGAAGAGAAAAGAAGGGAGGATGGCGGCCATGGTGGTTCGCAACCTCCTTCTCTTCCTTTGAAGATCGGGTAATACCTTTCAAACTTCTTCTTTCTGGCTATTTTCGGCTTTTCTGACGGGGGTATGTTTAGGAGATGATGATTCCGTTGGAGTGTTCTGGTTTCTTTTGACTGTTCTGGGTTTTGCTTTGTATGATGTTCTTGCTTTTCTGGGTTTTTGCTTTATGTTTACGGCTAGGGTTTTCAAAATGAACATTGCCTCCCTTGATTACATCAGGTATCTAACGCTTTTATATTGTCTTTCAATTAGGGTTTTGATGTCACTGGGAACAGTGGCTGCTTGAGAAAACGAAATGGGCCTTTGTATCGTTGTTTGATCCGTTAGTCCGTAAATGAGTATGCCACCGTGTTTTCTGTATTGACTATGATGTATAGGGTCATATCATTTTTCTCGTTATGCGCCTATTGGTATATCAATGACATCGAAATTCAATCCCGAACAATGTACTTGCCGCAGAGTGGTGATGATGGTGTTCTGAACCACACCCCCTTTGTGAACCAACTTATGCGTAGATTTGCAAAAGGGTAGGTCTTGAACATGAATGATAAACAAACCTTGGACATAAACCGATCCCAAATAATACTCCCTAATGATGAGATAAGAACCTTATTTTGAAACTTTGTTTACCGTCGTTATTACTAATTATCTTCTTTTTGTTGTTTCATGAATGTTGGTGTTGATATGAGCTTGGAAAGATGACGAAGTCTTGAGGATTTTTCTTGGAGAAACCGTGATCAAGGCATGGCCAAATAGAGATAGCAATCTAGAATACAACTAGAGTTTCCTTGGAGAAACCGCTGGATTGGTTGCAAGTTATTGTACCTTAGGATAGACTCCTCATTTTGTAATGAATGTAATCTTGAAAGTTTTGTATTGAAAGTTTGAACCTTGTAACACCACACATCAAATTAACATTGTAAATTTCAATGACTCTTGTGGTATTTGTACAAACTTGTCAAGTGAATGTTGAATTTGGAAGCTTGATTCTACTTTATCAATGGATATGCTTTGAATGTCATTTTGAATTCACATAAGACTTTGGAAATTGAATGATAAGGAAAGGAATTTGAATGTTGAAGGAATTGGTTTTGGATTGAAACTTGCATTTTAGGATTTGACAAATTGTAATACGATCTTGATTTGTGTCCTTGTACAAATAAAAAACTTTAGAGTAATCTTGGACCTCTTGGAATTTTATGAACACAAGCCTTGAGGAAAAAAATGCACCTAATTGAATTCTTGATCACAGATAAAAATTTGAAATTCAAAATGCATCAAATATCCCGAAAAATTTGTCATGAACCAAAATTGAATTGGTTAAAACAAATCATGTTGAAATATTGATTAATGTATTTATCCAAAACCACTTCAATCTAAAAAACCAATCCGTAGTCTTGATGACTTGGAAATGAGCAATGCTTGAATTCTTTTGAAATTCCTGGCCATAAAGTTTTCATGTTGATCCGCTCTTGTAAAAGAAAGCCCGAGCCTTTTGCCATTTGAAACAAAAAAAATAAACTCTAAGTTTCAAATGAAGTTCTTGATTCCAAACCTTAGTCGACTTGGCGATTGCATGATTTCTTTAAGAAATGGGTGATAGATTCCACTTGAAATTAATGGTATTATCACCGCATTTCCAAATCGAACCACATTCGGTAGTAGAGAAAGATTCGAAATCAAACGAATTTCATAAGGAAACTTCTAATTTTTACGAATGCCTTGAATTTCGTGGGCGATGAACGCGACCGGAAAAGATCTCAACATGTGGCAACTTGACATTCGGAAATCTTGCAAACAAACCCTCCGACGAAAATTTCCACATACATCCACTCCAAGAGTGAACAAAACTGACGAGCAAACCAAACGCACTAGAACTTGTATTGTTGACCAATAAACGGATAGTCACAATCCACCCTTTTACGTCTTGAATAATGAACTCGAAACAACAGCAAAACCCAAACTCGCGATGAACTGATCTCCTCGTCGTTTTCCAAATATCCTAGATAGGTTGAAAGCACCACAACTTTTCTGTTCAACGGAGAATCTCTGCGAAACAACTCCAACCCGTAACCATAGAACCAGTAGTATGAATGTATGTGAGTGTCATGATAGATGCGAAGCCTAAACCAGATAAGATCGAGACAGAGGGCAAATTTTGGGTGCAATAATATGTATGCAGAAGATCCAAAGATCTTTATGAGCACAATAATAACAAACACTAGGATCCCACTAATCTATCCTTCTTAAAATCCCAAAGGAGAAACTTTCCCAATCATAGAAATAGCAATTAAAACACACAAACATATCAAACATATTCATATATAAAGCTATAGATAACTATATATATTTAGGGTGCTCCATCTATTCCCTTTATATAACAAACCCCTTACTCGTATCTCCCAATGCGCTATGCCTAGTTTGCGCTTAGTCGTTACGCATATCAATATCAATTGAGGGTATTAATTTTCCCTTTTCATAATCATTAAATCATCTTTCTTGTGTTGAAAATGATAAAGCTTGATGCTCGCGGCATCTTTATAAACAAATCAAAAGAGTAAATCGTTTCGAGCTAGATAATCTGAATTCATATTCAAATCCTCTAGCGCGTCACCTTTTAACGCGAAC
Source organism: Vicia sativa (assembly GCA_021764765.1). Taxonomy (NCBI): domain Eukaryota; kingdom Viridiplantae; phylum Streptophyta; class Magnoliopsida; order Fabales; family Fabaceae; genus Vicia; species Vicia sativa. The sequence continues at coordinate 217,073,714 of CM038793.1, forward strand.
AACAACATAACCGACTCCATGAGACACGACTATGTTATGCATGTAGTACTCGTCGCTTCGTCCGTAATTAGGGACATTGGCATAAAGTACATCGTCGCTTTTGCATAAAAACCCTCGTCGCTTGGCATAAAAGCCCTCGTCACCAATGCAATGTATGTGACTCGACAACACGACATCACAAACACAACACAACAATAACATTATCATCGCACATCAAAATTGGCATAAATCCCACGTCGCCATAATTTATCCACATCAAGATAAATATATCATCGTATCATACATCATTAAGTATTCGTTATAAATAAACTGTCGCAAATATAATGTTTAATCACCCCACGTCATTATCAATTTATTCACCAAATTCCAAAGACGGAAAAATAGTCAAACACCAATAATCATCACGAAAGTCATTCCTAATAACCGGTATTAACCATAATCGTCAACATCGCAATCGGATTGTCCATATGTGCCTTAAATCGACTAAAACGCAATCTGATTCAATTAAACCGTAATTTGGCCTATTTCGGATCGTTTCGTAAAAACTCGTAATTTCGAAAAACTAACCTCGCCACTAAGTTCCACACGTCGAAATTAGCTAGTACGTCAATTTTCGTTGAATTCGGAGCAACTTGCTCCGTCGCTGAAATTACCGAAATCAGAAAATCGGAACATAATCGGGCTCTAAATTTAATAGGCTAACTTATGTCCTAATTATATTTTATTAATACCAACTAGTAGTATATGAAATTAAGGAATTTAAAAAGAAACAGAAACAAACTGCATAATTATGCAGAAAACACAATTATGCAGTAAACAGAAAAATTGATAGAAAAACACAATTTCATTCCACCTGCCACAAGAGGAAGGGACGAACGTCCCATGGTGTGTTAAGGGCTTGAGGCGGGCACCAGGGAGGTTGGGAAGGCCGCCCCTCATGGTGAGGTGGGCGCCTCCCAGCTTCTTCTTCCTCTTTTCATTTTCTTCCTCATTTAAACGCAGTGTTTCCTGGTTTAGTTTTTCACAGTTTTCTTGTTTTTCTTCATTCTAGCAACTTATTCTTACTAGCTTAGCAATAAAACACCAACAATCCATACTCCTAACCCAACCTTTCTAAGTTATTTGAACAATCATCCAACCAAAACTCATGAATCAACCTATCAATTTTTCCTAAATCCACAACATATCTATCAAACCCTAACTATATGGAAAGGAAAATCAAACCCTTACCTCAAGTGCTTGGATGATTGCAAGATGCTCCAACAAAATCCAAACCTCAAGCTTGCTCTTGCTCCTCTTCTTCTTCTTCTTCCAAAACCCTCTAGTTCTTTCCATGTTTCTATGTTAGGTTTTTGTGTTGTAATGGAAAGAAATGAGGAAAATTGGTTTTATGATGTATTCTTACTAGCAACCAAGGGTGTACACCCAATTCTCATCAATTAATTCTCACACCCCTATCTACTCTTATTAATTAACACACTAATAATATCTAATAATATTATTAACTCAATTAATTAAAATAATTTTGGGGAATTAAATATCGGTCCGAATAATATTTTACCGAACCGAACGGAATAAAAACCGGACCGAACGAAACGTCACCAAATATATTAATAGATATATCGATTAATATAAATATTCTCGTCGCCAAAACAATCATCAAACGGTAACTCAAAAATATTAATATAATATAATATAATATTAATTAAAACGGGGCGTTACACATTTCATTTGAGATTTTTTAATATGAATTAGCTACTGACTTGTATAGTTTTAAATCTATTTTAATTCAAAGCTTACTTAATTCTCAAGTTTCGATTATGTTGTATGGTTTAAAAGCTCATTTCTCATTTGTCATTTAAATTGACTAATTGTAGGAGTGTAATACCATGTGTTTCTTAGAAAATTTAGGATATATTCCCCCATTTAATTGTAGTTAAATTTAAATCTTATCTTAGATTTGTAAATAGAACTTCAAAACTAACCTTTAGTAATTCAATTCCTAGGAACTAGTTTAATAGTTACATAGTTCTTATAGGTTCCTCTTGCATGTTTAGTTTATATCCTCCTCTACTTTTTAGAGATGTTTAGGTAAGCATTAGGACATATAGTTGCTGCCCTTACTAGGAAGTCATCATTCATGCTTCGGTTTCATTGTGAATAATCGCTTTCGCAACTTGTGCTTTCTTTGAAGCCTATTTCTGACACTTTGTTTCATATGCGAGATACACGGAGCATTATACTTGCAATTCGGATGTGTAGTATCCATTATCTCATTCTTGTACACATGTGTGCCTCTTTATCCGCTTTGTCTGGATTGTAATTTCTCGCAGGTACATTAGATATACGTCGAATGTGTATAAACACACGTTTGACCGCATATCAATGCACATCCTTTATCAGTATCATCTGGATAGTTTTTTGCAGGTTCATTAGATTTACGCCGAATGTGTATAGACACACATTCTCGACCGCATATCGATGGACATCCTTTATCCGTATTGTCCGATTGATCTTATATGTATTTGCTTCGGATGTGTATGACACACATTCCGATTATGCTTTTGATGCCTCCGCACATGTCTCACCAGATTGCTTTATTGCGTGTCAGCAGTACTCAAAGTTTTTCGAAGTATTTTTAGCTTGCTTGCTCTTCGGATTTATTATCCGCTTGGTATTAGCTTTACTTTGTTTATCGCATTCTTTTACCGCTTTTCTAGAGAGCGTGAGAAGTAGGGTTTTACCGCTTTCCTTGGCATGAGAAGTAGGAATAAAGATGTATGAAGGGGCTTCCGTATGGAGCATGTTCAGGAACCCCTCTGGTTTATTTAAAGACCCGTTTAGGGCGCTTCTGTTTGCTAATTGTGTTTAGTTTGTTTAAAATCCTCCAACGTGCATAGGGAGGTAATTCTCAGAAAGTGTTTACATTTGTGCTTATGGGTCGAATCGTTAGACACCATGTGGCACCACCAAGCAAAGTCCTGCTTTTTATATTTCCTGCTATCGAGTCATGATGATATGATGGGCAAGCGAAAGGGGTCCGTAATCGACTCCCGCAAAGTTCTAGTCTGTGTCAGCTTGCACACGCGAATCGTGTTGCTTCCTTTATCGAGTCAATAAAAAAGTGGCAAGAGTTCCCTATTCTGACTCTCCACGCTTTCCAGGGGTTCGCATTTATCGCAGAGCTCGCATCATTTGCTCTTCACACTTGATAATTCATGTCATGCGTGATACCATTCATGTGAATCGGATGTGTTGGCCCTCGGTCGACTCAAGACATGCTCACTGCTCGAGGCTATGGGACTTCCTCCTTTTCCCGCGCTTGTGTGACATTTGTTTGTTTGCATTGCATTGTTTGTGTACTTCTGCCAAAGCACTTGTTTGCTTCATCCCCTTTTGTCGTCTTCGATTCTACATTAGGTAGTGATTCGAGATAGACATAGACTTAGGTTGTAAACCTTTTCCATTCCCTTTTGTCGCCTTCGATTCTACTTTAGGTAGCGATTCGAGATAGACATAGATTTAGTTTTTAAACCTTTCCATGTTCCTTAGGATTCTCTCGAATCTATCTTAGCTAGCTATCAAGTTAGACCTTAGGTTACAATCCATGCATGATAACATTAGGGATAGAGTTAGATAGTCTCCCTTGATTGTTTTCTAGTTTCTTTTGCATACTTGCATGTGATAAAACTAAAACTTGTTTTCTTTTTCTTTTGAAAATTAAAATACTTAATAATGGTTCAAACTCCTTTTTCAAAGGTAAAAGAAACCAACCAATACAAACCTTTTTACCTACGGATTTTCTTTTGTGTTTAAAACTCTTTTTTCATAAGTAAAAAACACAAAACCCACCAAAACATATGAGCCGAACTACGGCGCTCTGACTTTCCTATTGCACAAGGGAATACGTAGGCATCTTGTCACAGGGCTCGATCGAGCAAACTTTGTAAATAATTCCTTCTTTATCCCGTGTTTTCTTTATTTTCCTTTATTTCACATGCATTCTATTTTAGCATACAGATGTAGCAATTAAACAGTAAATAGATATAAACACACCCATTAGACAGAAAATAGAAGCGGATACCGACAAGATTACGCAAGGTGCTAATACCTTCCCTTCGTAATAGATTCCCTTACCCTATCTCTCGCAAGACCATATCTTATCCCTTTTAGGTTTCGCGATGCGCTTACCTTTCTCCTTTGAGATAAAAACGTCCGATGGCGACTTCATTGATATAGTTATTGGATGATGTTCAGCCGGTTATTTCAACCTGTAGCGTAAGTTTGGGATTATTGTTTCATTCGTCCCAGCTACGGCAACATAAATGTTCCCCTCTAGTTCCTTGACCTCCTCAGGCGTAGGAGTTGGGTGTGGAGTAACAATGGTTGTATGTATTATGATATTATCAACATTCGAAAGTAAGGCAGTGTCGTGACAAGTAGCCAAGAGCACTTTACCTCGCCGCCTCGTAACAAGTCGTTGATCGTCGACGACCATTGTTGTTTCTTCCTTGTCATCAACCTTCGTTCCAAGGTATCCGGCCAGGTGGGCTTTATTTTTCTTTTTAGCCACCCGTTCTTTAGAAGAGGAAGCATGCTTCCTCTTATGTTCTTTGGATTTACGAGAATGGGGAGATTGATCATCTAGTGATGACTATAAATATAAGGAAAATATCAGGAGAAATCATAACTTTAATCGAAGTATTCTAATTAAATGATGCTTACCTCAGCCTTCCCACTACGGCGAAGTTTCTTGTCCCTCTTGGACTTTTTGGATGTGTTAGAGGGAGCAGCCGAATTCTCCGAGCGTTTTCGACTCTGTTACATGATAGGAATGTTAGTAGTCTGTAAAACACAGAGTGTCGAAGTATAAAAATATACACTTATAGGAGAATCAATTTTTTTGATGGAAGAGGAAATGGGTTCATCATTTGAGGGAGTGTGAATGGGTTTAAACTGCAAAGTGTCGAGCATATCAGAGACATTTAACAAGAAATATGAAGGGATGTGAATATAAAGCACACCTTTGAATGAGAAGGTCCTTCTTTATCATCGGTGTCGACAGGCTCAGTCGACGGCCCTTCCCGATTCTCAATGGCAAGAACCTTCCTGGGAGAAACTACATGCGCAAAGGTACAACTAGAAAAGAAACTAAGTCAAATAAGGATGTGAGTCGAATTTAAAAAGAAAATTGAACTTTCCAGAAGTGGTTACCAATGCTTCATCTGAACCACCCGGTCGACTCTCTTTTTGTAAGCATTTTGAATATTTGACCAAGAGCTATACCACCAATCTGGGATAGGTGGTCGAAAAGCCAATGTTAATGGTAAATACACCACCCTGAAGATTGTTTGGTAAATACACCACCCTGAAAAATTTCTGAAAGGCTTGAATTTCTCTGATGTTGGTAGCCTTACATTTTGTCGTCTTGCCCTGAAAAGTGTTGAGAGCAACATTCAGTTCATCTATTTTGCTAGCAGGATCATTAACAAAAGTAATGAAATATGACTTCCACCAAGTTTCAAACTCCTAGGTGCAGTAATATGTTGGTCTAAATGGGGTAAATGTAAGTTTGGCCCTCTGAGCCCAAAGGTTGTCAACAACCTCCTTAATAACTTCCCAGGTCTGATCATTTAAAACATCAGTGAGCAGCTCATGAGATGTATAGAATGATTTTAGGGACAAGCTGGCATAGCCCAAATTGTCGAGCCACCAAGTTAGGTTGGTAAGCTGTCAAACAAGGGCTTATATTGGTGATGGCATAGGTGAAAAATTGAGGAGTTAAGAAACGCCTCCAATAAACCAAAGACTCGCCGCCTTCTTCGATAAAAAGAATCAAGAAGCCACGGTCGCTCCCTCGCCATCGAAAATCGAGCCATCGAGGGTCTCAAGTCCTCTCGTGTCAGCATGATGTTGAAGAGCATTTTGAAAACCTTATCACTTGGATAAGTTTTGTCGACAAGAGTCAAAGGCAAGTAACATGGCCAGACGGCCCCGTTCCAATTATGGGAAATTGAAACTTTCTTTTGTCGAAGAGGTTTTATGTCTTCGGAGAAAGTAGCATTTAACTATAACTGCAGGAGCCAAAAAGGTCCATGAACCAAGACGCTTTTCTTCTTTGGATTTGTGGGATCATACGCCTTTATTTGGTTGACCATGTCGGTCAAAGAGGCATATAAAGAGGCCAAAATTAATTGGCCTAAAGCAATGTTTTCACCCATGTGTAGCGGAGTGGCTAAACAAACAAATTGTTTGGCTATTTGCATCGACCTTGAGCAAAAGATAAAGCGAGATAGCCAGAGAGTTAAAAAAGCAACGTGTTCCTCATCATAAACGCCAGAATCTCATTGATGATGGTTGATGAAATTGGTATATGTTGGGTGTTTGGATTCGCCAACGTCGAATTTTATTGAGATAGGGGTGTAATCAGTATGGTTGAAAACTTTGCCAACAGGCTTTACTCCCACAAAGCCGCTAGATCAAGGAGAGTGAGTCATGCCATACTGTATGGAAAGTATTGGTCGACCCTTCCCAAAAATGTAGGGAAGCCAACAGCATGCCACCAGAATAGGGCTGACCAACGCGGGAAAGTTCTAACAGATCATAAATACCCATTTCCCTACATTGTTGACCCTTGTTGGGTTCTAATCGTTCCATCCAGGCTGTGAACTTAGGACATTGTAGAGGGGGAGTAGTACGAAAGTTTCTATCAACAAATTGCAGAGAAATAGGTCTTGAGGACGTGATCAAAGGGCAAGTACTAGTACTAGTGGGGAAGAAAGCGCCTTCATCATCAGCGTATATTTCGGATGGAACATCCACGGGTAGTGGACCTAAGAAAGCTAGGGGGTCGATGTTAAGAGTAAAGGGGATAAGTACCTGAGACTGCCATATCTTGGTTTTCTCCTCAGAGAAAGGAGGTTCTGGTATATATGGCTTTCCATCAACATGACTGATCAAGAAATTTTTGGTCAGTTTGAAGATGTTGACTCGCCATTTGAGAAAGAGGAGAAAAGCTTGAAAATGGTAAAAATAGAGTTTTGAAATTTCTGGGTTTTTGGCTTAGAAGTGGGGAAACTAAAGAAGCATAGAAAATATGAAGAATGAGAACAATGCCTATTTATAGGCTTGGAACGAAGGAAATGAAGAGGTAAAAGAAATCTTGGTGAATTCCTAGGTCTTGAATTGTGTCCTTCGAAGGACACGTGTAGCCGGATGAAGTGAAGAGCGTGGTGGGCCATGTCTGCCACCAAAAAAGCAATGATGGTCAACATTAAATGACCCCACGTCTTGAGATAAAATTCGGATACGTTTCCATGATTACCTGACGTCACAAAAAGATCGGAATAGTGAACGGTCTTTAGGGGTAGTGGAAACGACTGAGTCGACGGAAGATACAAAGCTCCATAGATGCCATTATCTCATGGTCGACAGAATTGGAAAATCGAAAATGGAATCTCTGGGGGGCATTTTGTTACCTAGAAATTTCTAAATACATTTAAGGACATATGTCAGGTAAATTTCCCTACAATTTAAGGGCTGATCCTGAATGGATATAGTTTCCTTGGGTATAATATATAAAATCAAGTTAAAGATATCAGGAATATATCGACCAAGCAAACGAACTAGGAAACCAATCGATTCGACTAAAGAATTGAATAAACTTGAGAAAGTCGAAATCGGCAACAGCCAGAAGAGACAAACGTGTCGAAGATAAACCACTTCGACTAGGAGGATAAAGAAAGACTATTGGTCAATTCGACATGTTGTGGGATGTATGAAGGAGTTGGTCGAAGTTTAGACGCTATCGAAAACATAGGCCAATGAACTTAGGAAATATCATTCTTCCTAAAGTATATCGAAACCAGAAGCAGTTAATCCTTTTGAAATCACGAAGCGGGAAAGAGTCAAAGTCTGAAGATCGTGGACGGTTATTTCAAGAGATCGTGGTTGCAAGGCGCTAAACTAATGGCGAAATCGTGTGTAGCAGTTTTATCTTAGTTTTAATTTCGTTCGTTGATTGCTTTCAGCAGTTACCTTGTAAAGTACTATAAATAAGTCATTTCATTGTAATTTTAGTGTGTTCACTTGTATTCTCAAATTTCTTACCAAAACTCTGCCCAATTTCACGCTAAAGGAAGAAAGAGTCATTGAGCTTTTGATGTACGTAAATCATCATCCTTACTTTCAATGCAATCAATTTATGTTTAAGTTTTATCTTTACTGTTTTTTACTTTCGTTTCATTTCGAACAACTTCTATATTGAACACTTCAACGTCAATTGTTGGTCACGAGTCACCAATTAGTGATTAGTTGAATCTTGTTTGTCCAGCGCCTGCTGTCGGTTAGGCAGGTAGTCGAAATTCTGTGTGGAAATCCATTGTACTGCTTCCCTTGGTCTCTGAAAGCCGTTTCTTGGCCAACATCTATTTCTACGGAATCAGTATAATATGCTAAATCTTAGCACGTGTCTTAAGATCAACTGGTCGATCTTGCAAGTAACCCTTAGTTTTAAGACCCAGGGAGGACCAACGCTTGTTTACCATTTTCCACAATAAACACAAGGCCACTTAAAAATAATAATGGGCCACTAAACTTTTATTGGGTCTACTAACTATTACTCCTCAAAATTCTATTTCACCTCTATAACTTACTCATCCGTATTTAATTAATAATTCTAAAAATACTAATACATTCTAAATATTATTTCTTCATCGTAATCAACTTAATTAATTCTTCAACTAACCGAATAAAATCCAACTTTAATTTAATAATCCAATTATTAAATCCTTATATAATTTAATTAAATAATTAATTAAATTCGGGACGTTACAACTCTCCCCCAATTAGGATATTTTCGTCCTCGAAAATCTATCCGACACAACCATCCTTAACACCACATTCACATCTAATCTTTCGATTCAACAATAACCCAACCATGGTTTAAATCTAATACTTATATCTTAATCCTCCAACACTCTTTCAATATAATCCTTACTAACTTTCCAACCATTTTGGCAATATCTTGAAACAACATCTTACAACATAGCAACAACCTTCACTTGCCCATACTTGACTTATACAACATCACATCGATGAAACATCCATCGCTCTACTCACCATTAAGATAGCAAGACAATTACATACCACCCAATACGATTCCGTCTACTATTAACAAGAGATTAACGGTGATCAAGTCCTCAATTTGTCAATAGATATGCGTTCAATCATAATGGAGAATAAACCGCCGTCACTAACATTAACAGTAATATTTTTCCAAGGCATTCCAACTTGTTAAGCAACCAAAATCTTAAATTTGTATTACCTTCGAATTCAAGAAACAGCAAAGCTCCTACAACGTTTGCACCGTATCCATCAATGACATACTAATCTGATATCTCCCAACCGAACACATTCGAGAAGCAAAGCTTCTCCCCCACTTAGCTTCAACTTAATTCCTGCAACAACAATCTGAAAACAACAAGTACCGACAGTGTTCCACACACTTGTCGCTTACAAAGGAAGTAAACAACATTAGACAACATTGGTCGGACAGACCGACCTGCTCTGATACCACTAATGTAACACCCCAAAATTCTACCCGGAAAATATAAAGAAAATCAGAGTATTTTTAATTTTTCATACAACACATGGGATGCCACATTTCAACTTTAACAACATAAACATAACAGATACATATCACTTTTATTAATAGGGGATCACATAACACTTGCTTCAACTTTTAAAACAAAACAACCTTTTATTTAATATATAGTGGAAATTCGTAAGTATTCAAATCAAACAACTGATCATCTTAATTCAATTAAGACAACTTGAACCATCATAGTACTTTTTGTTATCCAACTTAAAATACAACATTAACAACAACAACTGAAAAATGACATAACCTAAACATCCCCCGAGTGCTACTTATCAGAGCAACTAGACCGACTTTGACTAACAACAACTAAATTCTTCATTCTCGAGTACCTGCACATTACCAGTATAAAGGCAAAGACGAATAAATAGAAAGGGTGAGATATCGAAAAATATAAGCAAAAGTATGATAACTAATATATTAGATCTAGAATCATACAATATTCACCGCTTCAACCAACTACAACATAACAATCAACAAAACAACATAGTAAATAACAACCATTATAATAACTTTTATCACCAATTTAGTTTATATATATCAACACTTTATCATCACCACATAAATCATCATAATTCATCACAATCGTCATAAATCATCACGAAATCAATAACAATTAATGCATCACCAAAAAACTCAACAACTTGAACAACATAAACCACAACGATGACACAAATAAAAAAAATGTGACTCGACAATGTTTATGCATGTGGTACCCTAGACTATAGCCCTCATCGCTATTGCCCGTAATTAGAGGCCATCATCATTTCCATTATGTCTATCAACAAGTTGCCATTAAGGCCAAGGCTACAGCCCCCATCACTTATGCTGACAAATGTGACTCAATAGACACGACTCACATACACAGCAACAACAACAATCAATAACAACATCAACTCATCATTTAGGCATAAGCCCTCAACGTTTTGTTTACCAAACTCCAAGGTAAAACGATCGACAACAACATATTTTGCACTATGCAAATCACCAACAACAATTCGTCAATCTCCAAAATCATGCATTCAATTAAAAGAAGAATATCAACAATATTCATAATTTAATTAATTCCGGTTACGGATTAATATTCACCAAAATATACTCATCATTTTATTTACCAAACATCGGAGGTAAAACATCGTCATTAACATCATCACATTTTGCATTATGCAAATCATCATCAACAAAAATCATGCATTCACAAATTGGAAGCATTAATCAATAATATTCACAATTTAATTAATTATGGTTACGCATTAATATTCACTAAAATATACTCTTCATTTTATTTACTAAACATCGGAGGTAAAACTATGAGAGCAAAGGTGAAAGTGTAGTATTTTAATGCTTATCTAAACCCTATATGTGCTAATATATCATGCTTCAAACCAGTGAAAGTGGGAACATCCAAAATAAGAAAATTTCTCAAAACAGCCTGCATGAGCCGACTCATGGGTCCTTAGGTCGGCTCATGAGTGGAAGATTATGGTCTCGCAACGCCCGGGAAGGCGCACGGCTTCTCCATGCGTCGACTCATAGTTTTGGGAAAACATGAGTCCACTCATAAAAGCAATGTATCGGCTCATACCCTGTTTCAGAAGTTTCTACTTCTCGACCATCAGAAGTTCTACACCATCAGAACTTCTGCACCATCGGTTCGACCATCGAAGTTCGCACCATCGAACTTCGCCCATCGTAACTTCGCACCATCGTTCGACCATCAAAACTTCTACCTCATCAGAACTTCTGCACCATTAGAAGTTTTGGACCATCGAGTTCGGACCATCGAAGTTCGCACCATCGAACTTCTTCCCATCGATTTCGCATCATCAAGTTCGGACCATCGAAGTTACACCATCGGAACTTCTTCCCCATCAGAAGTTCTGCACCATCAGAAGTTCTGCACCATCAGAACTTTTGCCCCATCAGAAGTTCTGCACCATCAGAAGTTCTGCACCATCAGAACTTCTGCCCCATCAGAACTTCTGCACCATCGAGTTCGGGCCATCGAAGTTCGCAACATCGAACTGCCCATCGAACTTCGCACCATCAGAAGTTCTGGACCATCAGAAGTTTTGCACCATCAAAACTTCTGGACATCAATTATTCTCAACAAAACTAGTCTGCTACTAATATTACTCGTTCTGCTATTTTATTCTACTATGGCTATTTGTTTGCTACATACCGCATGTTAAATTCACTATTATAATTATTATATGACTCAACTATACTACTAGCACATGTGTTCATCATACTTAAAAGGTTCCTAAAAGTAATACCAAAACAACTACCTAAACCATGTCGTCCCCTTACAACTTCATCGCCTGCATCATTTTCCTTATTTTCCAGCACTACGTGTTCTTACAATTCAACCCATAACCAACTTATTTTTCCATAAATACAAATTCTATCTACCAATATAGTTACACACATAATCAGACCAACACGGTACCAGTAACAACAATAATAGACAGCAATATTTTCAATACTGATCTATCAATTTCATCATAAAACATCGAATTTACAGTGAACTTATACAACCCTAAATCCCACATAAAAATCATCATACAATTGATTATACAAGTCAAACCCCACCCCTTACCTTTGGATTGAAGAGAGCTCGAAAAACTTGATCGTAATTGGCAACTATCGGACTGAAATTTGAGCTTTTCTCCTCACTGCTAGCAAACCCTTATTCCCAATTTTTCCTCTTCTACTGCTACTGCTACGTGGTGTTCTTCTTTTCTCTCTTTTTCTAAGTACTAGTACTACTTCCTTATACTACTACCGAGGCCACTTAAAAATAATAATGGGTCACTAAACTCTTATTGGGTCTACTAACTATTACTCCTCAAAATGATATTTCACCTTTATAAATAACTCATCCATATTTAATTAATAATTCTAAAAATACTAATACATTCTAATATTATTTCTTCAACGTAATCAACTTAATTAATTCTTCAACTAACCGAATAAAATCCAACTTTAATTTAATAATCCAATAATTAAATCCTTATATAATTTAATTAAATAATTAATTAAATTCGGGGAGTTACATTCCACAGTATGATTCGATCGACTGACTGGTAACTCATGACCGACAACAGGTTTTCATACGAAGAAAGACTCAATAAATTAACTGACTGCTGACTCGTGACCAACAGAGAGTATTGAATTGTTTACGCAAAGCAGAAAATAACGTAAAGAGTTTGCTCGAAAGTAAACAAAAAGCAAGTAAAATAATCAAAAGAGACAATTGAAAGATAAAATATTTGCATTGAAATAAAGGTGGTGATTCACGTGCATCAAGCACTTCTTCACTCTTTGTTTCCTAATGCTCGGAATGACAAAGTTTTGGCAAGTGATTTTAGTACAAGTGAACACACGAAAAAACTACACTGAATCTACTTATTTATAGTATTTACAATGTAACTGCCTAAATGTAATCTACGGGCATATTTGAATCTTGAGTTAACTGCTCCACTGGATGTTGCCACCTATTTGATGCTCAATCAGCACACGAACTACTGGTAACTGGTTGTAACTTCGAAATTTGAATCTTCCCGCTTCTGGATTGCTTCGACATGTTTCCTTTGGCAAGATTAAATCAACAGAATTCTTATAAGTTTAGAACTTCTTTTGGTCGACAAGAACAACTTCGACCGTCTTTTTTGTTCTTCATACTCTGGTCGACTAGACCAATTTCCAAACATCTCAACATTTGTTCTTGTCTTCTTTTGGTCAACTAAACCAATTCTTCAGTATTTTTCCAAGTGTTATTCTTCTCCTTATGGTCGACAAGGCTCAGCTTTGACATTTTGGCTTAATATTCCCATTGGTCATTAATTTCTCTAGTTTGATAAAAACCAAATTTCAAACACCTTGGCTTCAATTTCCTAAAAACCCTTATTTCAGAAGATTACCCATAACTTATGGTAACATCTTCATTTACTACACGTGTTTGAATACCTTAATATTTCTCAAGGTAATAGCGGGGCAAGGAGCAGGGAAGCATCCTTCACATATTCTCTGCCTCGTTGACATCCTTAATTTTGTGGAGTAGTGTGGATTAAGATGCTAGTTAGAATTATTTAGATTTAAATAATTTAGTTTATAATATTTAGAATTATTTAATAATAATTAAACAAAATAATTAGCGTGTAGAGATACTAAAGGTGTGATGGTAATATATGGTGATAAGTGAGGGTATAAAGGAAATAACATATAAAGAGTCCAATGGGTAAAAAGAGAAAATATAGGAATTGAGATCATTATGTACGATCGTGGTAATTGAGAGAAACATGAAGAAAAGGGCCAGGGCACTGGAAAAGAGAATGATTCCTTAGTGTTCGAAGAATAAATCACTACAAATTAAGGTAATGGGTTTAATCTAGGTTTATTATGTTTGATATGTGGTTAAGGTAGATGTAGGTTTTTCTTTGTGTGATGATTTGATGAGAAACATGATGTAAGTGTTCATTTGATGATGTTTGTATGCTATGATTTATGTTCAATATGACAGGATGATGTGTTTTGATGATGATATCTGTTATATGATGATTGATATGTGTTTTGGACTGAGTTTTTTATTGTGATCGAAAGTGGAATGGGGTTGGACAATACATAAATTGCATCTGAGAAGTCGTAGTTTCGCAAGCACCTTTGAGCGAGCTTAGGTCGAGAAAAATGATCCCAGCATTGCCGAGCAAGCCTAATGGAAAGTAGAATGGTGGGAAAGTGAGCTACAGGAAAATGTATGAGGAGGGGTTGTCACTCCCAAGGTCGTCAGGCGAGGCTTAGGCAAGCAGACCTGACAATATTTTTAAAGTGTTGTAACTTGAGTTTTACGACTCTGTTTGACGCGCCGTCCGAAGCGTTGGGAAGCTAGCGTGCTTGAATATATTATGAAAGGGATATATGAGTTATTTGATGCATGATTCCAATACTTATGTATTTATGATATTGAATTATTATATATTTTCCATGCTATGTTCTATTTTTAATGACAACTATGATGTTGCTATGGAGTTGTTATGATGTTAGTGTGATGTTAACTATGGTATAGTGACGATGTTATAATGATGTACATGTTTTAAATATGTAATATATGCCATGTGATGTTTATATGAATGATGATCAAATTGACTAGTCGTGGTCAAATTTAATTTGATGTTTTGTGCATCATGTATTCATAGCATTTTTGGACGGTGGTCCACTTGTAACGAGCCTCAATCCTATTGTACGGATTGTGAGCGTTTTGATGTGCTCCAGTTCCAAGAAGGAATCAGTTTTATGGTGGAGATCTTTGGAGGGTGATGGAATAGGTGTTCATAAAATATTGGTACCATATGCATTGAGTCAGTATTTGTTGCATTAACATCCTATGTGACATTTCATGAATTTTTTGATGAGTTGTAACGTGATGATGATTGTGAACTATGTGATTATATGGCGTTTTATGATGAAATATTTTTAAGTGCTAATATGATGTATCAATGATCATGATGTGTAGATAATTATATGTGTTATTATATGATGATGTTATTGTAACTACTAATATTTGCCTTATATATTTTATAATGAATTATGATTACTCACCCTTTCTGTTTGAATGCTTGCCTCCACATTGGTAACGCGCATGTGACCAAGAGTAGTTTGTAGAAGCGTTGAAGATAGCTTCAGAGTGTTTTATTTATTTCCTTTAATTAGAGGTGTCTTGCTCTTATATGAAACATTGGGTTAAAAATGCTTCATTTTGCGAATATGATTGTTTCTTTTATGTCATGTTGACATGTTTTATGGAGGTTTTGATTTTTGATCTTTTTTAATAAGTGATGAAACCAATGTTATGAGTTTTGAAAGGTTAATTATGATGTACGACAATGAAATCCGATGTGATGTCTTTAAATGATGTGGTGAATTATATTCAAAAGTGTGTCTAAAATTGATGTAACCTTTGTTACAGATCATGATTATTATTATGATGTTTTCTATGAAATATGTCACCCTTGAATGGTGATTTTTATTCAATTTAATTCGTAAATTATATGAGAAATACATGTGGGGTTAAAAGGGTGTTACACCACCACCCATCAATCAACTAAAATACACAAAATCATAATTAAATCGATTAAAATAAACTAATTGAAAATATGGTGTTACGATTTTCAGGGTTATGTGGGTCATTATATGTACATGTTCCTCTGATAACCACTTCAAAAAACCACTGAACATTTTTTTGTCGTTTAGGTCTAGTTGCAATTTTTGGAAGACGTCCTAAAACACAACGTTAACAAAGCTTCTGTGATCTATCAAAATGTGTTTGATGTCCCAGTTTCCCTGTTGCACAATGATGACCAAAGGATCATCATCGCGAGGGTCTATGTCAAGGGTGTCCTCCTTAGAGAAGATGATGTTAACCCTTGCTTTCCCTTGGGAGCTTTTGGGGAAGCCAAGGGATATTACATTTGTTGAAAACACCCGCCTTGTGTAATTTCTCTAAAAAGATTTAGAGTTACCTCAATCGACAAAACCTTAAGTGATGGTGTTTTGTTGTAGGTTATGGTTTTGCTGACCATCTCTGGAGGGAAGATGGAGGGAGTTAGAGGGGTATAACCCAGATTAGTTTTATTGGGCCCTATGGTGGGATCCACTATAATGGTCAAAAAGTACAGGTGTGTTTGTGTTCCCTATACAAGGGAAAAGAGACTCAGAAGTCTTAGAAGGTATATTACATTGTATGGTGGTTATGGTTTTCTCACGATGGCGAGAAGCCCAATATGGTGTTGTTTTAAGGTGGTTTTAGAAGTTCTGCTCATGTGAGGTGGAGGGTTGTATGGATGGTGATATGCTTAGGTATCATCCAATGAGAGGTGTGATTAGTGTGTTATGATCAAGTGATATGCTTTTAGGGTGTAATGACCTGTATGACTTAAAATATGTCATTCCTTCTACAAAGGGTGTATTTATAAAGGCCCATAGGGCCTAAGATTCTCTTGGTAAGGATCATCGTTCACTCAGTTAATGTTGGACTGTTGAATCCATATTTCTTGGAAGATCGTGGGTAAATTATTGACCCTAAATTCTCTCTGCTCCAAACTTCTTTCCCAATATTTCCATAACTGAACAATAGGAAGGCCTTGGAAGCAAGGCAAAAGCTTCCCTCGAGCAACATGTTATTTTCATCTCTCCTGGGGCATTCTCTAGCCATCCTCCTAGAAGAGCCCCCCCTGCAAATATAACGCTACATCCTTTGTACAAAATTAGTACTCAAATTTAAAGGAATTGAGTCTACATTTCAAATTCCAAAACATAACTTGTAACAGGATTATTGATAAATGTTATGGTCAATTTTATGACAGGTCTGCAATGTAAATTTTGAAATTCCAACATCATAATATTGAGTAAGAAATGTTTTATCAAATTCCAAACAACCATTAATCGTATTTTGGGGATTTCTAAAGAATTAGCTTATCTTATAATATTAATCATCTAACTATTTGAGCTATTACTTCAACCACATAATCAAATTCTAAAAGAAATTCACCACTTATTCCAAATAGTCGTCCCAATTTTTCTACGGTCAATCTCAGCATTAAAAATTCACTGTTTAAACTGTAAAATTCCGTAAACAACTCAAATCGGTTTCAGACATACCGATGAGCACCAAAACGACAACGAAAAATCTAATTATTCTACACTCATAGGTTGTCTCGACCAACAGGAAATGAAATATTGAGAATTTTTATTTTTCGCTATCTTTTATAGTCTTATTGCACGTAACTTTTAAAATTGTTAAAAACTCACACATGCAATTGAAGAAGAAGATGAAATTTAAAATTTTAAGTTTTTTTAGGACATTCGCTAAAATTGAGGGAAATATGAGGAACTAAAACATCCTTATTTCTTTCTATTCAAATGCTTTTGGTGTTTAATTTATATTTGGATTGGATTTGATAGAAAAAAATTGAAGATTTAGAGTTAGAATAAAAATGTGGATGAGAGTTTAAAGTTCAGCGGGAGAGAAAGAGAAGAAAAGTTTTTTTTTTTGAATTTGTTTGTTGCATTATTTGCTTAAGTCATTAAATATCATTTTGTCTTACCACTTTCCACTAACCACACGTATGCCCCTCCTTATAAATTAATTTATAATATAATTTAAAATATAAAATTATAACAAATATAAAATTATATTATTATTTTTAAATCAATTATACAATATAATAAAATAATAAATTTTAATTGAATAATAATATAAAACTATTTTATAATATAGTACACTACCTTTTATCTCTACACAATTAACTACTCAATAATTTGTGGGAAGTGCCAAAAACATGTAAATTATTATTCAATGTTTGCGTGTTGTTAACAACAATGATCGATGTGATTTAAGTAACAACTAGATGTTTTTATGTTGATTGAGTTTTTAATAAAACTTTCTCTTCCTTGCAAAAAAAACTACTACTACATATTTCTATGTTGTTGAAAACTTAACCAGTAGATATTGGATCTTAAGTTTTATTATTACATTTTATTAATGGGCAACGACCACGTGTGAACGGTAACATTGAGAAGATTGGCCGTTAATGAAAATGAAATGTGAATGCAAGGTTAACCCTTTTTTTCGTCAATGCGAACGAGGGAAACGTGATTCTAATGTCACACTCCCTCACAAAATAACACTCTACTTTTATTTTTGTTAAGATTTACAATAAATTTATTAATGATATTGAAATCATTAATATTATTTTTTTTAAATTATTAAAGTGCGTGATTGATAAAACTTAAATATTTAATATTATCCTTAAAAAAGGTCCTTAAAAAAATTACTGAAATTATTACTCTTAAAAAAACTCTAAAATCATTAGCATTACTATTAAAAAAAAGTGTGGCCCTTAAACTTAAATATTTAGCATTATCCTTAAAAAAAATGTATGATTCTTAAAAAAACTACTTAATACATTATCCTTAAAAATAATATTTAAATCATTAGCATTACTCTTAAAAAAACTACTGAAATTATTAGCATTATCCTTAAAAAAATGCATGGCCCTTGAGAAAAAACTACCGAATGCATTATCCTTAAAAAAAGATTACTATAATTATTAGCATTACCTTAAAAAAAAAGTGGATTTCTTAACTCATCCCATGTCCTTTTTAGTCATCCCTGTGAAATTTCATTTTTGCCTCCGAAAAACCGGAAATAAACTTTCGGTAAGCACCATATTCAATGAAATTCAGGTTGAGTGCAAACCGGAGATTTACTTACGTCATGATACCGGAAATAAATTTTTAGTACATTGATGAACTTATATCGTGCCAGAACCTTTCCCCTCCCCATAACAGCAAAATTTCAAAAACTCTCTCAAAACCCTTCTCACCAATATCAATTTTTCTCTCAAGCAATCAACACAGATCATCAAGCAACAACCAACTCTCAATCAATCAAGTAAGCGATTTACTCATTTTTAGAATTTATGTAAAATCGACTGAAACTAGTGAAATAGGGCTTGAAATATGTTGTTTTTTGTAGTTTACATCATTAAGGGTCATTATAATACTATTTGCAAACTGTTTTGGACGATCAATTCATTTTTTTTAGGCATTTTGGAATTTGGAGTGGAGGCTTTCGTTGTTCTGTTTTGCAGCGGAAACCAGAAGTTTATTTCCAGTTTCATGTGATGAACAAAACCGGAAATTTATTTCCGGTATCTGTCTGCATAATTTTTTTTCATTTTTTCCTCTCTGAGTCATATGCTAACGTTTCATTCTGGATTCTACAGGAGATATGTCTAAGCGAGAGTCACGTTTGAGGCATGGCCGAGTTACACAATATGCTTCTTTGCAGCGAGAGAGGAGTCAGGTCACACGATCTTCGAGGACTCAGACCACACATGCTCCGTCGATATCCAGACAAGCTATGTCTGAGGCCCGTTCTGCTCCTTCCGATTCTACACCTTCTACTTCTTCCTCCAGTAGTAGACGAGAGTCTCCAATCCATCCCTCCCCGCCTCTGTCATACCGTAGACGCACATCGTCACCATCCTTACCACCAAGGATTTTTGAGACGGGATCCATCTGCTACACAGGCGGGGCCATCTGAGGTGAGACTTGATCCTACACCTCCAATACCCCTAGTACATCAGGTACCAGGGCCACCCGAGGTTCTGGTGGGATCAGAGGCACCGGTGGTAGAGGCTGCAAAGGCGGCACAGGCGTTACTAGAGGTCCCTCAGGTCTTTGGAGGGAGGCCTTTTGACTTATATGTGCTTACGCATTATCCCACCCATGTCGCTAGACATTTATGGGATGGAGAGGTACGGGATTTATATTTATGTTTCATTTATTAATTATGTTATATTATGAATAATATTATGAATTCTAACACTATGTTTTTTCTTGCAGGATCGAGATACACTAAAGGTCATCAACCATGGGAGGAAGATCAGCAAGCTAACTCCCCCTCTCGAGCCATGGTTTGATGATCTCTTACTGACTACAGGGTTGAGATACTTGACCCTCTATGGATATAGCATGCTCAACTGGGGGATGACCAATGCTTTTGTAGAGAGGTGGCACGAGGAGACGTCTTCGTTTCATCTACCACGCGAAGAGATGACGATCACACTCGATGATGTCACTTGTCTGCTTCACCTGCCGATCAGAGGGCGGTTTTTGGATCATGAGAAGGTGGAGAAAGACGAGGTGATTGAGATGTTGGTTGAGAGGCTGGGGGTTACTGTGGAGGAGGCCCTGAAGAAGGTTGAAAAGACACGTGGAAACCACGTGAGGTATAGCTGGATGAAGACTATTTTTGATCAAGAGGTTGCACATGCTGCTGCTGCTGATGGTGATCCAGAGTAGGTTACACTTTACAGGGGGAATTCCATGAGAGCATACATCTTGTATCTTTTTGGGACCCAGATATTTGTGGACACCGGTGCCACCTACACTAACGTCATGTACCTCAAATTCTTTGCTGATTTAGAGCAGGTCAACGGGTGAAACTGGGGGGGCTGCTTGCTTAGTTTACTTGTATACCAAGTTAACAGAGGTGGCTAGGTGGAAGACGAGGCAGATCATCGGCAGTCAGACTCTTTTGACGGTATAAATTATTTCTCTTAGCTTCATTTTTTGATTTTTTTGATTTTGAAACTAACTGATATAATTTTGATATTTCAGAGGATGGATCCTACAAATCTTGATGGTTATACTGAGCAGATGCCTCGTGTATGTGCATATGAGCCGCTCAGAGGAAACCAGACGACACTAGTGTATCGGGTTTACCTGGATCGGTTTGTGCATGAGGATATCCACTTCAATGCCTACGCCGACCACTACGAGACGATCGCTTTTGATGAGGTTTCTCTGTTTACAGGTTGGTTGGCGTGCGGTACTCAGAAGACTGCTGCCTATATTCTCGAGCGAGTGATGCGTCAATTCGGGTATACTCAGATGATCCCTCGACATCCTACTTTATCTGCTCCTCCGACAGTGAAGAGGAGGGAGATGGATGAGATTTTTGATGATCTTGAGAGTTACTCTTCCCTATGGAGGCCAAGAGTATCGTGGCTCTAGACGATTGGGGTTACGCGTTTGGCTACATGTTGTGGTACTTCAGGATTTCTCATTCATACCTGATACGGGAGGCTCCAGGGGACCCACCCAAGCCGGCTCATCAGGAGATCCTGGAGGAGGAGCAGGCGACGAGGGATCATGCTCAGGACGTGCTGCCTAGGTGTCGTCGTATCATGGAGCTTGCTAGGGATGACATCGACAAAGGGTTGTTTCCTAACGGATTCGATGTCAGAGGCGTTTTGGATGCCATCATGACAGAGGCTCAGGGTGCCCTGGTCTACAGGAGGCATCAGAGGAACGCCTCGAGTGTGACAGGTCGGCTCCGCCATACGAAGTAGTTTATTTTGGTTGTATTTTAACTTTGTATTTTTTTATTTCATATTGTACGGGATATGTATTATGAATAATATTATTATAAAATTTATTTTGGATAACATTTTTGGGTGCAAATTCGATTTAAATATTGCATGATTTTAATTTGAATCACAAATGTAAAATCTAAACCTATTGCTTATAGTTAGGTTTTCCTTCTAACTATCATGCAAAGAACCGGAAGTTTATTTCCGGTAATACGCCGTAAATAAATTTCCGATTTCACTCAAAAATTTCAGAAAATAGTGCGTACCAAAAATAAATTTCTGATTTTCTGAAAGATATTTTAGGATTTTCATGAGGTGCGTCCCACCCTTATGAGGCAGATTAAGAAATTCCTTCACAAAAAAAAAAAAGATTTGTAAAACTTAAATATTTGTTTGTCTTCAATAACACTTTAATGGTTTTTCTTTTAAAATAATTTTAATATAATTAATAAATTTATAGTGTAATTTAATGCTGCTTAATCAGTATCAGAAAGATTTTACCTTTTTATAAGTATCACACTTAGTTACTTATATTATTAAAAGCATAAAAAAACTATTAAAAATAGAATAATGAGAATAATAACTTGGACATAGTATTAATAACATATTGATAATAAAAATATATTTAAGCATATTTAATGAAATGTTAAAAGTTTCTTTTATATAACTTAATTAAAATGGATGAGTTCTAAGTTTTAACTAAAAATATATCTTTCTATTTTAAATATTAGTATTTGTAATTAAGTTAGAGGATATACGATTTATAAAGAAATAATAATTAAATAAAAAAAGATGTAGTTAAAAAGAATAATTTAATTTTTTTTAGGGCATTCGCTAAAATTGAGGGAAATATGAGAAACTAAAACATCCTTATTTCTTTCTATTCAAATGCTTTTGGTGTTTAATATATTTAGATTGGATTTGATAGAAAGAATTGAAATTAGAGTATGAATAAAAATGTGGAGCGGGAGAGAAAGAAAAGAAAAAGTATCACACTTAGTTATTTATCTCAGTATCACTTAGTTACTTATTTTGTGGTGCGGTTTGGGCGATTTTGACGCAAAAAATCATCTGAACTGCGAGAGGAAAAGGCGTGCGGTTTGGTTTGGTTTGGTTGATTTTTAGAAATAAACCAAATCAAATCAATGCAGTTTGGTTTGGTGCGGTTGATTCGGTTTTTTACAAATAATTTATTGAGTCATACATACATACATATATAGATGACAATATAACTTTATATTTGATCATTCATACACTACTAAATAACAACAAAACAAATCATATTTGGACAATAACTTTTTATTTAATATGTAAAAGTTAGATTAGACAAAAGTGAAATAAACATAAAATAATAGCATAAAACAATAACAAAATATTATAAATGAAACAAAAAAAATACAAGAGATGAGAGATTAGTGAAGATGAAAAAGAAAGAACATAAGAGAAGAGAGATTAGAGATAAAGATGCGTGATAAAACGAAATTGAAAGAGAAAAAATTTGCATAAATAATGAGAAGGTGAAAAAGAAACAATATAAGGTAGTAGAGATTAAAGAAGAAAAGACAAGATATAAGTGGTGAAGATGAGGTGATAATGCTATGAGATATCTAAGAAGATTGAAACTGAAACCATAACTGTAAAGATGAGAAAATTGTATGTAATCATAATGCTAATGTATAATAGGTTTAGGTTTGGGTTAGATGCGAGTTAAGTAAAATTTAGATTGTGACATAATGCGGTTTGATTCGGTTTGCAAAATATGAACCGCAAACCGAACCAAACCATGCGATTTTGTTAAAAATGACTCAAACTAATCTGAATTAAATACGATTTTTTACGGTTTCGATTTGGTTTAATTTGGTTTGCGGTTTTCTATTGGATTGATTTGATTTTAAACACCGCTAGTTATTTATATTATTAAAAGTGTAAAAGTACCGTTAAAAATAAAATAATGAGAGTAATAACTTGTACATAGTATTAATAACATATTGATAATTAAAATATATTTAAGCATATTTAATGAAATGTTAAAAGTTTCTTTTAACTTAATTAAAATGGATGAGTTCTAACTAAAAATATATCTTTCTATTTTAAATATTAGTCTTTGTAATTGAGTTAGAGGATATACGTTTTATAAAGAAATAATAATAAAATAGAAAAAGATGTAGTTAATCTTAAAAAGAATAATTTAAGAATAAATTAGTAGTTAAGGAAATATAATCGACAAAATAATTAATATGGTTATTATGCTCTCTTCTTCTCTTTTTTTGATTGAAATGCTCTCTCTTTTTTGTTGACAAAAATCAACTTAACGACTTTCATTCAATAAGCAATTCTCAATACAAGGAGGTAACATAGTAATAAGGCTACGCCTAGATCAAGAATTAGCCGCCTTTACTAACAAATGGGCAATCGAATTCGCTTGGCGCTTCATGAACTTTACCTCAAAGTTCGAAAACAAGAGTAACAAACTGAATAATATGTTATAATTTACTTTATTTTCTAAAATAACAGTAATCAACAAAGATGACTTCTAATGTGGGAAAACAATCAAATCTTCGGAATTCAAAGAACGTTCATACAATTACTTATAAATTATTAACTAAACAAATTCTCACATTGAATTTACGATTTTTCGAATGAGACAACTTCTTATTAATTAAGTGAGTCTTCATTGAAATTTGACTATTGAACTTTGCTTACCAAAAATATATATAAAGAAATATTTTTTCTACAAATTTTATTTTTGTATTTGTAAATATGAATTGTCATGTTTAGTCATTATAATTTATTATACAAATATTTTTTTTGAAGTATCTACATTCTTCCTTGCTACAATTTTGACCATTTTCCTTGAAGTATCTTCCTTTTCATTAACAACAAAGCAATCATCCAACTTAAGTATCCTCTCATCTTCAATATCATCAAGTGATAAATCATTAAATTTAAATTCACTATCTTTAGTATCATCATCTTTACTATTATCACTACCCTCCTTTTCATCTGCATCACTACCAATGACGTCAACAGTATTATCTAGGACATCATCATCAACATTACTTTGGACATCATCAGCAGCATTACCTAGGACAACATCATCAACATTACCTTGGACATCATCAACAATATTACCTGGGACATCATTATCAACATTACCTTGGACATCATCAGCAACATTACCTTGGACACCACCAACATTAGTTACTTGAACACTATTTTAGGATCGCATAGGTGAACTTCGGTTTTCATTATCATGGCATATTCATATACATTAATAACATCAATATCATTAAGCATTGTACTATACTTTTCTTGCTCATCATTATACCACTATAACAAGTATTGTGAATAATCAAGATGAGTAATTTCTTTCACTATACCAAATGCCTCAAATAAGCCCCATCTATGAAGGTCAATCTCTACTAAGTGTTCTTTATCCCCTGTGTAGTACTACATAGTCCTTAAAAAAACCATACCCGTAATAGAATACCAAATTGAAACTCATGACTTAAATGCAACAAGAAATTGAAATAGGCTTACACTAAATACTACTAATGAGGTGGTTACCCAGAACAACGTCGCCGTCATGTGGTTGTCTCCTCACAATGGCCTCCGCCATTATCCAAATGTCACAACACTTCACCTCCCAAATTTGGAAAACCCTAATTTACAAGGACTTGTTCCAAAACTCCTTTTATGAATAATTTGTTTGATTTCAAGTAAACTTAAGTCTTTGGCCACATATGTTATGCCATTAGGAAAATAAAAACTAAAAACAATTGCATGTCGGCGTCGTTTGGCAAATCAGCCTTTTTTTAACAGACCACGAATGTGAGGGATGGAAACCAAGACAAATTAGAGATATAAGGACTCGGCTTTGAAAAAAAAATGTAGGGACTAATCACCAAAACACGCTAACTTGCATGGACCAAAGAGCTATTTAAGCCAATTTTGATTTATTATCCTCTTTACGCTTGAACTTTTTTCGTCTTTTAGTTTTTATTTATGGCATTCCAATCTTGAACATGTTTGTGCTTATAGGATAAATTATTTATCTTCTAATTTTGCTTTATAATCCCATTGTCTTTCACACTAAGTTTTTCTCCCTTTAAAAATTTGTATAGTTTTATCCCTGATTATTCTTTTTTGAAACTCTTTGGTTTTACTTGTTTTATTCTTTGCTTGCAAGTAGAATATAGTAAGTAGTCTTCTCGTTCTGTCATATGTGTCTTTCTTGGTTATAGGATGGTCAAAAGAGATATCATTGTTATCCTTAATATATTAAAACAGAATACACGTTTAGGCGCCAAATTTAAAGTAAAATCCCGCCTAAACACGTGCATCACACGGGGTTAAAGTACTAGTTATCCTTTATGACAGGATCAATTGGCATAAGGAACATTTCAAAATGCACAAGTGAATGAACTTTGTATTTTGCACATGACCTGTAATAAGAAATTGTCCAAAACTTCAATTGGGACCACCAAGAAAATGTGCAAATAATTTTTCCTTTCAAAATGCATAGATTGGAGAGCAAAATGACCTAAATTGGTACAAGAGTCACACGTTTCATCCCTTTTCTCACACAGATTACAAATTGGAAATTCTTAATTTGGTTCACACATTTTAGATCTAATTTTGCACGTACCATGACCTCATTGTATTTCCTATAAATAGAGGACCATTTTGCCTTCATTTGGAAGCTTGAACAACCATAAAACCTCTGACAGTTTCACTCCCCAAGAGCTTCAAAAATCAGAAACCCTTATTTCAAATTAATCTTGTTTAAGTTCAAATATCTTCCTAGAATCCCTCATCGGTATCATCTTAAGATAAGTGAACCATTACAGAACTTCAAAACCACCTGCAACCTTCAACTAAATTTCACTATTCTTGACCTTTGAAGCTTCAAATAGAAAGGTAGATACGAGTTACATTTCTGAACAAACAAGTTACCATGCTCTTCGTATTGATTTACTTATTCAAAGCACTCACCCATCTTAAATTTATTCTTTGTATTAGTCATTTGATTTTACTTTGAAGTACTTAGGATGTTTTTGAGTTTCTGAGTAATTTCTCTCTGCTTAGAGCCAATAAATGGCTCTAATACAGAGATACATGAGCAACAACATAAGTATAAGCTTAATCATACGGTGTTTGAGGTTAAAACTCTGGGTCCATGATATGCAAAATTGGTTCCAAGGTTGAAGGTGACGATCTGCTTCACGTGCTTTGGCGGGAAGTTTGAATCTCAGCCAGCCATGTCTTGACACGCGTGTTAGCTGTTGTGTTTTATTTTCTTTTTTTAATTCCTTTTTCTTTTCTGATTTATTTTAAATAGCTCCTTTAATGTTTTTTCATAAATCACAAAAATTATTTTCTACCTCGTATATTTTTTTCCAGATTTTAAAAATCATTTATAGCATTTTTTTTTGTTATTTTATTTTTAATTTTTATTAAACATTTAATTTTCATGCATTTTAAAACATTTTTGTCCCAAACTTTTGAGATTCAGTTATTTGAAAAATTTATGACTTTCTCAAAATATTTTTCCATTTTATTTGATGTTTTTATACCTCTTTGAGAAATTTCCATTTTAAAATCATTTTTTAATCATTTTTAAGATATTTTTTATATATTTTTGTTTGACTATTTAATCATGACTTGGTTGATTAATGCTTCATCAATTTCAATTGGTTATTAGATGATGCTTTGGTTGTATGAACTTTCGTCATTTCAAACTTATCATTTAATGATCATTTTATTATTTTTGGTACTTTGGATTAATGATAAGTTTATCTCATGGCATTGTAAACTTGAATGGTTGAAATTTATGATAGATGATCCTTTGTCACATTTCAATTGTTTTTGTCCATCTCTCTCTCTCCTCCATCATCTTCTTTTTTTATTTTGTTTTGGTCATTGTGTGACATTGTGTTAGGAGGACGATTTCGTATCATTTCTCTAACATGTTCACACATAAATTGTTATTGACCGACCTCACATATGTGTGACTTCTACATAAGTCCACTTATGATTTCTTAACACAATGCTAAATTGTCCCAACTCGGTTGACTTCTCATTATCACTAACATTGACATATTAATTGTAACATTTACTTTTAAGCTCTTCACATTTATTGCAATTTAATTTCATGTCATTTACATTCATATCATTTACATTATTGCAATTTATTTTGCTTTTTACTTTATATTTATATTCTTTTGCTTTATCATGCTTTATTACTTCAAAATAAAAAACAAAAGCATTAATAAAATGGCTAAAACCCTAAAAAATTATAATCTTCTCTTATGCACTTTGTGTTACCATCCCTTGTTTGAGGAGTATTTCAGACCTCGAACTTTAGGACTTAGTGTTTTCCTTTTCTTTGAGTGGTTTAGGGTCTAGACCTTATGATTCATCTGGACCTCTAAACTTATGAAATTATGGTGACAACAGACTCAAAATATCATGACATCTGATCTGACATTATAAAATATACAAGGTAGAGTATAACAATTAACAGTGCAGAAAACAAAATAACACAAGGAGTTGTTAACCCAGTTTGGTTTTAACCAACCTACATTTGGGGACATACCAAGCCAGGAATGAAGTTCACTATCAGCAGTATTAATTCAAAGGGAAACCTCCATGTTTACACTTCTCACTTAATCAGACTACCCAAAGACCCTTCTACCTAAGATACCACAGTTAGATATGAGAACCTCCGCTCACTTTCAATCACCTCAGTGATGTCTATCAGCCACTATCACACCAGCAACTGCATCAACTTCTTGGCTCCTAACACAATCAGATTGGAGATACCTCACTCCAAACACAACTAAAATAGTTTGAAGATACCACACTTCAAACACAATATAAAACAGCCACACATGTGACACAAACAAAACTCGGAATTGCTTCACAGTTTCTTCCAAGGACACAACTACACTCATTGCTTCACAACTTCTGTGTGAGTAAAATAATCCTCTTGCCTACATGCTTTGAGGTACAAATCAGTGACCATCCCACAATCCGGGTGGCTCACCTACAAACCAACTCTCTTAAAGAGTTGTTACAGACTCAACCCTAAAAACTACATCAATACTAAATTCGACTGGTACCAAACTTAGGTTACAAAGCTTCTATTTATAACCTATTAACCAAATGGATTTGGGCCTTCAAATAACAACTTGAAGTTGTAACAAACTGCAGTAATAAACTTTCTACAGAAAACAAACAAGTAGATAACTTCTGCTACAATCAAGGTCCTTGTTGATTTTTCTCCTTAGCTCTTGGACCTCCACAAATGCCTCTAAGATCACGCCACATATGATGCATAATATTCTGCATAATTTAAAACAGAACTGTAACAAACTTTGATAGTTCAGTAGCGTGATGTTTGATGTTTGATATCGTGACATCTTCTTCGACATGTTGTTCCAGATGTTGAAACATTTCAACACAACATGTTTCTCCATTAAATAGAACTTCAACCTGCTTTCTCCTTACAAGTTATAAATCTTATTTAACCTATTGCTGCTAAATTAGTTTTACCAAACATAAAGCCAATCCTAAAAATAGAGAATCAACAATCTCCCCCTTTGGCTTATTTTGGCTAAAACTAATTTACATAACCTTTGTATTACATAAGCATAATAAAATATACAAGGGTTTAAACAATTTAATCCAGCAGCAACAATTTAGAAGTCTTCAATAGTCATTGTTTATGATATTTCAAACTTTACAAGTGACAGTCTTCAATATTCTTTTATGATGTTAAAACATCATACTAGGACATCTTTTTGGCAGGTCCAACTCCAATGTTCTCTGTCTTTTAAGGATCCCACAGATCACACAAATTTTCTCTCCTTTAAAAGTTACTCTTCAAAGATTGCATAACATAACCACTTCTCCCCCTTTTTAGCCATAATAAGACAAAGGCTTGTTGAAGGAGAACTCACTATAGCACAGGAAACATAACATCATAGGCACCATCTTCACAAAGAAGGAGAAATATTGAGGCCATGATGCACATGAGGAAGAAGATACTAAATACTCCCCCTCAAACTAAGAACTATGCTACGACACAGATTGACACAAAATCCTCTTTTGGAGCACAAGAGGAAACTTACTAACAGAAACAAACACTTGATCTATCCATTTACAGACATAGAGAACCAGAACTCTATATTGGATAACTCAGAACACAAGACACAATTTATGTTCATAACTAAAAAACAAGACACTGGACAAAAATACTTGTAGAAAATGCAAGAATCAGCAGACTCATAATATGACATCCTATTTAACATCTTTGCAAAACAGCTGGAAAGATTGACCTCAAACTTAACAATGTCTGAACACTACCCCTTTTCCCTATGTTTGCCACAAGTTGACAAACATAACCTTCACAGACTCTAAACTTACCCATATCCGAATGAAGGACATGAGAGTAAAACAAATGAAGACACAACAAAAAGTGAAGGAAAGAAAAAGAAACAAAAAGACACTCTATATACCTGAGCAACCATGATAATTAATTCCTCCTTCTGGTCATTACATTTACTAGTAGTTGATGATACTAGTAAAGTCTTCAGACTAGAACAGTAGTCATGCATTGGCAGAGCATACTACTTTAAACAAACTTAGAATCTTCTTATTCTAAACCAAAGATAGAACTGCCAATTCTGAATGAGGTGATAGAATATCAAGATCCATAGTCCCAAGTCTCTTCCATAGACTATCATCAACAATGATGTCGCAACATCATTTGGGACACCATCAACTTTACTACAGAACCTATCAGCTTTGGTTCTGAGATTATAATAAAACTGCTTCTTCAAGACTTTATGTCACTTCAGCACATAGTAGTATACACTCCCCTTCACATAAGCTAATGAACAATCTCTCCCTCAATAGCAGCCTCACATACATATTAGCTTCAGGAAGAATAGATGTCTAAACATCATATAGGACAGTCACTGATGTACACATAATTAGCAGATGCTCCCCCTTAACATCAGCACTTCTCCCTCTTAGCTTCCAGATAGAAGCTTACAATAAATTGCTACTCCCCCTGAGTTATAAGGACGTCTTGGATGTTGGTCCTCATAATACTTGAAGTTTTTTTTTATTTGAAATTTGCCACAGTTTCCAAATTAAGAATCCTTAGTTTGCTTGCTACACAAGATTCAAATTTCCACAATCTGTAACTTGTAATAGAAGAAACCATATAGTTAACCATGCGTATAACCAATGATACATCTTCAAAAGATAAGTTTGAACCTTATGTGCCTTCTTCAATCTCTGGTGTCTTCAACAGTTGTGATGTTGCATCTTCATGTAGAATATTATCTTTTATACATCACATACTTCATCTCTTCTTTATTCAGATTTTCACACAATTATCACACAAATATCCATCTCCCGTCAAGATATTTGACAACATTTGTATGAATCTCCCAAACTGAATCAGCTCTTCAAATAATCACCAGACAATGTTCCCACACATCCTAAACTTGTGAAGATCACAGTGAATTTTAATATTGATATTCAATTCACAATATACCTTGAATCCTTCAGACAAATACTCAACTCCTGATAGAGTATAAGTGGTTTGGTATTCAGGTTACATACTAATAAGTACTAAGTCTCCCGTCAAAGTACCTACCAGATTAGTCAGTTAGAATTGTCTACTCACATTAGATCATCCTGATTGATTACATCTTCACACTCACATACTTCCTGGCAACAACACATAATTCTCATGATTGAAGACAATAAGATAATGTTTCAACATCTGATACGACATCATCCATTATGGTTCTGGGGATAACATCCATAACTTCTCATCCATAATACTTTGGGGGACATAAGAAGCACAATGAACATCAGCTTTACATCCAAACAATTTACATGATCAAGGAATAATATGATCCACATCTCAATAAACTTTTCTTCATACTTTCATTCTGATTTTGAGAGGAGTGATGCCATAGTCTGTACCAACAGAGGAGATTCCCTCAACTAGGTTTCTGGAACAGACTTAATTATGGCATGACACAGAATTATTCAGATTCTTCATAGCAATCTGACTTCCTTGATTCTTCTTGACAATACCCTTCCAGGATAGTATTTAGGGTAGTCAGCATTCATGACCATGATTTCACTGTGGTTGGATCACAATATTCAGCTCCAAACAAAATATGTTTTATGTTCATGAATAAAATTCCACATACCTGGTTCCTTTGATCAGAAGAATATACCAGATATAAGCTCATCTTGATCTTACATAAAGGGATTGAGGGGTATACCTTTATGAGTCTTTTACTTGTAATGAGCTTAACTTTTATACTCCCATAAGCTTAGGTCAGAAATAAATTGACATCTGAAGTATAAGAGCTTGTTGATCGTGTCCTGATCAATTAATACAGATGTCTCCTCTTCCAAATCAGGAGCAGGCTCCAAACATATGTACTCACACTAAATTTGTTTAGCACCCAGAACATATGTTCTTCAACTGGTAGTTGCATACCAGTAGTAATGTTCTGACATCCTGTAGAACATTGGTTCCATCTCCTTGGAACTCATCATCCTTGATAATCTTCAAGGTATTCAAACAACTTGCAGATGTATATGAGAATCATTGATCAATTGATACTCATCAACTCTATTAATACATGCCTTTATGAGTGGACTTGAGAGAGATCTCAAGTGTCTTTGACACTTTTAATAATGTTGTGAAGATCTGCCAAATATTTTGTTGATAAAAATAGCCCTAGGACCCTTCTTTCACTATAGGGGTTGCATCAGAGGCTATGCAACGAAATATAGCCATCCTTTAACAGAATGTACACAATGCTTACTCCATAATTCACTTGTAAGCATAACACATAAGGATTGAAAAAAAAATCAGCCCTACAATAAGCTCGCATCTCCACCAAACAACAGACTAGACCCAACTAATATCCGGACCAATATGTAAAATAATCTCAATAAACTTCAAATACAAATTAAAAATATAACTTTTGAAGTTAAATTTAAAAACTCGTGATTTTAATAAGATTAAAATTAATGATTTTTTACAAAGTACAATATTATAAAAAAAATTAAAGTTTCAAATAAATTTAATAAAATGTAGATTTTGAAAGTCATAACTTTTTAAAATTAAAAAAATTAAAAATTAAAAACATATTCAAATAACAAAAATAATATAAAAACAAAGTGTTAAATCAAGCAGGTTTTGAGGTATTAATTTGTTGCCCCAGAAAAGAGTTGTCTGCTCAAATATCTTTGAAAATGACAATAAGTGAAAACAAACCTTTGGACCCATTAATTTATTTTCCTCCACTAAATTATTGAAAGCACACAATAATGTTTAAAACGTACTTATTCACAATTTCACATTTTTAGAGAGGATTTTTGTGAAGACCAACTCACACAATGCATTAGTTTTTTTAAGAAATTCATTGATTCCAAAATTATTGGTATATTTTGATTGAGTGCATTTGTATAACTTTAATTGATTTCTGATGGTATTTAAATTAAATGTCTAAAATAGATTTTTATATGTTTATAATAATTTTGGATCATGCTAATGAACACGACACGACGATTTTATCTATATTTCTTAAAATTAATAGAAAATTTCCGTTCAGATAAATAGACTCAAATATTTTTTCTTTTGAATTAAAAGATTAAAAATGGCAGACCCCATTTGATGGTGATGTCAACTATCTATTATGTATGTCTATTCCTAAGAGAGAGATTTGATGTAACAAAAATGAAATTAAATCATTATTATCGAATGATTTGAGCCTTACAAGTCTACATTATGGTTTACATGAAGATGTTATCGTGTATCTTAGACTTTATTTGCGAAAATGATTTTTTTAATGAGTATAAATTTTTTTAAATATTTTTTGAAAAATAGATTTTCTTTATAATGATAAAAGTGTATTTTTGATTTTTGAAATATTACAATAATAAAAATTATATTTAAACAATTTGTCTAAATTCTCCAAATCTCTTCTCGAAGACAAATTTTGATGATCATATTAGATGTTTTTGGTGTTTGGAAAAAATAAAAGTCTTTTAAAATCCTCGCAACAAAATCTTTTATTCGATCTTTTCACCCTATCCTTTAAAGATCTTGTACAAAACTTTTACATGAAAATGTTAACGTGTACATGAAAATTATCCTTTAATATTCTTAAATTATCATATGAGAAGTAAATGAGAGGAAGATTTGAAAAATGAGAAGAATTGAATAAAAAGATTTTGATTGAGAATAGTAACAAAATTTTATATTTTTTATCTGATCCTTTTTATTTTTCAAAATCTCTCTCGTTCTCCTTCAAACTTCTACAAAGCCTTAATAAATTAAATCCAAAAATTTTGTTTTATAAATTATGCATTGGCTTTTTTAAAGGTTTAAACTTTGAAATTTTCGATATAAAATTTATTTCTAAATATTTTGAGTTTCTTAATTTATGTTCATTAGAAAACAAAAGTTAACATGAACTTAGTTTATATATATATATATATATATATATATATATATATATATATATATATATATATATATATATATATATATATATATATATATATATATATATATTAGAATCTAGAATAACTATATATTGACTATGATAGACTAGCATGTACGGTATGTAAATTATAATCGAATGTAATCCCTCTAACAATTTTCTAACTAATATTTGTAAAATTGGTTTAAAGCGACTTGTAAAGTGAGTGATGACACTCTATATAAATTTTTTATAGGCTCTCTCTTTAACCAATGTGGGACTTGGGTTTTTCCCAATACACCCTTTCATGCTCATATTACTGGACTTGATGCATGAATATACGGGTGCCCCGGATTATCGATATGTAGAAATTGGTTTTTTTTAATACACTTGTTGCGCCCAACACTATTCGGTTTGGTGTGCATATAAACGATGTGTGACCCAAATTGATATGCTCGTGATACCATGATAAAATTAGAGTTTGACCTTACACATCCTTTCAAAATCGGCTTAAACTGACTTGTAAGGTAAGGCGTGACACTCTATATAAACCCTTTGTGGGATTTATCTTTAACTAATGTGTGAGTTGGGTTTTTCCCAACACTAACTCAAGAGAAAGATCATGCACGTGAATGTGCATAATTGTTATCCAATATTCTTCAATAAGAGAAAGCTTGGTAAATATTCATCATGTCCAACTTAGATTCAAAGTTTGAAAAGGGTATTAGATATATGGACTTAAGGAAATCATCCAGTTATTTTTGTGAAGTTACCAAAAGTAAATAAATAATTCATACTTATACTCCGTGCAATATAATAATATATCTCTAAATGCTTAGTGAGTCAATGAAATACCAGGTTAACTGAAATATGTAAGGGAATTTGATTATCGTCATAAAGAACAAGAATGCTTGAGCACCTCATGTTTAGATCAACAAATAAGTGAATAAGTCATTGAATTTCAAAAGTGGTTGAATCTAAAGCTTTATATTTTGTTTCACTAGATGAACGTGGTACTATATTATAGTTCTTTGTGAACTGTGAAATAAGGGAACATCCAAGAAAGAAACACATACTAGTTAATGAAGAATTAAGAACTTGTTTGATGTGATCAAACTCAATCACTTAATTTACTTCAAGGCTTATATTATCAACATATATTAGAAATGTAGTAAATGATTTTGAGTTAGACTTGGTAAACAACGGTTGATATGATGCTTCTGAAATGTATTAGTGTAGCACAAGAATAGATGTAAGTTTATTATACCATTCATACTAGATTTTTAAGTTCATAAAGTGACTTTTGTAATTTTCATACTTGGGTTGATTAGGTAGTGCTCACGCCTTGAGAATGATCTTTTACGCATCTTTTTTGCAATTTTCCATGGAGAAATGCATTATTTATGTTGTGAGGGCATGAGTCATGTTTTCATGATGTCAAAACCCCTACATTACCCTCAATGTGATATAAGTCTCTATGGACAAGAAATATGTGCAACATTGGCATGAAACTTGAAGAAAATAAGCATTTGGCAAGAAATCCTGAAGATGCATCGATGCAATTCAAGTTATGGTCGACTCACTGTTTTATGCAACTCTCGGGTTGTTCTGTGTCGACCCATTGGTCGACCACACATTCAACCTGAACTGGGTGGCAAAAAACATGAAGGTTGTGTTGATGCAACCCCCTGGTGCGGTCGACGCATTCAAGAATTTTGGCCCCTCATTGGGCTCGGGCTATGTTGCGCCGACCCTCCCTCCTGGAGTGATCGATCGCACACTTAAAATTATGCAATTTTCTTTAATTTTTTCCCGCCTTGTAATTGATTTATCACTAACACATATAAATAGTATTTTATTTCATTTTGAGCAGTTAACAAGAACATTGTGAAATATACACATCGATAGCACTTCATCTTCATCCTCTCTTCTCAAAATTCAACATCTACACATAATCATAGGTGTTGAATCAAGACTCGAGTTGTGGTGATAACGTTCAAATTGAAGATTCATTTCTGGTTTGGGTTGTGCTTTGTGGGCTTGTTCTTGAATAAAACCATTAGAGTTTTGTCCTCCAAGATTCCAATTGGTGAGAGGGTTTTTGGTACAAATCTCTGCTTCAACGAATTCATCTGAGTGAAAGGGTCAAGGAACAGTGGGTTTTCTCGATCAAGTAACGGTAATTAGAGGATCGTGAAGGAAGATTTGGGGTCAATCTTGTTCGATCGAAATCAGCCGAGTGAAAAAATTGGTACAGCAAATTGGTTGTGCATTCGAGTAGCGGTAATCGGAGGTTTGTTCGAAGAGATCGATGTTTGGTTTGGCTCGAACCATGGAATAGAAAGAAGATAACTTCATCACCAATAGTTGATTTGTGTGAATTTGGAACTATTTCTTCACCTGTTACTTTTTGCAATTTTATACAAATCATTTCAATTCTATATTCTAGAATTAGGGGCAGACGTGCCCTACGCGAGGACAACAAAGGAAACTCCCTTAACAAATCATGTGTTCTTCTCCGCCTTTTACTTTCTATACTTGTTTGCTATAATTTGTGTGATTCAAATTGTTGGACTTGCGTCTATTGAATTTGTGGTGCGTCGAGCTCAATTTAGTACATTGGTAACAATCTGTTTAGTTGTTACTTAAGAAAACTCACCATCACAATTCAGTAAATTCGAGCCTTGTGAATTATGCACGCAGGGTGTTTGATAAATTGACTCAAACACAAATTATTCATTGTACTTGACTTTATTCTTAAACAAATTCATTAGAAGTATTAAGTATTCATTTAGTGTGTTTAAGTATTTGACCATTTTAGCATTAATCGTATTGATTCACATTTTTCTCATACTATTTCGTATGGTTAGCATATCTGATCTTTTCAATAGTGGATCATTTAGACGATTGAAAATTTAGGGAGCTTTCGCATTAAATTTTTAAAAGCGTAAAATTTCAAACAAACGATCTATTCAACCCCCCTTCTAGATCGATCACATCGTCTAACATATGTTTCACTATTACAAGTGAAAATTATGAATAGAAGCCAAATAGAAGAATATTTGAATAGTAATTAGTTTGGAAACATGAGATAATGTGTCGAAGTAACCTGAAGCCTTTGATATGATTATAGACTTTTGTTACCAATATGGCCTTGCATCCTTCAATAGACTCTCATAATTTGTGTTTGATATTTTAAACTTATATTTTTATTATTGTGGACTATTTTTATGGAAAATCAACTAAAATACATGTTTCGTTGTTTCATATAGCATTAAATTTAGCATTCATAGCATGAATCCAACACTGTAATTTTACATCCCCATCATAATATGTTCACAAAGTTTAACCAATAATTAAAACCTACTGAAGAGCAAATACATGTCAAAATGAAGAACATGGAGACGATGAAGGAGCAAGCACGATAAAGAATAAAGATTTCAGGAATGTATAAGGCAATCGTTGGAAACAAATGCATATTTCTAGAGGGTATGCGCAGGGTTACAAGACATTAAGTCTCAAATTTCTACCCCCTTTCTCATTTAGGTTTTGTTGTTTTTTCGCCCTTTCTCAAATTTTTAGCCCCTTCTCATTCAGTTTTCTACGTATCTCAAAATTCTGAAAGTTAGAAACAATGACATGTTTAAGGTTTAACTTAATGCATGATTTTAGTATTTTTATTCACCCATTTTCTCCACCTTTCTAATTTAGGGTTTTTTAAATAGGTAAAAAATGGAAGAATGTATTCATGTATTTGTTCATCACGGATGGTCAATTGTAGATGATGAACTAACTAATTATGAAGGAAAAATTTCAATGCTGAAATATGATGTTGATAAGTGGAGTTATTTTTAGTTGGTAGGTATAGGTAAGGATATGTGATATAGGTAAATTGACATTATATGGTGCAACAGTTCAATGTTTGGGATGCATATTTTGGCTGATGATAAAGGTGCCTAAGATATTACAGACTTACGTAAGGTGCACGCGAGTGTTAATGTTTATGTACAACATCCAATGTCTTGGAATGAGTTTTATGATTCTCCTATAGAGGTATAAGATATATGTGTTCTGGAGGAACACAAATTTATCAATGAACAAAGAATTAGAGCTTGATGTCGTGGAGAGGGGTTTAACCTGCAAGGTTATCACTCTAACACCCAAGTCTGTAAGAGAATGAAAAAAAATACAATTGAGAGTGAATTTAAATATCTGAGAAATGACACATCTTTCCTCTTAAATATGAAACAATTAATAATAGAAAGTGTGAAAGACGTGTTACAGCCATCCGCTAGATTGATCTCGACGGTTAGCAAAGTTCTAATGGGAGGAATTTTTTGTTTCTAGGGAAGAAATGGTATACCTATTATGCATGCTTTATTTAATCCTCCGTGTCATTGGAATTTTTTCTTGGGCCTTGTGAGCGGCACAAACCAATATAAACCCTAAGGATATTGTAAATTTTGATGAAGAAGATTTGATTTGTAATCTTTAGAAAGAAGTAGGAATATGAACCCTAAGGATATTTTAAATTTTATTAATGAACTATTTCACATGCATTTTGACATTTAAAATATAAATTATATACATTTCATTTTCTTTTAATACTATATGATGTTGTAATAGGATGAATTATACAAATAATCCTCGTCACCATCTTCGTGGGTATTAAAATATGCCCCAACAAAATCTATATTCCCCAATAGTATACAATAAACTCGCTATCTTCGTGGGTATATTCCATCAAGCTTTAATAACAAAGTCCATATGTCCCAACCCTGAAACAAACCACCGTTGCAACAACAAACCTCGTTTCGACCATACTGTGATACACTTCAATCCCTTTACCAAACTTCGATAACTTAAACTCTCAACAACACAATCTTAACACTTTATTCTCCTAATAGCTTCAACATCCACTATAATGAATATTATATCCCTTCAATTGATCACGCTTACCCAAACACTGACACACAACTAACATAATCCCAAAAATAATTTGCATCGATGGACGATTATGTTTTAGATTTTTATTTTTCAGGATGTACTCGATCTTTTATCTTGATTCCTAATAATTACTACTCTCTCTCACTCTCATACACACACCACAACATGACCAAAATTCATCGTCAGACACCACATCGTCTCCTCCAACTCATCCTATTAAAAAATTATGTTCTGACAAACATCAACCAGAACCTCTCTCATGTGAACAATCTCCTATTTCAACAACTTCATTGATTAAGTTTTTATAATCTACAATGTAACCCCTTATCATATTTATACATACATTTATCCTTGATTATTACTAGTGTATTTATTTATTTTGAAATAAATTTTTTAATTTCTAGAATATCAATTTTTTTTAAAAAAAAATAAATAATAAAAAATAATTTATTATTAAAATTATTATTGTATTATTAAAATAATAAAAATATAAAATTAATTTATAAATACTAGAAAGCAAAAAAATAAATAAAAAGAGGGAATGTGAAATTGAATGGATGAAGATCCAAAGGTACAAACATCCTTTGCCATTCAGTATTAAACAATAATTAGAAAAACTAGTGTATTCATAAAAATAACTTTTAAATCGGGGACATTTAGGATTTTATTTATTTATTTTAGAGGTATATGGCTTATTCAGGCAAGGTCTCATAATTTATTGTTATTAAATTTCACATTTTCAGATACAGTTTTGGGTTAGTCTACACGAGTTTTATGCAATGGTACTATACTACTATTTGAGAGCGAACACAACCGTGAGAAAGAAAGAGCGCAACAAAAATATCTAACTACTTTTGCACTATCGTTAACCGGCAACCGACTCAGCAGGTCTCACACCATGAGAGAGAGAAAAATGTTTATATATTCCTTTCCCTCTCAAAAAGGCTCATAAAGCAAAACTCTCTCTCTCTCATGGAATCCATCACTTGGTGATGCTTTCACTCTCTCCGGCGACGATAAGCTCATCGTCGAACAAATGAGTTATGTTTCTTCCTTCTCATCTTCGTTCCGTGAGTCTCTTCCTCCAACTCTCACTTTTTCCGGTGACCGGAGAAATTTATCGGCGTTATCACGTTAACTGAACTGAACTGCCTCGTGTTTCTGTTTATTCTTCGTTTTGCTTTTTGTTTCTCTCTATCTAACGGTTTTTCAACTGTTTTGCTTACATTGTTTCCGATCGGGTTGTTGATCGGTTATCGCCGTCAGATTCATCATCACCGGCGACGTTGAAAGTTAGTTCATCTTGTTTCATCTCAAATTTAACTAACTTTAATAAAAATATTAATAAAATAAGAATAGAAAGAAAATTATAGAGTTCAGTTAAGTTGAAGATAAAGCATTATGTTAGATCTTAATCTATACGATGCGAACTCGTCCGATTCAACTCAGGATATCGACTCGCCGATGATATCGGAGAAGTTTCATCAAACTTCATGGAATCAAATGATGGAATCAGGAACATCGAATTCCTCCATCGTCAATGCAGACGCGGACGCGGACGGTTCAAGCATCAACGCCGGCGATGAGGACTCGTGCTCCACGCGCGTGAATGACGTGTTCACCATCAGTTTCGATATTCTTAAAATGGAAGGTTCAAATTCAAACGACGTCGTAACGAAGGAGTTTTTCCCTATGATTGGAGGAGGTGAAGGTTTGTCTAATAGCTGGAAGTTGCAAACTTCGTCGTCGTTTGATGTAACGTTTGATCAGAGAGAAGAGATGAAGATTGTTCAGGCTCCACAACAAGCGAAAAAGAGTAGGAGAGGACCGAGGTCTCGAAGCTCACAATACAGAGGAGTCACGTTTTACAGAAGGACTGGTAGATGGGAATCGCATATCTGGTTCGTGAATTTCGTAGTAATTTGAAATTTGTTTTGTTTTTATTTTTGTTGAATTCACCACTATAATTATATATGGAGTTTGGTTTTGGTAGTTTATGATTGAATTGAATTACATCTGACACGTTTTTATGATTGAATTGAATTTTATAATTATTGTAGGGATTGCGGGAAACAAGTTTATTTAGGTATGGGTTATTAATTTATGAATTAATTATATTCTATGAATTACTATTTTAGGCATTGTTTAATTTTTTATGAAATTTTGTTTGATTTTTGTAGGTGGATTTGACACAGCTCATGCTGCTGCTAGGTAAATCGTTGAAACTATTTCATTTTTTTTTATATTTCATTTTTTTAATTGTTGAATTGACTTGGAATTTTCACTTTAGAGCCTATGATCGTGCTGCTATTAAGTTCAGAGGAGTTGGTGCTGACATAAATTTCAATCTAAATGATTACGATGATGATCTTAAACAGGTTAGAGAATTCTGAAGTAGTTGATGAATTTGAAACTAGATAGATTGTTTGATGTAATTTTTCAATATTTTCTTATTTAGACGAAGAATATGTCCAAAGAGGAGTTTGTGCACATACTTCGTCGTCAAAGTACTGGTTTCTCAAGAGGGAGTTCAAAGTACAGAGGAGTAACACTCCACAAGTGTGGCCGTTGGGAAGCTCGAATGGGACAATTCCTTGGCAAAAAGTGAGGACCTATTTTTAATTTAACTCAACTAGTATAATATGATTGATTATATGAGATATTAGGAAATTTAGTATGTAATGTAATGGCTTCCATAGCAAATCAGTTTCAGCATTAGCTCTTCATGTGTCATTAGGCTCTCTTTCATGTTAGGAGAAACATGTCAACGATGGTAGTAGTAAGATGCATGTTTCTGAGAATGAATTGGCAAAGGTGTTTTGGTTATAGAGGTTGCAATGCTTTCCTGCAGGTATATATATCTTGGGTTATTCGACAGCGAAGTAGAAGCTGCAAGGTCGTAATCACTAATGTGAATTATATTACTTGCACTGAATTTGTTAGGCTGAATTATAAAGCTCATTAGGATTGCATTCAACATGTATTTCCTTTTGTTTTCTGAAAATCAGGGCTTATGATAAAGCAGCTATCCAAAGCAATGGAAGGGAAGCAGTGACTAATTTTGAGCCCAACACATATGAAGGAGAGATGAAATCTGCAGTCATCAATGATGGTAACAAACACTATAGCAAAGATCTTATTTAAATTAAGGAGTGATATTTGGAATATTACTAAAATGTTCTCGATGTGAAATCTTTTTTATTTCAACACAGGCAGCAGTCCAAATCTTGATCTCAATTTGGGCATAACCAAATCAGGACCGGTTCCCAAAGAAAATTGGGGGAAATTTCACTTTCCGTCTGTTTCTTACACAAGTTCAAGGGTATATATTTGATTTGAGCTTTACATATACATTTACTTTAATTTGTGTTGAACAAAAAGTTGATAATACTCTTTAGGGAAGAAGAGCTCCTTTTATCTTCATAAGTTCACTTGTAGCTAGTTACCACCTGTTTTCCTTTGATTCCTTCATATTTGTATAACTCTTTTCACAGTTGGTGTTTTAGTATCAATTCTTGGTTTACTACTGAGTTGTCATAATTGGTTGGGTTCTCTTCATTTGCAGATGGAAACCAATGTTTCAGGAATCGGTAATTCATCTTTAAAAAGGTTATTAGTAACTGAAGAG
The DNA here is from genome assembly GCA_021764765.1 of Vicia sativa. Taxonomy (NCBI): domain Eukaryota; kingdom Viridiplantae; phylum Streptophyta; class Magnoliopsida; order Fabales; family Fabaceae; genus Vicia; species Vicia sativa. The sequence continues at coordinate 217,116,419 of CM038793.1, forward strand.
CATCATTCTTTACAGAACGACATGTATCCCAGTTTCTTTCCCAATGAGGTGATTTCACTATCTAGCTTTTAGTTTTATAACTGGAGTCGATTGTTTGAACCTCTTATCACTATTTCTTTAAACCTTCTCAATTATCCATGTTAGTTAGAGTTCATTAATACACTAATAACTGATTCACTTCTAAATGATATACTTGAAAGTAATAGATGATTTTAAATGTTTAGCGATTAACTAATGAATTCTATGAGCTTTTGGTAGTTGGTATAATCTGTTATTGAGCAATCAAGGGAAGTTGTCCATATTGAGTTTATATATATAACTTAGACTAATTTATATCTTCATATCATTTCTGTAGACTAATTTACATCTTCATATGATTTTGACATATTGAATTGTATTTAATATTTCTTTCATGTCAATCAATCTTTTAAACAAAAATGAATTGGTTCCAAATGTGGCTAAAATATGTGGAGTGATCATGCTGGAAAATAATAAGACTGGTTCAGTGGAACTATCTTATTAATAAAATAAGATGAATATGGACTTCTGGACTATGGCTAGAATTTGAAAACAATCCATCGGCATTCTGATTATATTGCTTTTGAATTTTCTGCTGCATCATTTTCTTGTTTAGCCTGAAGGGCTTGGGCAATGCAATAGCAGGCATTGAGCTGTGATTGTAAAAGATAGTTCAAATATTTTGCAGGAAAGAACAGATGGTATCAACAAAGCTCCTTTAAAAGGACTCCCCATTTGGGCGTGGCAAACTAATGGTCTAATCACTGCTACCCCAGTGGCACAGGTCTCTGCAGCAGCATCATCAGGATTCTCAATTTCAGCTCCCTTTCCACCTACTCCCTTATTTCCACCCAGATCTATGAACTCAGTTCCCCACAGTCTCTGTTTTACTTCGTCCAATGCACGTCACAGCAACGCATCTCAATAATATTATCAGGGTAAGTCCCTGCAAGCACCGTTCTAGCCTATCATCATGTACCAAAGATGGAAAGCAAACCATAAAATGTGTTTGCGTTTAAAATTCTTTGTATGATTCAGTGGCCGATTGATGTATAGTGAAACTTGACCACTGAATATCGCCTCTTGCTTAAACCGTTATGCTGTTTTTCTAATACACTTGTATTACAATAGTCCCGATTTCCTTAAACTAGGATGTTTTGGCAGTTTACATTCATGAGATTTACCAGTTAATTTTCCCTGTTTGAAAATTCATGATATTTGGCCACCAATCTTGAGATTATAGGCCCTGATTGTGCGTGGGATTGGGAGGAATGAAAGAGTTTTAAATTTTCCATCCCAAAACCAAACCTGATTTGTTTGCATACCTAATTATTTCATCAAAATTTCTAAGTATAGAGCAGTTCTCAATATATCCCATGATATAAATATAAATTTGAGACTGAAGCTCCTTCTCCTCTAGTCTAGAGATGAATGGGCTCTAGTATTAAGGGGAGAATAACTGAACTCGGGGACGATTAACGAGCCACTCTGTAGTTTAGTAAAGCTGAGGATCGGCGTCGTCCAATGGCAATACCAATGGGTGGCAGAAATCACATTGCTCATTGCACTACATGTCATGGTAACTGATAGTATAACAACCCCAGTCAATGTTGGTACTTGATCAGAATTTGACGAAGGAAACAAGCCGTACCTTTGAAATTGGATGTTAATGTTCAGACATGCCACTTGTATTTTGATGTACCATCAGTACAAAATGAGGAAGAGTTTGTTTCAGTGGGACCCACAGATACATGTGTTAAATATGTTTGAGGAAAGAGGAAGATATTGTTAACCCTCACCGGCAAATAGTTAGGAGCCGTAGGATCCTCTAATTTAACGAAGACTTTTGTTATTGTTAAGAATATACTATCAATTAATTAGTATCGATTGGTATTCAATTAATCATAATTGTAATTGATATTATTTTCTATTGTATATTCTTTATTTGCATATAAGTACACATCATGTGTAATTATATTCGACACAGAGATACAATTACAATATGATATTTAGAGTCGGTTGATCTACTGTCATTCACAAAATAATTCCTTTTTTTCGGCCATCCACAGCGTTGTCGCCGTCTCCACCGCTCTTGTCGACTTTTCGGCGAGATTCCTATACCACCGGAATCGTCTCCTATAGATCGGTCAGGTTCCAAAAATGTCATCGTCTTCTGTCGTCGCACGCGTCTCACCTTCATCTGCGCGTGAATCTCACGCGCCAGACTTCCAGTCGTGCATCCTCTAACCCCAGGCGCCTCCGTTTTTCCACATTTACTCTCGGTTTTTCGTTTCGAGCCATCAAATATCATGGGAGATACCGATTTTGTCACGTTCACTAAAGCTCCACTTATTCTGTGTGAGAAATTGACTGGAACAGTCAACTACAACATATGGGTTGGTGCTGTCAAGATGTGGTTTCACGGTCAAGGACATGAGGATCACTTAACTACAAAAGTCGATATTATTCTCGCCGCCAAACGCGATAAGTGGAAACAAACTGATGTTTCTCTACGCACTATGTTATGGTTTTCCATATCAACTAATATCCAAGCACAATGTCAAGCCTATACCACTTGCTACGAGGTTTGGGAAAAGGCTACGAAAGTCTTCTCAAATGATGTCCATAACCTTTACAGTGTCATCACCAAACTCCGCTCTTTGAAATTGGAGAATATGGATATGCAAGGCTATCTCACTAAGCTTGACGCGTTAAAGGCAAATTTCACAACCTTAATTCCCTTTACAAAAGATGCAGCAACTTATGCTGAACAACAAAGTAAGTATTTCATGGTCATGGCACTTGCTGGACTGCCATCTGAACTTGATTTCGTTCGGAATCAGATTTTATCAGGTACCAACGTTAGTGAATAATTGTTACGCATGGCTACACCTCATACTTTTGGATCGGTTCCTACTTCCTCTCCCACTGAATCATCTGCTTTCGCTTCCCATTATCACGGTCGTGGTTGGCGAATCAGCGGACGGGGTGGACGTCAAAGTATTCGTTGTAACTATTGTTATCGTTACGGTCACATTGAAGCCGGTTGTCGTACAAATGAAAGAGAACAAAAATGACAATCATGTATCGTTGCCGTCGCTCAACCGGATATCACTAAAGATGTCACTATTCTCGTCGCTGATTACAATGATTTCCTCTAATACAAAGCAACCCAACAACAATCACCATTTGCCGTTATTGCTCAGTTGGGTAATCCTGTAGCTTTTGTCTCTACATCTTCTCTTGGTCATTGGGTCCTTGACGCTGGTGCCTCTAATCATATGGCTGATAATAAATCTCTTTTATATTACTTGTCTTATTCTGATTCTTTTCCTTCTGTCACTGTGGAGGATGGTTCTAAAGTTAAAGTTCAAGGCCTTGGTCAGGCACATTCACTTCCAAACTTGTCTTTAGAGTTTGTCCTTTACATTCATGGTTGTCCTTTTAATCTAATATATGTTCACAAGCTTATCCATATTCTTGATTGTTTAGTCCTTTTTAATGATAATTCTGCTTATATCTAGGATCGACGTATAGGACGGACGATTGGAGCAGGGAGGGAAGCTGGAGGATTATATCATCTTTCTCCACCGGTGGCCTGTGCTTCTATTGCTTCTCAAGAACTCACACATCAATGTTTGGGTCACCCTAGTCTAAATAAAATGTGTCCTTTAGTTCCTAGTCTTTCTAAGCTTTCTTCTTTTGAGTGTCAGTCCTGTCAATTAGGCAAACATACTCGTAGTACTTATTGTCAACGAGTAAATAAAAGTGTTGCATCACCTTTTGCTTTAGTTCACTTTGATATTTGGGGTCCTAGTCGTGTGAAGTCTACTTTAGGATAATATTACTTTGTAACGTTCATCGATGATTACTCACGATGCACTTGGTTATTTCTAATGAAAAATCGTTCAGATGTTTTCCGTATATTCTAAGAGTTTTATGCTGAAATTAAAAACCAGTTTAACATTTCCATTAAATATTTACGCACAGATAATGCTCGTGAGTATATGTCATCCTAGTTTCAATCTTTTTTAACATTATAGGGAATTAATCACCAATCATCATGTGCTCACACACCACAATAAAACAGTGTTGTTGAACGGAAGAATCGTCATTTAGTTGAAACTGCACGGACTCTTTTACTTCACCATAATGTACCCTCTCATTTTTGGGGTGATGCTCTCCTCACCGCATGTCTCCTTATCATCCAAATGCCTTCCTCGGTCCTTCAAGATCAAATTCCATACTCTATCTTGAATCCGCAACATGATCTCTACCCCATTCCCCTTCGTGTGTCTGGTTGCACATGCTTTGTTCATGATCTTAGTCCAGGTAAAGACAAACTTTCAGCTAAATCGCTCAAATGTATTTTCTAGGCTACTCACTTATACAAAAGGGATATTGTTGTTTTTGTCCTCAACTTCAACGGTACATTGTCTCTTCCGATGTTACATTTTTGAAGGTTCTCCTTTTTTCTCTGCCTCTTCGTCCTCCCATGAGATTTGTAATTTAGATGATCAAGATATCCCTTATGTCATCCCCACACCCATTAAACCTCCTTTGCAGGTATATTAGCGACGTACAATGCATCCATCGGCAGTTAGAGATGATATTGATCCACTAGCACCATCTCCTACTCCAATTGTTCCTCCAGCTACGTCACCTGAACTTGACCTTCCAATAGCATTACGAAAAGGTATTTGATCTCATAATCCAAATCCTAAATATGTTTGTGTTTTAAATTATGATCGTCTCTCTACTTCCTATGTTTCTTTTGTGTCTGCTTTGGATTTTGTGTCTATTCCTAAGTCTACAGGTGAAGTTATGACTGATCCCCATTGGCGTCAGGCGATGGTGGAAGAAATGGTTGCATTTCCTTCAAATAACACTTGGGACATTGTTCCTTTACCTCCAAACAAAACTACAGTGGGTTGTCGATGGGTTTATATAGTGAAAATTGGGCTAGATGGCCAGATTGATCACTTTAAAGCTCGTTTGGTAGCCAAGGGATACACACAAATATTTGGCCTTGATTATGGTGACACCTTTTCTCCAGTGGCCAAGATTAGTTCACTTCGTCTCTTCCTTGCATTGGCTGCTATTAATCATTGGTTGCTTCATCAGTTGGATATTAAAAATTCTTTCTTACACGGAGAATTGGAGGAGGAAGTGTATATGGATCAACCTCCAGGTTTTACTATTCCTGGTAATTCAAGATTTGTTTGTCGGCTTAATCGGTCTCTTTATGGGCTAAAACAATCTCCACGTGCTTGATTTGGTCGCTTCAGCTCTGTCTTGATACAGTTTGGTATGACTAGATGTGAAGCAAGTCACTCTGTTTTCTTCCTTCACTCTTCCACCGGTCAACACATCTTTCTTGTGGTTTATGTTGATGACATTGTTATCACTAGAGACGATACAGACGGTATCCAGCGACTCAAAACTCATATTTTCAAAAACTTTCAGAAACAAGATTTGGGTCCACTCAGATACTTCTTAGGTATTGAAGTTGCTCAGTCCTCATCATGCATTGCAATTAACCAACGTAAGTATGCATTAGACATCCTAACTGAAACTGGTATGGTCGACTGTTGTCCAGTTGATACTCCTATGGATCCTAATGTCAAGCTTCTTCCAGGTCAGGGGGAATTGTTGAAAGATCCGGGAAGATATCGATGTCTAGTGGGTAGACTCAATTATCTTATTGTTCCCATACCAGATATTACTTTTGCAGTGAGTATTGTGAGTCAATTCCTTAATGCTCCTTGTGATACTCATTGGAATGCAGTTATTAGGATTCTTATATATAAAAAAAATAGAAATGATACATGGACATTAAAAAAAATGACACCTACGGTGTCCTTTGGAGATTTTCATATATTTTCATAGTATATGTGTATTTTGGGGATTAGTGAAAGTAGGTATCATTGAAAAGTGACTAAAAATTGAGAATAGTATGCTACGGTGTGCATACGGTGTTTGTAAAGTGGGTGTTCAAATAACACCCCTCTATAAAAAAAATGCACCAGGAAAAGGCCTATTATATGAAGATAAGGGTGATGCTAAAATCACTTGTTACTCAGATGCAGATTGGGCAAGATCACCGTCGGATAGGAGATCCACTTCTGGATATTGTGTTCTTATTGGAGGAAATATGATCTCATGGAGAAGCAAGAAACAAAACACAGTTGAATTATCTAGTGATGAAGCTGAATATCGGGATATGGCAGCAGCCTCAAAAAAACTTGCTTGGCTTAAGAATTTGCTCTCAAAACTTAGGTTCGATGACCTTCAGAACACAAAACTCATATGTGACAATGAAGCAGCACTCCACATTGCATCCAATCCGGTTTTCCATGAACGGACCAAGCACATAGAAATAGATTGTCACTATGTAAGAGACAAGGTACTCTCGGGAGAAATAACCACGAAATTTATCAAATCTGAAGATCAATTGATTTATATGTTTACCAAGTCTCTCAAGGGTTCTCGAGTGAATTATATTTGTAACAAGTTCGGATCATACAATATATACGATCCGGATTGAAGGAGAGTGTTAAGAATATGTTATCATTCAATTAGTATTGATTGGTATTCAATTAGTCATAACAGTAATTGATATTATTTCTTATTGTATATTCTCTATTTGCATATAAATATACACCGTGTGTGATCATATTTGACACACAAAGATACAATTACAACTGTTATTATAATTTTGGGTATATAATTCTAATCATGTCACAAGTTTTTTTATGAAATAAAGACCATCTCTTATATCCAAAAAGGATTCATCATACTACTTGTTAGAATTATATAATTTTTATCACCGTAAAATAATTTCATCAAATACTTAGAAAGAGCACATTACAAGCATATTGATCAAACTTTATCAGGGCTTTCTCCATTCAAGTTAAAAGGTCAACTCTAAAGATGAAACTAACAAAGAATACACATAGAACAACATAACTCCTACGGCCATAGACATTGATTAGATGAGATGCCATAGTGTATTAATATTAAAAAATGTATTAACTAGTACTCGTAGGGAGTATTAAAACGAAAACCTACTAACTGTCTTCGGTCCACACTGTCCAAATAATAATTTTGGACAACTTGTGCCTTGACATGCGTGAGAGATGAAAGGAGGGTAGATTTCACTTGTATGCTAAACTAGTGGCGTATCTGCGCATTCGTATTGGATGTTATGTCTAAGTCAAGTGCAGTATGGAAGTCTTTGGAAGCTGGTTTGAAAAATAGTTTATTGAAAAAATTATTCTGCTACTGATGCAGAAATTCTGTTTTTCGAAGAGGAAAACGGTTTCTCCATTTATGGAAATCAGTTCTGTCACAAAAATTTGTTTTTCTGCACCGCTGTATGTAGCCGTTTTCTGTTTGTTTGTTTAGTTGTTTTGTGTTATGTTTGACACATTATAAATATTATCTCATGTAATGAACTTGTTAATGTTATTGTGAATATTATCATCAAAAGTGTGATAATGTATGTCACGTGCCTCTTCTTCCAAAAATAGCCTTCCGATAACTTAAAGTACAAGTAGACAAAAAAAAGTCCTCTTAGTTGTACAAAAAAAAAGTCCTCCTAGATGTACCGCAGATAGTAGGGGTGTTCGCGGTGCGGTTTGGGCGGTTTTGACGAAAAAAATCATCCGAACCGCGAGAGAAAAGGCATGCGGTTTGGTTTGGTTCGGTTGACTTTTAGAAAAAAAACCAAACCAATCCAAACCAAATCAATGCGGTTTGGTTCGGTGCGGTTGGTTCGGTTTTTTACAAATAATTTGTTGAGTCATACATTCACATATATATGACAACATAACTTTGTATTTGGTCATTCATATATGATACACTACTAAATTATAACAAAAAAACTAATAATATTTGGACAATAACTTTTCATTTAATATGTAAAAGTTAGATTAGAAAAAAGTGAAATAATAAACATAAAATAATAGCATAAAACAATATAAAAAATATTATAATAAAAAAAAAGATGAGAAATTAGTGAAGATGAAAAAGAAAGAATATAAGAGAGGAGAGATTAGAGATAAAAATGTGCGATAAAATAAAATTGAAAGAGAGAAAAATTGCATAAAAAGTAAGAACGTGAAAATGAAATAATATAAGAGAGTATAGATTAGAGAAGAAGAGACAAGATGTAAGTGGTGAAGATGAATTGATAGTGTTAGAAGATATTTAAGAAGATTGAAACTGAAATCATAACTTTAAAGATGAAAAAATCATCCGTAATCATAAGGGTAGTGTATAATAGATTTATGTTTAGGTTAGATGCAAGTTAAGTAAAATTTAGGTTGTAACATAATGCGGTTTGATTCGGTTTGGTTCGATTTGCAAAATACAAACCGCAAACCGAACCAAACCATGCGGTTTTGTTAAAAAATGATCCAAACTAATCCGAACCAAATTTGGTTTTTTGCGGTTTCGGTTTTGTTTTGTTTTGTTTAGTTTGCGGTTTTCTATTGGGTTGGTTTGATTTTGAACACCCCTAGCAGATAGATTACATCCCCATAAGTTGCACTCTTGTCCACAAAAATGGCAATGTCAACCAAATACAACATATATGTTCTTCGTAAAATATATGTGAATTTATTACAACGAATATATTTTGACACATTTGAACGAAAAGCGTATGAAGATGTATCTCTGTAAGATATATGTGGATATATCTCCCAAATAAATGCACAAAGAGTTAAGATCTCATCTACATTTGCACTGATTTTTAATACAGTCAAAGATACATCTACATAAAATATACATAAATATATCTGTAAATTTAAAAACATGTTAAATTTTAATACGATCAAAAATATATCTCAGAAATCTGAAGAGATACATTTTCACATGGTGTCTTAATAATATATAGAGTGCATTAAAAAAATCATATTATCCCGGTCCTAAATGAAAGTTGCATAACTAAAAGTCCGGAACATTATTAAAATAATATTTGAAAAATGTGGCTCCAAAGAAGACACCCACCCCAATTGGGTGGACATTAATCATATTACTCATAGAATGTGTGGAAGGGCTTTGCTGGCCCATGTTTTGTTTGTTTGTTTATAACTCAGTCATATAATTGTTCATATGACGTGTGACTGTCACTTTAGTACACCATTTAATCATTTAGCAATACAAGTGTGTGAAATAGTGAGGGGCAAGAGATGGACCCCCAAAATAACTAAGCAATTGCTGCTCAGAATGCAGACAGTGTTTCAGTTATCTATATTGGGCTGGTCACCATCTCTAGACACCCAAGTCAATATTGATCATCATACATAATAAAGTAATACGGTTTCGTCTTAAAATAAATATTGTTTAAAATTATTACAGAAATATAATAATTGAATTAATAAAAATAATATTTTTATAAAATTATTCTAAATTATTATTAATTGTTATATGTTATCATATATAAAAAACATAAATAAAAAGTAAAATTGATTAAAGTTATATTAAGAAAATAAATAGAATATTATTTTGACACAAACTTTTATTGTTAAAAAGAAGTAAACTAAGTATAATATGAAATTTGACTCCTTCAAAATGGAATCAACCCTACATGTAACTTTGGTTACATATGTTTTTAAATGTTACTGTATGAATTCAAAGTAGCTCTCAAATTTGTTTTTAATTTATTTTTTTAATGTATAATTTAAATAGTTTATCTTTTTACTAATAGGGCGAGATTGAGATCGAAAACTACATGTAAATGCGTATGGCCATATACACATTGAGAATTTTTTATTCCACTATTTAAGGATAAAAATATTCGGTGCAAATTTGAAAATAAAAAATATGTTTTTGATTTACATCTTTATTATTTATAATTTATTTGTTTTGAGATATATTTTTTAAAAGATAAAAAATAGAATTGAAATATATTTCTAATACAAATCAGAAATATTTTTGATTTTCAACAAAGAAAAATTTATGCACCCCAAGTGATTCGTGCCACTTTTTGTTGTTATGGCAATAAATTTGTTTTTATTAGAAATCGAAAATGCATTTTTGATTTGTACCAGAAATCACTACTAGAACACTCGCTTTTAATGACCGATTTAGAGATCGAAAATATGCAAAATCGATCACTAAATTCATCAGCGACTAAATTTGCGACCAAATATTTGCGGTTGCAAAAACCCTAGTTGTTAGTCCCTAGCGACCAATTTAGAGACCGATTTTACAATGACCGAATTTAGAGACTGATTTACAGTGATCGAATTTAGAGACCGATATCAGTGACTAATGTTAGTGCCCGAATTTAGAGACTAATTTTGTGACTAATTTAAAATTATTTCTCCTCATTGTGACCGTGATGGCGACCGATTAGGAGGCGTTGTATGGTAATATCGCTCCCTATTTCCTGCAACAAGAGTTTTGTCATCTGTATACATCGGAGATGTTTGCATATCTATCATTGTACCTGGAACAAAAGCTTGAAGTGCTAACAAGTAATTTGGAAGATCGTTGTAAGACTTTTCCCAATTTCCAAAAACTTGTTCGATTGCCTTACACCTTGCAATCCATGCTTTCCTGTAAGTGGGAGTGTATCTAAATATAGAAACAATTTCATTAACACATACGCTCACCTTGATAGAGAGGGTCTTGTTCAACAAGAGGCATTAATCGATCACTCATCAAACGAGAGCTAAGTTATCTATGGTCTAGATTAAAGATAGTTGCTGAACAAGTGTGTGGGGGCTCCATGATTCCTATCTCTCATAGGTCGCTCTGTTTCCTATACGATGCCACCAGACGAAATTCGCAACCACTTCGCTTACAACAGATTTGATATCTCTTCGTGTCAGAAACAGATACCTTGAAATCTACAGCGTGCTTCATGTGGATATAGCAAGCATACACTGAAATTTGGTTCTGAACTGGTTACCAACAGCTATGTCATCCTCTAGAGAAAGACGAGGATTCTGAGGCCATTCAAATGAAGAATCGTCACCACTAGTCCCCAAAGTGGTCATGTGGATAGGTGGACAATACACATTATCAACTGGAATTTGTTGTTCATTTATGTTGCCCGCATCTGCCTCGACACCATCTTCTTTAAATAAGGTCGCAAACATTTCATTAACTTGCGCCTCAGACTCTTCTTCTTCTTCTTCTTCTTCATTGTCACCAACGTCTTTGTTTGGAATTATGGAGATTGGTTCAGCTACACTAGGGTTGTTGATTTGGAATTTGATGTATAAATCAATCGCATATAACCCGGACAATTCATGGTTATAAAACATTATTTCCACATCATCATCATCTCGGACTCTCAACGGAACATATTTCACATTATTATCACCGAAATGAACAACATTTTGATATATAATTTGTAAGACATCTCCAAATTGCATCCTTGTTTGAATCATCTCCTTTAGATATTCAAACTTTGAATTTCTACGTAGTACAAACCGACAAACATCGATATTTTGGAATATGATTCCTACGTCATCGGAGACAAAAATTTCTCCATTGTAATGAGCATCAATCACATAGCGAGGTGTTTGAGACATTGTTAATTTGTTTGTGCTTGTGTTTGAGATAATTGTGTGGAATTGTGTTTGTATGAGTGGTGAATAATGCATGCAACGAGAGATCTATATAAATGATCCAAACTTTGAATTATTCACATTATAATATCACTATTTTGTGGTCTTCCATACAGTCAATGCCCATAGTAAACAACCTCCCATTTGATGGGCGGGTACCTTAATTTTTTTTAAGCTAAAAGTAACACTACCGCCTATTGCATGTGAGGGTGTCAGAAAAATAAATAACACTACCGCCCATTGCACGTGAGGGTGTCAGAAAAATAAATAACACTACCGCCCATTGCATGTGAGGGTGTCAGAAAAATAAATAACACTACCGCCCATTTAATGCTAGGGTGTCAGAAAAATATAACTTTGCCGCCCATTTCATGTGAGGGTGTCAGTACATGACCGCCCATCAGAAGGGCGGTTGCTTTGTCTGCCTGCAGCATGCACGATTCCACGTACCAGAGAGCATGCATGCAAATAACTTTCAACTCTACTCTTACACCACCATTATTTTCAACTATACTCTTACACCACCATTATTTTCCCAACCATACTCTTAACTACATTTAATTTTTCCTATCCTTACCATTCTATATTTCTCTATAAAAACCATCCAACTATCTTTATTTCTACACAATATAACCATACACCATCTATATATTCTACACAATATAACCATACACCTTCATACATCACTCTTGTTCCAACCTACATACATCACTCTTGTTGCAATCTTTCTCTTCAACTTATACACATAATGTCTTTGTTAACTCTCGGAGACCGACATAGAGGAACGGTGGAAAACATAATCGCATATGTAAGTATAGTTAAATATCTTCTATTCAAATTCTTGATTTTTTCCTAACCATATTCTAATGTTATATATTTTTTCCTGTGTTATTTTGTAGAATTAAAAGAAGTTCAAGCCTCGTACTCATGCTTTTGTCCGTATAGACGAATTTATTCGTCCATTTTTAATCCAAGCCGGATTTGGATACGTGTGCAACATAACGTCGTATGGTGTTGATAGAAAGTTTATTCTAGCACTGTGCAAAAGATGGAGGCCGGAAACACACACTTTTCATCTTTCAACCGGTGAAGCCACCGTCACTCTAGAAGACGTTCATATGTTGTTGGGTTTACGCATTGACGGACGGGCGGTCAATGGGAGAACAAATGTGGACTACAGCATAATCCAACAACTATTGGGTGTTGAAATGCAAGCATCATCAAGAAGGGGCCAGTCCGTAAAAATTACTTGGTTGAGGGACATATACGAGGCATTTCTATTAGATGAAAATTTTACCATCGAGAAAATTCATCAAAAAACTAGAATCTATTTATTATTACTTCTGCTTGTTTTTTATTTCCTGACACTAATGGTAATTCAGTACATCTCATGTATTTACCATTATTATATGATTTTAGTAGAATACATAAGTACAGTTGGGGATCTGCAGTTTTAGCGCATTTATACAAAAACTTGTGTAGATGCGCTTTAAAGGATGCTAATAATTTTGTCGCTTGTTCAACACTACTACAAGCTTGGGGGTGGTCAAGGATGCCGAGTCTTGCGCCTAGGAATCCAAATCCATTTCACTTTCCATACGCAACCAAGTAAGTTGAAACTTTTATATTTTCAAAATATTTTTTACTTCTTTTTACTTCTTAAACTTATTTCATTATTTACTTAGGTGGTCTGCATATGGAATGGATTATGAGAAGACTCCTCATCACTGTGCACCGGGTTATCGCGTCTTCATCGATCATTTCGAAGAAGATGATGTAATTTTCTCAACCATAGATTATTAGTAGTTACTTTTACTTTATCTACTTTGTTAAATTAATATATTTGTTTATATTTTATAATAGTTTACGTGGAGACCCTACCTAGACCTTGAAGATTTGGATCCAACTGATGCTCATGTGTGGAGTTCAAAAACATTCCTTATCTATTTTACGACTGTGGAAATGCATCATACAGATAGGGTAAAACTCCAATTTGGAATTCTTCAAGGCATACCCGATGCTCCGATCTGCATGGACGAGTATCACGGAATTACCGTGAACGACCAATGGTCTCATACTCCTTATTCAAATCATTTGAAGGAAGAGCGTCGTCAATGGGATAACCGCGAAGATAATGTCTTACAAGGAAATATCATGCCAAATGAATGTAAACCGAGCACGGATTACATGAATTGGTATATGTTTGTTTCCTATTTGTATTTGTCACCACATAACTTTTTATTTGACCCTCGAAACCAACCGACATCTTCAAACGTCCGACACACCAGACCAGTCCAACACACCAGACAATCAACAAACACTTACGCCCAACAACCATTCATGACCAACCAACAACAATTCCATAACACCCGACTACCTTTCTTCCCAACACAATCACCTTTTACCCCAAATCAACGGCCTCATCAATATACACACTCACCTAATCTATTCCAATGGGGAACCCAACAACAATTTTCAAATTTTTTCCCGTCAACATCACATAACCCACCACATACTTTAATAAATCTACAAATCCCACAAGACCCCACCTACCAAACACCCAAAAACAAATGCCTTTTTCCCAACCCCAATATTTTACCACACCCGAATGTTACCAACCCCTAGTATATAGCCAAATGCCAGCCGGTAACATAAGAAATTGGAATTTTGAGGGAACAACATTAAGTTATGGAAGTGCAACTGAGATGTCATTTACCAATAAAGAAATGATAGCATTAATGAATGACAATGACGTCAGACCTTCATCTCAATCATAACCAGCAGAAGAGCAACCTGCACAAGGACCTCATCGTATGGTTCGACGGACCAACAGACAAGCTCCTTTTTGTGGAACTCACCAGCGCTTCACACGACCCGGCCAAAAATCCCACTAGAAATAAATAATTTTTCATGTAGTGTTTTATTTTATTTATTCCAAATATTAGTTTCATTTAATGAATTTATATATTATTATTTTTAGTACATTTTTATTATTTTACTAAAATATTTACTAAATTAAATAAATTATTAAAATAAATTATAATAGAATTATTATTTAATTATAACATCAATAAATTACTACAATAATTTATAATATAATTACTTAAATAAATAAATTATAATATAACTATTATTTAATTATAATATAATAATTATTTATTTATAATATAAATAATTTATTAAAATAAATTATAATATAATTATTAAAATAAATATATTTATTATTAATTAGAATATAAATAACTTATTAAATTATAATTATATACTATTCAACTAAAATTAAAACTAAAACGTAAAAAAAATAAAATACTTTTTCACACTACCTCCTATGCAATGGGCGACTCTAGTCTAAATTAACACACACCCTCCCATTTAATGGACGGTTGTCTTGTTTCAAAAAGCGAAATTTTAAATAGTGAGTATATTTTTAATTATATAGAATAATGAGTAAAATTTCACAAATAAATATTTATAAAATATATTGAGAATTTTTTTTGAATAAGTATAACGTTTTGTTATAAGTTCTAAGAAAAGAAAATTTAACTGAAAGAATTAAAATTATGAGGAAATAACAATATCACAGAAAATTACATAGTTAAGAGAGAAATAAAAATATCACAGAAAAATTAGAAAATTAAGAGGGAAATAAATACTTTATTAACATATTAATATTTTTTATAGTGACTGAAATTTTGATCACTGATTTTTTATTATCATTTTTTAAAATTCGGTCACTAATTTGGAGGTTAATTTTATTTTGTGATTGACTTACCAACGATTTAGGCTGTATTTGATCGGTCGTCAAAGAGACTAAAATTTTTCAGTGTCTAAATCGGTTCCTAAAAGCGAAATTTTAAATAGTGAGTATATTTTTAATTTTTTATAAATTCATTTTAAATATGGTGCGCATCGAAAAATATTTCTGACTTTTTTTTTTAATTTCGTCTAAGAAAAGCATAGATTAAAAAATTCTCATACCCATTTTGTTAAATATGGAGTGTTTTTAAAGTTAATGCATGAAAAATATCCAGAAAAATATCCAATAACTCTTGATTGAGATTAATTATAACATCATGTTTAAGTTTAACTATTGGTTTTCAGTTTGAATTTGAATTTAGGAGAATGCAGCAACATTAAAAGTAGTGAATTTCTTATCACTCTTGAAATTTTTCATTTTGAGAAAATGTTAATTTAACATAATCACTAATAAATACCATATCAACTGTGTTTTTGAAGCATTTGAATTTTAAAATTCAGAATTTTTGAGTTATGAAAATAATTTTTTTTGAGTTATGAGCATAACCACTCATAAAAGCCATATCATATTCAACAGCGTATTACATGAGAAATATAATAAATAATTGAAAAAATTAAATTTTTTTATCAGGCTTAATCATGCACATCACGACTTCATCAAATATCATGGGATAAATCACACTTGAACAATATTACGAATAATTGAAAATATCAATTTTTTTCATCAGACTTAATCATGCACGTTACGACTTCATCAAATATCATAAGACAAATCACACTTGAACGTACAATATAAAAGAGTCTTAGTATGATACCATCTAACACGACCGGTCTCTTGATATTATATTGTCCAAACATCGAAAACATGATTCTCACATCATTTTCATTTTGAAATTGTGTGACGATAAACTGAACGTGTCCATCACCATTGACTAATGGACGTTGAAACTCTGCATTGACCACCTATCTTTTGTCGTGATGGTTGAGAGTATGATTATTTGGTCCTTCAAATCTAACATTGTATACTAAATAAATGAAAACAAACCCCCTTGTTCTAGTAAAGTGAAACTAGGTAAGAACTAATTTTGATTGGGTAAGGTTCATTATTTTTTAAGTGAATTAAAAAAATGTTACTTTGTACGAGTTGTGCATTCTAGTCCACCGAAAATGATAGTGAAATCTATACCGCAAAAAAAAATCCAATGGATTGACATTGAAATTCAATTTGACGAACGCCAAATAAGACACAATGTTGTAACAATGTGTATAACAAAAGTATTACGAATATATAAAATCATAACAATAAGTAAAATGATATTGAAACTGGTAACTTAGTTTGATGCAAAACCGCCTACGTCTAAAAAACGTTAACCCAAAAAAGGAAATTCACTCTTAATAGTCAGCAATATATATTGATTTGATTTGATCTCTTATAGTTTAATGTTGTTTTCCTTATGCTAGGGGTGTGCAAAATATCCGCTTGTGAGGCCCAAATCCATAACCAAATCCAAATCTGTTTTAAATACCCAGATATAATTGAATGATTATTAATCGGTTTAGTGTTTAACGGTCCATTCATATAATCCAGATATAATTAAATTGTTATTAATCGGTTAAATTTTTTTGGATTCGGTTATAATCCGGTTATTATCCAGTATCCAAATTTTTAATTTTTAAAAATAAAATATATACATATATATTTTAGTTTATTTTTAAAAAACTAGATTTTTTTAAAATAACCGGTTATATAACCATAACCAAATTTATAATCGGTTTTATAACCAGTTTTGACTAAAATGTGGTTTTGGTTATAAATCCAAACCATTTAAATGGTTTGAAAGTGGTTATGGTTTGGTTTTTAAAAATAACCAACCATGTACACCCCTACCTTATACTACTTTTGAATTTCTATTCAGGACTCCCCTTGAATACGAAACCTCTTTCACTTTCACTCAAACGCTCCTTAAGTGTTTAGACAGTTACAATAGATTCATAAGGATGGAATCAATTACAACTCAAAATACTCTATTCCATAACATATTGTTAGTTTCATGGTTTTGAAGTTGGCATAATTTTTCTAAAACATGGTTCTACTGATGTTGATTAAGATGTTACAGCATTCTTGTCAACTATCATAACGATTTTATTGTTATGCGCAGTCAGATGTCATGGCATATTTGACTGTTATATTTTTGTTTACATGTTTGATTTGATTATGTGATATGTTTTTGAATATATCTCAGTAAATTGCACAGGTCAAGAAGATTTAATCTAGAAAAAAGTTTATATCTCTGGTTGTACATTAGTTACTAAATTGGATCTTAAGACAATTTAGGAAACTTTGTATTGGTTGTTCCAAGATTTATGGAGATTTGGCTGCAAAATTGGTGCATCGCTCAGCTTATGAATCAAGAAAATTTTGGATTCAGAATTCGAAGCCCATGGACGGAATAGGTGTATTTAAAGAGAAGACCTAACATAATGTAATTAAATCTTTCAACAATTGTAAAATTAGGGGAAGCTTAGAGTCTTAAGTTTTGAGAGTCTCTTGTGTATTGTGTGGTGTATATCACCCTTGTATCTTTTGATACTTGTAGTCGACATTATATTCTCACTCAGAAGTCTTTAGGAAATGAGTTGATTATTGTTCTTGGATGAAGCTTTTAAGTAAGTCCAAGTATTGTAATGGAAGTGTGATCTTCTTGTTGAGTTATTCTTGATACACTCACTGGTATTGAGACTGTTAGATATTACCCGAGTGATTTAGGAAGTGAGATGACGATTTATCATATTTAGGAGGTTCCTAGGTAGAAGTTTCATTTGGTAGGGATTAGGCGAGAAGTTGTAAACTGAGATTGTTTAGCTTTGAACTAATACTACTAATAATGGATTTCCTTTCTGGCTTGGTATCCCTCAGATGTAGGTGATGTTGCACTGAACTGGATTAACAACTCTATATGTTATTTATCATTTTGTAATTTAAGTTTCAATATTTGTTATAACTTGATAAGTCTATTCCGTCTGTCAACAGATGTTGTAATATTTGCAATGACATTGTTCTGATCTTGAGACATCAGTATGAACATGTATTGCCTTTTGTTAACTGGAAATTCCTAAATACGTTTAAGGGAATTGTTGAAGACAAATATCCCTACATGTTAGGGGCCGATCCTGAACGAATATAGTTTCTTTAGGAGAATTTATAAAACCAAGTTAGAAATGTCAGAAAAAGTGTGTTGACTGAGAAGATGAGCCAGAGAGTCGATCAATTCGACCAGAGTGTCAAATGAACTTGGAAAGGGCGAAATTGGCAGTCAAAAGGGACGAACACAAGACGAGTGCGTCGAAAATGATTCGCGTCGACTGAAGGAGCAAATAAGTTGTTGTTGATCGATTTGCCATATTATGGGCTAAGCAATAAAATTGGTCGAAGTTCAAATGACGCTGTCGAGGGCGTAGTTTAGGGGACTTAGAGAAATATTACTTTCCCTGAGATGCATCGAAGCTAGAAGCGGTTAATTCTTTTGAAGCACGAGCAGGAAAGAGTCAAAATATGCAGATCGTGGGTAATTATCTCAAAGATCGTGGTTGTTAAGTGTTAAATGGTTGGCGAGATCTTATGTAGCGGTTATATTTTAGTTTCATTTCATCTGTTGATTGGTTCCAGTGGTTATATTGTAAAATACTATAAATAAGTTACTTCATTGTAATTTTTGGGTGCTCACTTGTATTCTCAAATTGCTTACCAATACTCTGCCCAATTCCGCGCTAAAGGAAGAAAGAGTCATTAAGCTTTTGATGTACGTGAATCACCATCTTTATTTTCAATGCAATCAGATTATGTTTAAATTTTATCTCTTTACTGTCTTTACTTGTGTTTCATTTCAAACAACTTTACATGAACATTTCAACATCACTTGTTGGTCACGAGTCACCAATTAGTAATTAGTTGAGTCTTGTTTTGTTCAGAACCTGCTATCAGTTAGGCAGGTAGGTGAAATTCTGTGTGGAAATCCGTTGTACTGCTCCCTTGGTCTTCGAAAATCGTTTCTTGGTCAAGGTATATTTCGACAGAGTCAGTATAACATACAAAATCTTAGCACGCGTCTTAAGATCAACTGGTCGATCTTGCGAGTAACCCTTAGTTTTAGGACCTAGGGAGGACCAGCGCTTGTTTACCATTTTCCACAGTAAACAAATTGGCACACCTGGTGGGACGCGAAGTGTTAAGTTTTGAGGTTTGTCATTAGATGTCATAAGTGTATGAACTTAGAAGTGGGAATTCAGCCAATAAGAATCCACCTACTAGAAAACGTACACCTAAGATGACAAACACTACTTCCGCGTCGAACGTGGATGAGATCCCATCACGAACTCTAGGTACTTCTGACCCAGTTGTTTCACAACTTGCATCATTTCCTCCGTTAAACAGCACAACTATCTCAGGGACGACTGCGTCAATATCAGTCCTTATTCCCCATACCACACCGGTGACTTCAGGGCCTATGATGGCCACGAGCGCCATTCCGAACACAACGATACCTCGATTTTGTACTGCTATAAATCCCTTTTATGGAATGATGTATTCCTTAATGATGGGATATCAGTCGACCTTAGGTGCAGCGATGATGTCTGATAATTCACAAAACACGAACGCCCCCTTGTGAGGATCTACAACGGGGGGAAATAAGGTAATGCCTTTACAACACCTAAGCAGTACGTCTGTGGCAGTGTTGAGGCAACAAATGGATGATAGCAACCATGAGTTGGTTAATATGTTAACTAACCAAATGGGTACAGTGTTTAAACCTATAATACAAGAATCGGTTGAGACTAATAGGCAGTCCGTTGAAACAAATCGACAGGTAATTGCACAGTTAACACGTTTGTGTAACTTCTTAGGTGCTCCCCAAGCGGCTGCCCGACAGGGGCCACTGGTTCGACAAGCCATACTTGTTCATGGGGACATGGGGGCAATAAAAGAAGAAACTTTATACCAAGTTCAAGCAGCAACGCCTCAAAGAAACGTTGTTGTCGATCCACCTAGGGTATTGGTTAATAGACAACAAGAGACTGACCAAGTCCTCGACCAAATTCGACAAGAGGAATTAGTTGTCAAAAATAACTTGACCAATATTTTCGAGAGGATTATGGCTAGAAATGGTATGAATACTACATTGCAAAGGCTAACGTATTCCTCCCCACTATCTGAGTATATTCTGCAAACTGAAAACCCTAGAGGATGGAAAATTCCTAAATATACCAAGTTTGGAGGGGAAACGGATGAATCGACGGTCGAACACGTCGCTAGGTACCTAACTGAGTTGGGAGACATGGTGAATAATGATGGCCTGAGGGTAAAGTATTTCCCTTCGTCCATCACTAAAGTTGCCTTCATATGGTTTACCACCTTTCCCCCTGATTCAATCGATTCATGGTCGAAGTTAGAGAACTTTTCCATGAACAATTTTATGAGGGATACTCAAAAATTAGTTTGGTCGAGTTATCAAACATTAAGAGAAAATTCGCTGAAACCATAGATGACTATCTGAACAGGTTTAGATCATTAAAAGCAAGGTGTTTTACCCAAGTACATGAACATGAACTTGTTCCAATGGCTGCTGGAGGTTTAGACTATTCCATTAGGAAGAAAATAGACTCAACCTTTGTCAGAAGTATGTCGCAACTGGCTGGCAGAGTTCGACACCTTGAGCGCCTTCAATTAGAAAAAGTTAGACATACTAAAGCTAAGACTAAGAAAGAAAAAGTAGCCCATGTCGACTATGATGACACATATCCCATATATGGAGCCGATTACATTTCGCCGACTGAGGCAGATGTAGATGTGGCTGAGTTAAAATCAGGGCCTACATATGAATGCAAATCATTGTTTCCTACCAAAGGGAAAATCCCTGATGTCGAAGCTAGTTCGAAAATCTCTGCAAAAACTTATACTTTTGATGTTAGTAAATGTGAGGAGATTTTTGATTTATTAGTTAAAGATGGTCAAATTCTAGTACCCCCAAATGCTAAATTACCACCATTAGAACATAGATAGAAAAGAGGATTTTTCAAATATCATAATTATCTTGGTCACACAACCTCTCAATGTTTTCTTTTCAAGAATTTGGTCCAAAAATCACTCCAAGAGGGTCGCCTGAAGTTCGCTGCGAGGAGGCAGAAGATCGACACGACCCTTTAAGAAAAGAAGAGGATTTGTTTGTTGAGCCTGTCGACATCAACATGGTAGATATCACTGAAGTGCCTGGCAATAACATGCTTGAGGAAAGCACCAAAGAAAGCCCTAACGTCAAGCTAGTTGATGTCTACCCGAGAGACGATGAATATCTGCTGGGATTTCTTTATCTTTGCAATAGTAAGGGTGCTCAAGTCAGCTTGTGCCCCAGATACAGTGCTTTAATTGATAGAGTTACTATTGAGAATTTCCAGAAGTTGCAGCTGGAGAGAGGAAGGGTCCAGTGGAACAAAAGGGATCTTAGGAAAACATCTCAGACCAGGCCAAAGACCTTCATTATGTCGGCTGCTGCACCAAAAGGGACTTAGATTAAGCCCCAAATGGTCGTGGGCCATCGAATGTTGCTGGTGCTATGAGGTTTGTGAAAGGAAAAGCCCCTATGAGTTATCGACTGGAAGTGCGATCTGAAAAGAAAAGTCATGTATTTGAAAACTACATGGGCAAAAATCCTATGAGTCAAACTCAATGGAGGCGATTCCAGAGAAAGAAGCAGGTTGAAAGACATGCCTCTGCTGCTGCTAAGCAAATTGTTGTCGACAAAGATAAGAATCAACAACAGTACAAGGAAAAGGTCGACTCTACTGTCAAGCAACAAATTAAAGGGCTTGTCAACAAACTAGTCGACAACGGTTCCGACGAGGCAACTAACGATTTTGCCTTCGATTCAGAAGAAAGCCTCGACATTCTAGTCAATGTTATGTCCATACTCCCTGAAGAGTATAATATCCCGACGGAAGTGGAAAACACTGATGATGTCGATGTTGCTGAGATGGCTTTACACAAGCCAACTTGTTACTTCGTAATGAACAATGGGTCTATTGAGAGCCAATATGCCTTTTTTGAGAGGCCTGACATGGCTATGAGGAGCCATCTGAAGCCTTTATTGATTAGGGCTAAAGTCGAAGAAACTGCCATTAACAAAGTGTTAGTGGATTGTGGCGCTACAGTCAATATAATGCCACATCACATACTGAAGAAAATCGTTAAATTCAACACCGACATAAGATCTCACAACGTGGTCCTGTCGGACTACGGAGGCAGAACTAAAACTACCATGGGGGTGATCCAGGTAGACATCACGGTTGGCTCAGTCACTAGACCGACAATATTTATGGTTATTCAAGGAAAGCCAAGTTACAATCTGCTGGTAGGCAGATAATGGCTACATGGAATTGGCGATGTGCCATCTTCCATGCATCAACGCCTAATAATTTGGCGAAAGGACGACATAGTGGAAAATATCGAGGCCGACCAAGGTTACTTTATGGCGGACATTAATAATGTCGGCCAAAATCAGTTTGACAGGAAACTGACTAATATTTCCCCTTGTCAGTCAGCTGAGGAAATGTATGCCAATTTGAACGAGGCATTTGTTTCCTTAAAACTACACGAAACCCATGGTTTTGTGTGGGATGTGGTGGAGGATCCTTACGCAAAGGAACTCGTGCCTACGGGCTGGGGAAACAACCACGACAGTGATGTCTGAGCTAGAAGCTCTAGAAAGGACTTCAGTGTACATCGCCGAAAACAAGATAAATGCGGACCTAGAAGTTGAAAAGAACATGGTTATAGAAGCCAATAAACTTCCCATTGCATAAGTCATTTTGGCTGTAGAGCCAAAACCACCAGACAAAAGAAAATTCGTCAAAGAAGACGTTGATGAGCAGCGTTTGGATTGCATATACCACGATGAACCTTTAGGTTTCGAGAAGGATCCCATGCACTAGAAAATATGCAGCCACAAGATCCTTTAGAAGAAATCGACCTTGGCGCAGAAAGTGATAAAAGACCAACTTATATTAGCGCCAACATCGACCAAAAACTCAGGTCTAAGGTAATATCTTTATTGAAAGAGTTTAAAGATTGTTTTGCTTGGGACTATAACGAAATTCCAGGTTTGAACAGGAAATTGGTCGAGCTGAGGTTACCAGTAAAAAGTGGGAAAAAACCAGTGAAACAAACACCTTGACGTTTTGCACTAGCAATTATGTCGAAGATCAAGGAGGAAATAGAAAGACTCCTCAAAATCAAGTTCATCAAAACTACAAGGTATGTCGAATTGTTGGCCAATATTGTGCCAATCATCAAGAAAAATGGAAAATTAAGAGTGTGCATCGACTTTAGAGACTTAAATGTTGCTACTCCTAAAGATGAATATGTCATGCCAGTGGCTGAAATACTAGTCGATTCGGCCGCTAGTTTTGAATATTTAAGTATGCTTGATGGTTATGCTGGTTATAACCAAAATTTTATTGCAGATGATGATGTGTCGAAGACGGTGTTTCGCTGCCCATGGGCATTAGGCACCTATGAATGGGTGGTCATGCCATTCGGCTTAAAGAATGTCGGAGCAACATACCAAAGGGTAATGAATTCTATGTTCCATGACTTTATTGAAGATTTTATGCAGGTTTACATCGACGATATTGTAATCAAGTCGAGCGGTAAATCGACACATTTGGAACATCTTCGAAAATCTTTCGAAAGAATGAGAGAATATGGATTGAAAATGAATCCATTAAAGTGTGCTTTTTGTGTGCAGACAAGAGATTTCCTTGGTTTTGTAGTACATAAAAATGGCATAGAAGTCAATCAAAGCAAGACCAAATCTATCATGGACGTCAAACCACCGTCGACCAAAAAGGAGCTTCAATCTTTGTTGGGCAAAATAAACTTCCTAAGGAGATTCATATCCAACTTAAGTGGCAAAACTAAAGCATTTTCACCATTGCTTCGACTGAAGAATGAAGAGTTCATTTGGCAAAAGGAGCATCAAGAGGCTTTCGACAAAACCAAAGAATATTTAATGAAGCCTCCGATATTGGCACCTTCACTTAGAAATAGGCCTATGAGGTTGTATATAGCATCCTCAGAATCGACTATAGGAAGTATGTTAGTTCAAGAAGATGACAATCATGTCGAAAGACTTGTGTATTATCTTAGTCGAATGTTAAATGGCCCTGAAACTAGGTATAGTGATATAGAAAAGTTATGCCTATGTCTGTATTTTTCTTGTATCAAACTGAAGCAATTTATAAAGCCATTTGACGTGTATGTTTCTTCCCATATCGATATTACTAAACATATGTTGTCTAAACCAATTTTGCACAGTCGAATTGGTAAATGGGCATTAGCGTTAACTGAATATTCCCTAACATATCTGCCTTTAAAAGCAATGAAAGGGCAAATAGTGGCAGACTTTCTGGTCGATCATTCTATGGTTTCTATGCCATAAAACTTTGTCGAGTTAGTGCCTTGGAAATTATATTTCGACAATTCTAGTCACAAAAATGGTGCAGGGATAGGAGGGATCATAATTTCTCCCAATGGAATTCCAGCGGAGTTCAAGTATGCAATCGATGGTATTTGCACTTATAGTGAGGCAGAATATGAGTCTCTAATAACGGGACTTGAACTACTGCTAGAATTGGGGGCAAGAAATGTCGAAATTATGGGAGATTCCGAATTGGTAATCAAACAAGTGTCAAAAGAGTATAGGTGCGTTCAAGAGAACCTAATCATGTACATTGTGATTTCCATAAGATTACTAAGACGTTTCGAGCAAGCAAGCATTCGACATATACCTCGACGGGAAAACCAAGAAGCTAACGACTTGGCGCAAGAAGCTTCAGGATACAAGAAGAATGAATATGAAGAACCTATTCAAGTAAGGAAAAAGATTCGAGCTACTTTGTTATCTCCTTCAGATTCGTCAATTATAAAATAAGGTGCAATAGATGCCGAAAATTTTGAAATTTTAACAAATTATAATGGGCAAGATAATGACTGCGTAAACCCCTGGTTGACTACTTACGTTATCCTACGGGTTCGATAGGTCGTAAAATAAAATATCATGCCCTAAGTTTTGTTTTAATCGAGTGAATTATTTAAGAAAACTGTTGAAGGAGTACTACTCAAATGCCTTGGAGAAAGTGAGGCATACGTAGCAGTGTCGAGTGTGCATAATGGAGCATGCAATGCACACCAAGCCGGACACAAGATGAAATGGTTGTTGATGCGATCAGGTGTCTACTGGCCTTCAATGTTGAAAGACTGCATTGAATTTGCTAGAAGATGCCAAGAATGCCAAATGCATGGGGGAATCCAACACATGCCTGCAAGCGAATTTCATGCCATTATAAACAGAGGTACATTTTAGTCGGCATTGATTATTTCACAAAGTGGGTTGAGGCTGTAGCTTTAAAAAATGTCGACCAAGAGGCTGTAATTGATTTTATACAAAAACACATTATGTGTCGGTTTGGAATTCCTGAAAAAATCACAACCGACCAAGGAACAAAGTGTTCACAGGGCGAAAAATGCAAGAATTCACAAAAGAGGTTGGAATAAAACTGTTAACGTCCACCCTTATTATGCTCAGGAAAATGGCCAGGTCGAAGCTGCCAATAAGGTAATAATTAGCCTGATTAAGAGACATGTGGGAAAAAGCCAAGAAATTGGCATCAAATGCTAGACCAAGCCTTATGGGCATTTAGAACGTCTCCTAAAGAGGCAACGGGGGCAACCCCATTTCGATTGTGTAACACGGTGGGAGAACTGACTTGTTTGTTTTGCGTTTTATCGCAAATGTTGCAGATAGCAAGAGTCGCCACCGACTTTTCTTTTATCCAATTAAGGGAAGGCGAAAAGAACAGGAAAAGACCTTCGTTAGATTCTGAGTACGGGAGGTAGTTATGAAAAGGGAAGGTATTAGCACCCTTTCCATCCATAGTTATCTACGGGCTCTTAATTGCTTAGCTCACTTTGAAATTGGCTTTCTGTGTGTGTTTGAAAAGATGTTTTTGAAAGGCATTTCTCTATGACTTCAAAATGATTCTCACTGGAATGTATACGAAGTGTTTGGAAATGTTTTGTTTTGAAAAAGTATTTAACTTTGTAATGATTCACGCTGGAATGTATACAAAGTGTTTGAAAAGTTTTGAAAATAGTGTGAGGTGTGAAAATTATTTTTGATAGAGAAAGCAATTAAGAGTAACTACCTACTCAGAATGTTCGTTTCCATGTTATTTTGCTTTCCTTTAGGGTAGCACTACCCATATCATTAGTTGGTAGGTAACTCTATCCGTTGGATGTAAAGGGACGTTCGTATGGTCATAGAAGACAACATGTAGGGATACCTTAGCATATTTGTAGGGACGATCATCACTTTTCGTAGGCAACAACCGAGGGACGAGATCATGTATTCGTAGGCAACAATCGAGGGTCATCGAGGGACTATGATCTTTGAATTGAAGGGACTGTGATGATATTATTCTGAGCGTCTTAGCTAAGATATCCCTACGTTCGAGGGACATGACCACTGTTTCGAAAGGCAACAAGAGAGGATACCCTAAGGTGTGAGTGAGTGCAAGAAGGATGTTGTATTCAGATATTTATCTTGTGATTAGGAGTGATCTATGTTGTTTGATTTAGTTACTAGCAGTTAAATATGTACAGAATAATAGAGGTGCAGAAAGTAAAAGTGCAGGAAAGTAAATCCTAGACTATTACATGGCTTTGGGGCAGATGCATAATAAGGAGTGCAGAAAATAAACCCTAATTAAGTTATTACATCCCATGAGTAGTTACATAATAGTGAAAAAGAGTGAGGAATTTAAATCCTAGTTGTTCGTCCTGTAAGCAATAATAATCAGACAAAAGATATCGCGAGAAAGATCGAATTGGAGATAAGTAGAAAAAAGATTTTTTATGTTAGAAAAAAGTTTTAGGATTAGTAAATCTAATTAAATGAGGAAAATATTTTTGGGAACTTTTTGGATTAATTTTGACATGGAAAAAGTAATTAAAAGCTAATTTATGATTAATTAACAATTAATTAAAATATAAGTGAAAAAATGATTTTTTTTAATGTCAAAAGTTAAATAAGTATTTTTCTGACCTAAATGCAAAAAGAAAATATTTTTTGTGATTTTTGTAGTGTTTTAGAAAAATGTTTGAAATAAAATTAAATAGAAAAGAAAATATTGAAAAATATGAAAAAAAATAGAAAAAGGAAAAAAGGTTAGTTTTGAAAGAGGTAAAAAAATATATGCAGGAGCCAGGGGTCGAACCCTAGTCCTCTCCCTCAAACACACGCGCCTTTGCCATCTGAGCTGGGTGGATCAGTTGTTAGTAAAACAAACGAAATAAAATAAATATGAAAACCAAATTTTAAACTATTTAAAATTTAAAAACGCGCGCGTGGCTAGTGGAGGGAGGAATGTTCATCATCGTTTTGACCAGGGTTTTTACCTACGGTTTGTGTCCGTAGCAAAACCCTATAGTGACGGCTTTGTTCGTCACTATATCACCTGCAAAATCAAATCGTTCACAATACACAAAATAAATTAGCTTTGAGGGTATCAATCAACTGGAAATCGTCTTCTGAGCACGATGATGGCCATCGTTTTGCCTGATTTTGCCTGAACTATAAAACCCTAATTCAGAGCTATAAACCCTAGCCATGGCAAGTTCTCGTACATGTGCTGAAACTTAAATCAAGCTATACAAAAAGCTTCGGAACTTCATTAGGAACATAAATATGCAATCAAAACATGTTAAATATGCGTAAATCACTTTATACAAACCGTGATACTAGATTTCGTGTTTCAGGAGCTTCTGCTTGCTTGCAGGGGTCTGGGACGACTTAGAAGATCACAAGGAAGCGATTGGAATGCTTTGTTTGGCCTGGATTGATGCATAAACAAGTCTGCCACTTGCTTGTAACTCATGGATTTTTGCTACTTAGGTTAGGGTTCTTGAGGCATGAAATTCGTTTTCCAAGTTGTTGGGATCATAACATATATATAGTGAATGGATTCAGATCAATAATCAAAGAGAAAATATATTCTCATCAATGTGAAAATGTTTGATTGGAATCAAACCATATTTTGCCTTTTTTGAGCCAATTTCAATCAATTCTCTTGCCAATATCCAATATTTTGAAATATTCTGATTAATTGTCTTGCTTGGACCTCAAGAATGTTGAAAATCAATCTTTCCATTTAGTGTTTGGATTTTATATCTTTTATTTTAATTAAATTGAATTTAAATTAATAAAAATAAAAGATAAAAGGCGTGGCCTTGGGCTTGAAGGATCTAATTCAGATAAGAAACAAGTTTGAACCAAGAAAAGTTAGGCCCGTTTAGAGAAAATTTGATTTTTTTTCAAGTATTTCTCTTCATGCACCTCCTCAAAAATGCCCAACTTGCACAACTTGTATCTTGCTCAATTTTCAACATTTTTGGGTGTTCTTGGACTTTTTATAAAGCTCAAGATGTCATTTAAACACTCCTTTGGGTTTCATCTTCATTGAGGTTTCCATTTTCATGAACACTTCTTTGCAAAAAGATGACTTTTTGTTGACTTTTAAAAGGACCAATAATGTCTTGATCCATAACTCTCAAATGATGCATTTTTTGCCAAAGCTTGTGAGACATTAAGTTGTAGATAATTGAATTCCCTTCAAAATGAGCTTTGGTGGAAAAATTTCTGATAAAGTATGTGAAAGTTATGCCTAGTCAAAGTTCTATTGACTTTTGTCTAAAAAACCCTAATTTAGAAACTTAGACTTTTGATCAAATCTTGACTTTCCTTGAGGAATCATGGTCAACCCTTGATCAAAGGATGAATATTACTTCAAAATATTGATGTTGACCAAAAATTAGGAAGTTTGACTATATGTTGACCACAGTTGACTTTTTGTCCAATACAATTGATTTTCAACCATCTGAGCAATTGGATGAGCAAATTTGACTTCTAAGGCTTGAAACTTGACATGGTGATCCCCTGAAACATATGATAAGGTATTATGACCACTTAAAGCCTTGGAAATTCATTTTGACTTGAGAAGATCAAAACCTAGTTTGGGGTTGATTGCTTAGGAGAGGGTTTGTCTAGTCAATCCTTGTGAAATCCTTAAGTATGGAGATGTGAATTGTCTTGAGAAGTATGAGGGAAAATTTTGTGGTATCACAGATTGGCATATAGACATGATGATGTATTTCCAGTATAAATATATGTTCAATCAGTGAGAATTCAACGACAGCATGAAATACCATCTGAAGACTATTGGAAGTTGATGGTTGATAAGTTAGTCGACTTGGATGAAGAGAGGATGTTGGCCCTTGATTCACTAAGGAGACAAAAGGACAGAGTGGACAAAGCTTATAATAAGAAGGTAAAATATAAAGTATTACATGTCGATGATTTAGTTTGGAAAGTGATATTACCTATGGACAGAAACGATGGAGTCCTAGGAAAATCGTCACCTAATTGGGAGGGACCGTTTAAGGTAATTCAAATTTTTTCCAACAACGCATATAAACTTGAAGAATTAGCCACAGATCAACGAATTATGAGGGTAAATGGTAAGTACTTGAAGAAATATAAACCTATTCTTCAAGAAACCTCAATTTCAACGACATGAAGTGTACATCGAATTAAGCTGGAAAGAATAATATCGAAGCCAGCATATCAGTCATGCATTATATGTAAAAGACAGTGTAACAAATAGAGCATTGCATAAAGTGGTTGAAATCATTGTACAAATGTTACAAGTGGTATGCAAAAAGACCACCAAAATAGTTACATCACCAAAACGATTACATTAATAAAAAATTTCTGAATTTACTATAAAAGGTCGCAAGATCACTATGAATGCGTACAACATTAGTGCTTAGCCCATCTGCTCTTGTCTTGAGCGCTAATAACTCCTCTTCGACTTGAGCAGTGGCAGTGCTGACAATGATGGTATCTTTGGTCAGTTGGAGCATTTCAGCTTGAGTGGGAGCGATAGCTTGATCGAGCTCTTCGTCTTGCTTAACGACGAGCTCCAACTCTGCATTCAAAGCTTCCATTTTTTCGACAAAGCGGCAATCCAACTGCATATTTCAGTAGCTATTTTCCTTTTAGGATCTTTCTCTTGCCTTTTCTGATTGATGTGCGCCTTCAGCCCTTAGAAATTTATAGTTGACATTTCTAAGAGATAATGTACTTGTAATTTCTGGGATTTAGTTGGTATCCCTTGTAGGAATTCCATTGTTGCTTTAGGTTTTAGACAACGGAATCCAAAAGATTTTTTAGATCATTGTTATCATAGGGACAAGTATGAAATTTGCTATAGTTTTGTTGTCAGTCCAATCAATGGTGAGGGAATGTGGCCAGAAGTTCAATCAGAGGAAATTTTTCCCCCTATGTACAAGAAAGGTCCAGGTAGACCTAGAAAGTTAAGGATAAGAGAATGTGGTGAAGAGGGTGCTAGAAGGAGGAGATTGCTAGGTGTTTATTACAGGTGTACTACTTGTGACAAGTTTGGTCACAATGCTCAAACATGTAAAAGCACAACACAAAATCCTAATGGACTAAAGAGAAAGGTATGTGTTATATTTTTTAACTTACAATTTACTGACATGACATGTATTTTATTCTTACAAGTACTGTGTTTTATTTTTGTAGAGGAAGGTCAAGCTAGGTACAACTGATGCAACAGAACTAACTGCACAAACTGGAGCAAATCATGAACCTGCACAAACTGAAGCAAAGCATGAACCTGCACAAACTGCGCAAAGTGGCTTAAATGTTGCACCAACACAAAGTGCACAAACTGGAGCAACTGTTGCACCAACACAAAGTGCACAAACTGGAGCAACTGTTGCACCAACACAAACTGAAGTACAAACAAAAACTGCAACAAATGAGACAAATGAAACGTACCAACAAACACGCCAGCAAATGACTATTTTGGAGGCATTACTGATAATTTCATTTCAAGCATTCCTGGAATTAACACAACACAATGTTCTGGTGTGGTTGGTAAAGCAGATAGAAAGGTCAAGAAAAAAGTGACAGCTTCCAAGCCAATGAGAAAGAGATGCAGTGAAAGAGTAAAACTCAGGTGGTTTCAAAAACCAATCACAGGGATAGGTTCAAACCTAGAGCAGCCTATGTATTTGACAGAAGAAGATAATGGTTGTGGTTCTAAGGGTGCAAATAAGAAATCTAAGAAGTAGAATTAAGTTATGTATTGCTTATAAGTTATGCGTTTTGTTAGATCCTTTGATTATGTGTGTACTGCCTAAGACTTATGCATTTTGTTATCCTACTACTTATGTATTTTGTTAAGTTGTAATGACTTTGGCTATTGTAATACTTATGCCTTAATGTAATGGCAATTTTATCATTATGGTTAAGTTGTGATTTCATTGGATAATAATTATGCCTCATATGTCATTATATCATTATGGTTTCATATGATAATACAATTGATAAGACAAAATTGTAAGAAAAATGTAATACTTTTATTCGTTCAAACTTGAAATTACACAAACATCATATTGCATTTTTAAACCAACACATCATAATTCAAATTCATTACAAAGATACATTACACATGAAATTACAAATAACTGTACAACACTGCAAATATAAACTAAGACATCAACAATGTCATATTCAGTTGGAAAATTTTCCTCTTCAATCCAGCTATCTTCAACTTGGATTTTTCCAGTTTTCTTTCTATCAAATCATACTTCACCATTGCCACATCACATTGTTTGCAATAACTTTTAGAATTTGAGATTTCATCATCCCAAATAAATAACTCACAGCTATTGTCCATCTGCAAACATTGTCAAAATTAACCCCAGAAAATGGTAAACGTATTTAACAAAACTCAAATAACCAAGCACTTACCCCTGCATTTCTACACTTCAAGAATTTCCTATTACTATTTTTTTACGGTGTTAGCAACCCACATCTTCTTCATCAGACGGAAACATCCGTAGCTAGGAACCTTCGATTTCTCATACGAATTGCAGCTTCCAACACTCTTGTTAGAATCCATTTGAACGCAAATATGGTTACAATAATCAATTACAATGAACAAATCGAGGGAACAAGATGAGGACGACAGTAGAAAAAGAAGAATTTGAAGAGAAGGTACAGAAATTTGAGACGAGGACATGAAGAAATGAAACCCTAGAAATTGGGGAATAGAATTTGTGCATATGCTATAATTATAAGACCAGTCCAGTCCAGCATGGCAACAATTACTCAGTCAGCAAATAGATTATGGCCACGTAATCAAATCAAAGGGAATCTGGGACTAAAAGGTTTTTTATTTTGGAATCTTTCTTTTTTGAGGGGCGAAAAGAAAAAAAAATTAAAAGGGGGGTAAACGA
This sequence comes from Vicia sativa, assembly GCA_021764765.1. Classification (NCBI taxonomy): domain Eukaryota; kingdom Viridiplantae; phylum Streptophyta; class Magnoliopsida; order Fabales; family Fabaceae; genus Vicia; species Vicia sativa. The sequence continues at coordinate 217,149,215 of CM038793.1, forward strand.
AATCTCGCTACTATTGCAGGGGGTAAAAGGTATTTAATCCTAAAATAAATGATAGAAAATTAGAGAGATTTCACTAGAGAGTTATCCAAGTTAGGTCGAATGTTGGTTGAGTCCAGTCCCCAAGAGTTCTTCTTGAGATTTAACTATAATATTAAGCTTTTGTAGGCTATATCCATAAAACATTTATACAAGCGAATCGAGAGATTTTACACTATCGTATCCCTTACCAAAAGAGATATTTTTCATTGGATGAAGTCACAAACCGAGTAGAGATTTCATCGGCTGATTTACTAGTCGAACATAACTTTTCTAGGTTGAGTTGTTTAATTAAACTGATATTTTCATTGGTTGATCTCAAGAACCAAAGTGATATTTTCATTGGTTGATATCAAGAACCAAACTCAATTATCTAAATAGTATCACACTCTTGAAAATAGTAATAGTGGCACTACATTAATGCAACTTTTTTCTCACAGGTAGTTTTCACTTACAAGTTACTAAGGCAACTTTGGTGAAAGAAAATATTTAAAGAAAAATGTGTGTGCATGTGTGTGCGCGTGCATGCGTGTGTGTGTAAGAGAGAGAGAGAGAAAGAGAGGGAGAGAGAGGGAGGGAGAGTGTGTGTGTGTGTGTGTGTGTGAGAGAGAGAGAGAGTGTGTGTGTGTGTGTGTGTGTGTGTGAGAGAGAGAGAGAGAGAGATTTAAGAATTAAGAAAATCTCGAACTCTGGCATGTAACAAAGTAAAGAGAAGTCTTCTTTCAAAATGAAAATAATTCATGGATCTTTTAAATGATCTAATCAATTATCTAATTGATTGTGTACTTAAAATAATCAATCATTAAGATACTTCCATAATCTATTATATAATCAGTTAAGATTTATCTAATCGATTGGGCTATACATTAAATTAATTAGACAATTCAAAATTTTCTCTCAATCAAGCTGACAGTCTCCTAATTAACTAACTAGACTTCAAAAATATTTTTAAATATTTTGCTAGGTGAATGGAGACTTCAAGAGAGAGAGAGAGAGAGAGAGAGAGAGAGAGAGAGAGAGAGAGAGGGAGAGGGAGAGGGAGAGAGAGAGAGAGAGAGGGACCTTAGTATCATAAGAGTTACTCTCTTATTTTTGTAAGACTCTGGTTACTCAAACAGACACGATCAGACAAACTTTCACACTTCTTCTTATTCTCAACTCTAGAGTTTTCAAGTTCATTTTTCAAATATATCAATCATTAAGCACTTCACTATAACCTATATTCTTCTAGTGAACGAGGATTTATATATCTTCAAGTTAGTTCCCATCATCTTCAGAGGGTTATAAATATATCATCATCAATTTTAATTTTCATTAGTGTTTCCGTCATTAAAATACTAAAGTTGTCAACATCATGATTATAAGCTTCATACTTGGAAGCACATAAAACCACAATATGCTTTGAAAATCTAAATATAACGATATTATAAATAATTCATTGCCTTCGTGATTCAACGTAATGCTAAACATTGCTTATTCCTCAACTGAGAATTACCTATCATTTTATTTCTAAGAGATGTATGATTTTTAGTCTTCTTTTTTTGGTTTCTTAAACTTTCTTTGATCTTCATATTGGTTTCTTCTTTAGTTTAGGTTTTGAACATAGTTTGATTTATGTGTTCTTTCTTTCTACATAAACAGCATGTAAAAGTAAAACAAATTGTTTTTAATCCTCTCAGATGTTTTTGATGATTCATAAATCTTCTGAAATTTTAAATAATTGGCGTAATTTCTTCATAAACGTCAGAATATTTTCTTTCTTAAAATTAAGAGCTAAATTTTTTCTTCTGATAACCTTATTTATCATCTGAAAATAAATTTGTCTATAGATACAGATTGTTTCGTAATTAACAAATTTTCAAAGATATTTTATAAAACAGTCTAAATTTCATTAAATTGTTTTATATTTTTCCGATTATTTTGTCGATAAATTCCACTTATAAAACTAACAATTGAGTTGCTTAAAGTTGTTAGTATCATTTATGATATGATGTCATACTCTTAAGAGAAGAAAGAAAATGTCATTCAAAATTCAGAGAGATGTCACAATTTGTTGAAATCTCAAAAAAATATATAAATAATTTGATGAACTTTGTTGATACAATTTTTAGAATAAAATGTAAGTTGAATGTTAAAGTGAACAATTTAAATGTAAAAATCTTGAAGTATAAAAAATTGTGATGGATGTATAAGAAACTATACTCGAGTCTCACTCAAAGGAAATATATTTTAATTATTTCACTTGTTCAAAATTAGATGTATAAATAAAAATATTAAAAAAAAAAAAAGTGGAATATTCAATAATGAGACTAGTGAAAGAGAAATTGGTAAGGACTTGAACTCAACGCATCATACCATATATATATTAAAAATGCAACACTCGATAAGGTGAAATGTGCTCAAGATAGATTATAAAAATATCTAACAAATAGAATAATATTTTTTTTTAAAATTATTATAAGTTCAATTAGATGAAACATTTTTAAAACCGTTTTGTATTCAATGGAAAATCAAGAAAGATAAGTGGAGAAATGTAGTACGACTAAATTCAAATGGGATTCTTTATTTAAAACAACATATAAATTGGCGCGTGCATATGTTACTGCAAAGAACTTATTACACGTTAAATTCATCTATATAAATAAAATTCACACTCACTAAAAAAGTTTACATTTCGATAATGGTGGTGAAGACTTAAAGAAATTTCGTTTAAATATATATCTTCTTTAATGATAGAAAATTATCAACATGTGTGTATGACGTTTGTGGTATATAAACTCTTTGGTTTAAAGTCAATTCTGTTATTGATGTAGTTTTAATCTCTAGTATGTTAATACGATTTCTCGCAAGCATAATTTCTGTTGCGAGATACGCAAAAAAAGTGATTCTTTTGCATTTAACATGTGTAAGAAACATTTCATGTGGATAATGTTTGTGTGTAATAGTCATAACCTTTCTAACAAACATATTGCAAAAAGAGGTTGTCTACCTCCCTGGTATGTTAGATCGAAAACTAGTAATAAAATCATAAACAGCGAAATGCAAACCAAACGGAGATCAAAAAGGTGCACTTAAAAGCAACTCTCAGCACCCTAATTATACACAGAGGGGTCACATCATTTATCATATTACAGTTATGCATCTAGAACGTCTAAGTTTTTTGAATAATATAAAGTTCATCCAGGTGAACAACGGTGTTTCTAATCACATGCAGATTTCTTGTTAAGTAAACAATTTAATTCATTAATCCAAAGTAAATAATTTAACTATTTGGACCAAACCCCGTCTGTAAAATGTGGTCCCACAAGGATAGTTATAAAATTACAGTAATAAAAAAGATTGATAAAATCGATTCTGAATGCAAACCTCTGTACTGTGAAGGAAAACACTCAACTTATATCTACCTGCTAAAAATTGATCATGTTAGCGTTGACAATTGATATTTTTAAACCCCAAAACAGCTCACCTGCAAATCCAGAACTACAAAGGAAAGAGAGGGGTAAATGAGTGCACCGTTTCAGAAAAAGGGAACAGCAATTTCATTTTTTCAACATATCAAAGATATGAAACCTAGTACAAAAACAATTTTTAAAATGAAGCATTTTTTCCATTCTCGTTTTGGCACCAGGTGGGTTAGGACTCTCATGTGCATGCAAAGTGTGCAACGCCATATCAGCCAATTAAACCAAGAAAACATTGGTATTTTACTAATTACCAACTACAGCCATAAATTACACTTCCTGGGATCATCATTCGGTAGGGTAGCACAATATACCAGTCATGAGTGAGTTCCACCATCCACAGCTACGCAAAAAAAAATTGTTTGTCCATTTCTGCATGGTTTGACCATTTCCGACAGTAACCCAACATCATAGCAACCAAATAATCACATGCCAAAAGTTCTGTTGTAGATATCCCCAGAATTTGGCATCCGATACTTTGAATCATCATATCCTGGGTAAAACTTGTTAAATCCAAGTCTTTCGTTCCTCAAAAGTTCGGCAACCCCCAGACCATTCCCACTCTGCATCTCATTCCATCCATTCCATTGGCCATTAGAAAAGACTGCATTTGTAGACTGCTGCATAGACAGCTGAGGGAAAGGGGCTAGGTTACTGACTTGAGATTGATCTAACCTAGAAGAAATACCATATGAATCACCAAGTTGAGAATAAGCATTCCCAATTTCAGGAAATCTATGGTTTTGCTGCTGTGATAGAGATCTTTGCATCAGGAACTGTAGTCTGGCTTCATTGTCAAAGTAATTATTTAATTGTGGATTGAAATTTGATCGCATGTCCAATGATTGGCTGTTTTGTGCACCTTGAAGTCTCCCCTTGCCAACAACTGCCAAAATAGCTGGATCCATAAATTCAATGTCGCCTGTGCCAATATTTCCAGCTGAGAGTGTCTGATGTGAATTTCTCAAAAAAGAAGAATGATCAAGTAAGGAATTCCCTGTCAGAAGTTCAACAATTGTATTAGACCAACATAAGAAAAACAGGTGAAAGTTATAAAAGAAACCACAACTAACCAGATAGGGAGTCAAAAGTCTGCTCTGATCTCTCATGTGAAGAAAAACCAGGAGGCGGCAGCCTGCTTGGAATTGAAAAACCTGGCGGAGCTGAAACTTGTGCTCTTGAAATAGCTGTTAATTGTAGCAAAATCAAGGTCATCAGATGAAGAACTGAGACAACTTGAAATGAAATAAAACACCAGGCAACACATATAGAGAAGGCAGACATGTAGCCAGAAGAAAGCAGTTTAACAAGTGTTAAAACCTTGAACAGAATAAATCAGGCAACAGCTTCGGTGCTTGCAGTCAATATGCTAATTTAACACATTGGCAAATAGTTCAATACAAAAATAACCACACAATTCAATCTAATTACAGAGTACATACATGAGCAACTGTAACTCAGCAGATCATAACTTAAGCTCTTCAACGTAAACAATATCGAGATTTTATACAGAAGCAAGATCAGTTTATAAATACACTTCTAAATAAAACCTTTTACTAGTTATTAATTTGATTCTTCTATGGCTTTTAAATTTTGGAAAAAGTTGACAACAAGCCAGGCTAAGGCTACAGTTTGTTTACATTATCATTGATGCAACACAGTTTATTCCACTGAATTTTACTACCCGGCAACTAGTTCAATATAAATAAATGGTATAGTTTTCCTAAAAGTGGTGTTTTTTATCACAAATCACACTCAAGTCATTGCATCATTCCTTCCACCCTACTTGGATCCTGGTTGGTATATCCCTTTATCTCTCCATTGTTTTGTATGATGGACGACCCAAGGTACTTGAAATGCAAAACTTTTGGTGTGAATGTTCATCAGTTATCACCTCTATATATTAAAATCTGTACACCTCTATATATTAAAATCTGTATGTCTTTTGCTAAACTTACATTCTATATATTCTATCTTACTTCTACCTGGGAAAAAGTCAAAAACTATGTGTTACCATGGCTTGCCTTTTGTTCTAGATTTTCATGAATCCCTACTTATTTCTACTAAAACCACATCAGAAGAAGAAAAAAATTGCATCATCTAGAACCAACAGAAAATAACAGTAAGTTAAACCTTAGTGCAAAAATATAGCTATAGTTGTGACACCATATCCTTGATTGCTAGTACATAAGCAATCTGAACAGTTTTTTTCTCAAGGCTAAATAAAACATTTAATAGACTTCTCTAGGTATTATCATTTCTTTCCTACTTCAATGAAACCCATGTGCATGTCCCTTCAAATATATCAACTTTTGAAGCATGAATTATGTATTATAGCTAGCATGTCAACCTCTAAGGCATTAAATCAAACTGATTTCTATGATTAGTTTCTCATTTTATTCTCTACTCGATCACTCTATCAAAACTACTTAGTAATACTTAAATTGATTCCTCAATAATTTTCTGATGTTTCGCCTTTATTCTTAAAGATCATCCATCCAATTTGGGATATTCTTAGAGCTTGTAATTGTGAGACTTCAGCCTCTCTTTCCTAACCTTTTGGATTTCTCAATGGGTAAATTATCTAATCCAATAGTCTTACCATTATTCATTTTCTTCAACACTTCTGTTTCACCTTAAATTAAATGCTGAAATTCTTCAATAGTACAAGTAATTTAGATCCACCTCTCTAATGTTTAGTCTGTTTGAGGTCAGAATACTGATGACTTTCAATAAATATGGAATAACCATGTTCCATCTTTCTTTGATGTCTTTCAATAAATATGGAATAACCATGTTCCATCTTTCTTTGATGTCTTTCAATAAATATGGAATAACCATGCTCCATCTTTCTCTGATGTCTTGCTTTGTAGACTATACTTTTCCCTCTTCACCCTTCATGAACTAGTTCAAGTCTTTTTTTCTCTACCTACTTTAACAAGCTTGTAAGTACCCCTTCCCCTTCATTACTATCTAAGGATTTGTACTGTATTCAGATAAACATTCCAATACATTCAGCCATAGAAATTCAAAATTTGCAGAATACTCTCAATTTTAATAGCACCAATGAATTAAATGCATAAAATAAAGCTACACAAATGCATAAAAAATTTACTCAATCCTTAGGCAGGCACTGCACAAAAGCATTTAGTGAGATGTCAATAATATATAAATAAAGCTACTGTAACATGTTCAAGAAAGCTAGGAACACTCACCAGAAAGCTTATTGGAAGAAGCAAGTGAATGAGCACTGCTTATATTTTCAGCTTCCTCAAAATTACTGGTAGGAAAGCCATTTGCAATGCCCAACTTTTCCATATAAAAGTCTCTTTCTGCCAGATTCTGATTGAGTGTGTGGCTCTTAGGCTGTTGCTGGCTAAAAGCATAAGACGGATGCACATCCAAAGTTTGAACTTCAGATTCTTCCTGCCTTGCAAAAGAGAACCTTGACTGGTTATTGTTTTGAACTTTCCAAGAACTAGATTTTTTTAAAGGACCAGGCTGGCTATCAGTATTGTCAGTTAACAGCTTCACTATATTATGAGGTGATGTTAGGGAGTCATCCCATGGATCAAAATCAATGGACAGAATATTTGAAATTATATTACTTTCGCCCTTATCAATTGCCACATCACACCCAGTATTAACAGCATCACCAACCAACCTTCCAATGCTTTGTCTGTTTCTTTCATCATTAGAGGTGCCACTGATCAGTTTCTCAGGATAGCCATTACATAACATGCTAGACGAATGTAAAATAGATTCATCCCGAACTCTATCATCAGAAGATAGAGAACCAGCATTTCCAGCAATACAAGGTTCGCCATACGGCATTAGACAAGGGCTAGAAAGTTTTGATACATTAAGGAAATTTGTTGCCTTAGGCAAATAAGAACGACAAACTTCTGGATCCTTGAGTCTTTGATTATCAAAAGATGTTACATCATCTTCAATATCAGCTGTATCTGATAATACTTGAGATTGGGAGTTCAATATACCTCCACATTGTTCCTTTGGACTAAAAATCCCACTATCTGATGTGGAAGTTTTACCAACCACATTTGTTGTTATTGGGTCTTTAAATCTGTCAAGATCATATTGTGATCCTTCTTGAATTTGAGGAGATTTAGACAAGACGTGATCAGTAGGCCGGTTACTAGGTTTGGTTATACCATAGTTTTCAATTGAAGAACTTCTACCAATGTTAATTGAGGAGAACTCACTGGACAGATTCCGAATCACTTCATTGGTAGCAGGCACTGCTTCCTCGGGACCAGAGTTACAAGAATGTCCAGTAATGTTAGTAGAATTTAATGTGTTTGCTATAATACAATTGCCTCTATCATTATCTCGTGATACCGGCCGAGAAGACAGCTCACTCTTCAAATTGACAGGTGCAGGAGAAACAGGACAAGCTGAAATTTTTTCACCTGCACTGGCCAGACTGTCATTGCTATTATATTGTTTAATAGGTTTTGGCAATTCACTTTTCACCCTAGGTAATGTATTATGACTCCCATCACTTGACGGCGGCCTCCTTGAACCATCACCCTGTGCTGCAGAAGCCTGAATTGTTCCCGTAACAGCAGTAGAAAAGGCAAGTGTGCTGTTAACTGTATCAGGCTTTGGCTTGGACAAAACAGATGGGTGTGACAAACCTCCAACAGGGGGCAGACAACTTGTAGCCTGTGTACCCCTGGCACACATAAACATTGGAAAGATAACTTCTTCAGATAAGTTGAACATTCAACGCCAAATACAGAATTATTATGATACGTACCATGCAGTACTGGTAGGAACAGGTACATGTTTCCCATTGATTCCATTTGGAGGCGAACTTCGCACTGTGTACACAGAGTTCTGCTCCATAATTAAAATAAAATGTCAGTTTCGTTGTATTATAAGCTGGAATAATAGCAATCAAAACAATAAGAAAGTTAAAGCCAAAACTAGAGGGACTGTAGGAACATGCAAAAAAGACTTACAGTTGGAGCACTTTTAATAATGGGCCTTTCTGTCGAATTATCTGTGCAATCATCCAGAGGAGGAGGTAATACATTCCCCGACCGCCGTTGCATATTAGTTGTGGCACCGGTGATTTGTTGAACTCTACTTCTTCAAAATAACAAGAAAATTAGGGTATATTTATTTGGCACTACATTCAGTTCAAGCAATAATAACGTGCAAATCAGAAAGCATAATCTGAAACACGGATTAGAACAAGATTTGATTAATGTAAAGTGATCTCATCAAAACTCAGAACACATGTTTCTCATCACAATGCAAGTATAGCAGCCTTCTTCAACTTGTTCAGTTAAGCAACTCAATTGAAACAAGCAAAAACACCTATTTTCAGCCAGAAGGATTTTATATATCTGAATCATAGCAAGTCTCATAACATAATTATAAGAATATTACCTAGTGTAAGCTGATATTATTTCATCTTTTGTAAAGCTATCTTCTTGAGAGCCAACCTCGTGCAGATATAGACAATCAGGGTTGATGCAAGGCTGGTCATGGAGATTACTACTCGGTTAAAAGCATAACCAGTTAAGGCACAATTTAAAAATCAATAAAGACCTACTAATTTCCATACCGAATTTCGGAGCCATGCATGACAATATTTTGTGGTTCCAAAACAAGCCCTGGAATGTACAAGCCAAAAACAACAAAAATTAATAAGCTAGACTAGGAAAACGAGTAAAACATGTCAAAAAAAGCAGCTATTTTTACCTTAAGGGTTTACCCTCCAAAACAAATCCATGTACATTTTGAATACACCGAATTGCTTCCTCTTCCTTTAAATAAGTAATATATCTGAGATAAGACCTTGATTAAAAACTGTATCATTGATATTAAATGTATTACAGTGATAGTCAAGCAAGCTAGCATAGCCACTGAACAGTTTCTTTATACTCGTGCTACATACAGAAACAGCATTTTTCCTTCATTTATAACTAAAGAAATTAAAAATGCATTTGAAGTGTTTTTGCAGGTCACAAGCTTCCTTCCTTCAAAAAGTTATATAAACAGACTCGTAACTATCTAATCTATCTCAAGCACACCAAATAAAACAGTAAAAGAAGTCTATTTACAGTAGCAACCAATATGGCCGTCTAACAGAAAAACAATAGTACCAAAAGGAAACATGCTTACACACTGCAAGTATCATTAGGAAACTGTTGAATGACACCAGCTGCCGTCCGTGACATTGACACTTTTAAGACCTTCCCATACTGACCAAAATATTCTCGCTTCTGGAGAAGCTGCAAAAATGATGATATGATTGAGGATCCTTTAAGGACGACGGAGCAAAAAAGTCAACGAGAAAAGGAGGTAAAACAGAAACATTCAAATAACCAAAGAGCATAGAAGGTAAAAAAAATTACATCTTCATCTGCCAGATCCAGAGGCAATCCAACTATGTAAACAAGGTTTCGCTGAATCACTCGCACACTACTGAGCTGCTTCCGTCCATCAGCAGATTTAGATTTTGCTTTTTGATTCTTCACCTTTTTCTCCATATTAATTTCATTCAGCAATCTACAACATATATATACATGCAAATATTGACACACATTAAGAGAAATACACTATGAAAATGTCAATGTTGATTTATACAGTCTACGTTGGCCTTTGTATAAATCTAACAAATAAAAAGAACAAAAACTTATAGTTTGCTTTCATAGCACTTCAAACAAAAAAGTTTTAGCAATTTTACAACATTTTCAAGCCTATATAAATATAATGTTAACAGAATGACCTTTCACACTTTGACGCCGTCCCAACAATTCTTTCCTTATCATAAGGAGAACGACAAGCAGGGCATCGCCCATCTGTATCATCCTTCTCAGCCATGTCCATTATGTGGTGCCAACACCAGACACAGATCTGCAATCAAAATCATAATGAATCAGATAAAGGCAAACAAAACATCAACAACAGCACCTACATAACAATCATGAAAAGAAATCAAAATAAACCTTGACAACAGTTAAAAAGATCGAGATTCAATAAAAGAAAATTGTACAAACCAAAGAACAAGTGACACTAGAATATTAACATTAGCATTATACGACAAAAATAAACTTTTTTTAACTACAAATTATACTAAAACCTCCAAATAACTAGCTACTCCACATAGATAGAATCAAACCTCATAACCACATCGACAAGGTTTCAACTGCTGATCTGTCAAATCCATCTCTTCAGCACATAGAGGACAAGTCCTTTCTCCTTCGTCACTCATGATTTCCGTTAACAAAAACTGTGAATAACACAAAACACGCACGCATGTTAAAAACATTAACACTAATCATAAAACAATATGCATCATAAACTTCAGCATGAATAACCTAAAAATTTGGATAAAAAACACAGCCAGTTATTAACTCAATAAACTATTTTGCCCTAAAAATCACCACCCGCCACTCTCAAATTCTATTTAAATTGTTTAGCATCAACTTTATGGACACTGATACTGCGAGCAATATATCTGACAAAAACTAATGCAATAGAAAAAACTAAATTTTAATTACAACAATCATTATAGTATCAGCAGCAGAAGGTAAATTTTGATCACAAATCCAAATCCAGATAAAACCTGAACTCAATAACAGTCTTCCCACTGTTGCAACATTTGATTGATAAACAAAATCATCAAATCTATTACAAAAAAATTCAAATATGCATTGAAATACGTCGAACCTAACGAGCCACATATAAACTAAAAAAGCCAATCAAAATCAAAAATATATATATCAAATAATCAAAAAATTGACAATAGAACAAGAGAATCAAAAACCGATTACGCAACGGACAGAAAAAAAAAACTCTAGGGATTAAGCGGAAAATAAAATCGATGACGTGAAAAGCAAAGATAAATTAAAAATTGAGAATCAAATTAGGGATCGGAGAAGAAAAGAATCAAATTAGGGTTACGAATTGAGAGTCGAAGACTAACAGTGTTGAGATCGAGACAAAACTGTGAGGAGGAGATTGTTTGAGGAGAGAAGCGCACGATAACACGAAGAGAGAGAGAAAGATAGAGAGAGAGCGAGAAATCACAGGGTGGCTTTTAAAAGAGAGAGAGGGGGGTGCTGTTTGGATGATGGTGTTTTCGGGTTTTGGATCTTTTCTCCCTCTCTTTTTTTATGAGAAGGACAATTTACTAAATAGCCTCGAATATTTTGTTAATTACGATACTACCCTGTTAACCTTTTTTATTCTTGTTTTCTAACTCTCTCTCCCTTCTGCTTTGTCGAGCAACCCAACTGGTTCTGACTAGTGTTTTAGTTCTCTGAATTACACGTACGCCTTGTTCCAATGCATGTGGTGGTTCAGATGTCTGACACGTGACATTAAGTTCGATCCTACGGTTGTGCTAGAAGAATTTTATTTTAATTATTTTTTATCTTGGATACATAAGTATATTTTAAATTTGTATACATGGTCAAATACAACAATTATTTTTACAAAAAGGGTGAATAATATAATCTTAAAAGTCAAATGTTTTTATCTAGATTTTAAATTAAATACATTGATTCTTTTTAGATTGATTTAATTTATTTGTAACGGAGAAAAAGTATTATTATTTAATTTCTTTGTGTATGTTTGTTATATTCTCTAATTAAAATAAAGATAAAATTTTTAATAATTACTTATTTGTTAATATGTATTACATAGTCAAATACAACAATTATTTTGGAGGAAAAAAAAAAGCATAAATAAAATAATCTAGAAATTCAAATGTTTTTATCTACATTTTAAACTAAATTTGATTTTTTTATATCGCTTTACTTTATTTGTCACAAAAGAAAATGTATTATTATTTGATTTATGTATGATTTTAGTTATATTCTCCAATTAATATATATATATATATATATATATATATATATATATATATATATATATATATATATATATATATATATATATATATATATATATATATATATATAAAGATTGTGCACTAACATGTAAAATATTTTTACAATGTTAATCAATAACAAGTGTGTAAAACGTCAAGTCACACTGTAAATTTTAAAATATTTCGATTAAATCTTTGTATAATATTTTTTTATACGGACAGTGCATTATCATTAAATTATTATTTTAAATTTATTATTTTTATCTTACATTATTTTAATAACAGTACATCAATAATTAATAAAGATAAATTGATAAAAATATATAATTTTTTTCTTTAAAATATTAATTTTTATATGTATTACATAATCAAATACCACATTATTAGAAAATAAAAAGGGTGAAAATAATCTAAACAGTTAAATGTTGTTATCTACCTTTTAAATTAAATTAATTTATTTTTTATATTTGTTTACTTCATTTCATAATGATTAAAAAAAATTACTATTTTAATATTTTATAAACAGACATGTTAATTTAATGGTGTATAACAATTTTGAAATGACATATATGAAATTCTAATACAAACACTCGATTTATCTTAGATATTCTTAGAAAAGATATTTGCGAAAAATTATTGAATTGAATTTTAAAAAATCAAATAAATCCAATTACACGTGTATAATATTTTTTAATAAACTATAGATGTAAATTTTAAATTGAATTATTTTGTTATTAATATCATATAAAAATTTACACTATGATGATAGCTAAAATACTATGATAGAGCACTAGTCTTATGGTTTTTAAGCCAAATTTGTTAAGTGTAAGTTAAAAAAATCTGGCAAAATATTCTTTTTAGTCTCTTATCTTAATCTTAGGATTCATTTTAGTCTCTTAGTTTTTAAAAAGACCAATGTAGTCCTTTATATCTTCAAAGGGTGTCATTTAAGTCATTTTCGTCTAATTTTAACAAAGTCTATTTTTGGACGATGACATCCAACATGGCATTTGTTTATACACGTGACATATATGTGTGGCATATGGTCATTATAAAGGTCCTTAAAATTCTGATATGTCATTTGTTTATACACGTGGCATATACGTGTGGCATATGGTCATTACAAAGGTCCTTAAAATTCCAATGAAAAAATACAAAATTTTACCTTAGCAAATATTCAAACTCATATTTCCTTGTTTCCTATACAAGATAGTGTACCACTAGGCTACTTTGCAATTGATGCTTAATGTTTCAACTCTTTTATATATTAACATTTTTTGTTTTTATACAAAAGTAAAAGAATAAATTGAAAACCAAGAATACTCTCTCTCCACATTGTATCAATCTCATATCGGAAGATTGTTCATTTAATTCCTTACATAAATGGTTTCTTTCTTGTCAAGGAACAACATCTGAAATTCTTAGTGGCTTAGATATCTAAATAACTAAATTTGTATTCCTTATGAAACAACTCAGTGTTTATTACTTTAGTCACTCTTTCTTTTGTATCTTTCATATCCAAAATATAGAATTGCACTTGCAAACATCATGTAAATCCATGATATGCTCTAACTATCTTGACCAATAACTAATTGCATAATTATTTATGATACTATCAACATTTAGTTCTTATACACAACCAACCTTTCACACCAATACACTTGCAAATTGCAAGAACTTAATTACCAAATCACATAGTTACTATCATCAATAACATGTATGAAAGGAATTGTCATACTTTTGCACAATAACAATAATAATAATAACAATTAGTACAAGCTAAGAGATTTTTGTTTCCTGACTGAAGCCCTTGTCGCCCTTCAACAGAACTAAGTGCATATCCTGCAAAAAAGCCAAAAGTACATCGAATATTAACATCAAGGTTAAGAAAGGCATCACAAAAATCAGTGTCATCACTATAATCTATTACGCAACATGAAAAAGATATGAATTAATAATATCCATGAATTTACACATTAGTGTCATCTTCCAATCAATACCAGAGCTCATAAACAAAAGGGTATAAACAAACGCCAACCCATATTTGATAAAGATTGTTAATGAGATTTATGAAATAAAACAAAGTTCAAACCTAAACTTTTGTAAACTATTCCACAATTGAAAATACACTAAAGTTTACATGTTCCATTTGGGTAACTGCGTACACATCTGGTTTGATATTTCAATGATAATTCCCTTTATTGTCTAGGCAGAGACACGTTCCTCAAGTCATAAACATTAACATGTCTTCCAGTTGTTGCTACAACAAGTCGATGTCTGTAACACTCCAATTCCACCCAACATCTATATAAAATTCAGAGTGCCAAAAATTCCACAAATATGAGGCATTACATTCATAATTCGAAAACCATCAACATAAAAAGCCTATCATAATAGATATATCGCACATATTAGTCTAAAGAACTTATAAGAATTAATTAGTCTTCAAAAATACTTCATATTTATTCAGTAACTACGCAGCGGATTCATAACATTTCAAAACTTCAAACGAAATGTAGCATCTTTTAAACAACTTAATTCAAAGAAAACAAATTCTCAAAGTATCAACATCAACAGTGCAACGGAAAGCAATATAAAATCAATAAGCGTTCATTCCCTCTGAGTGCTACGTATCAGAGCAACGACACCAACAAGCTACTAAGTCTTTACTTCTCGTTACTTGCACGTTACCAGTATAAAGGCAACGGCGAACAAATAGAAAGGGTGAAATATCTACCAATATAAACAAGTGTATGATAAATAATATATTAGAATTAAATCATACGAAGATTATCAATTCGCAGTTACAGCATCAACAATCAATTCATTTCACAATTTCAACATCATTAATCAATTCACTTCACAACATTCAATTTATGCCAATTCAAATGAGACGCAACAATGCATATGCATGTGGTACCAACAGAGCTTCAGCTCCCTTCACTATTGTCAATTAATAGAGGCACAAGGCATAAGCCTTCTTCACAATTCCGCCAATACAGACCTTCACAAGGATGCAATGTAATGCAACACTAACAACATGCAACAACAACATAAATTCACTTCACGAGGCATACGCCTATATCACTGATATTACCAAATATTATAGGTAATTATCGTCACTGAAAACACCCTGCAACTTCGCATAAATAACAACATACAACAACATATTCCTCGCCAATAATTCACGATGAATTAATGACACAATGCATTCACACAATTTCAACAAATAAAATAATCGCAATCACCTACTAAAATTATACAAACCATCTCGACAATTTTTTCAATTAACCCCAGACAATTAATTATACCGCTTAATTTACCAATTCGGTTAATTCAGTACCATTTCTATTCACTATTATGTCAAGTAACTTCTATAAATTTTATCATACTAATTCAATTAAGTTCCTGCAACCACTTCCACTTTACACTGCTATTTTAGTTGCACCACTAACTATTATTTCAAAACCTACTATTTCAAATAGTTAATGTCTGCTGCAACCTTCTATCCTTTTCTACCACTTTAATAGTTCATGTCTGTTGCTAGCATTACTGCAAATCCTCACTGCTAACAATTTTTATTAACATATACTGCTATTATAATTTTCTAAAACTACTATTTAAAATAACCATGCTATTGTATTACTGCTACTTAACACCACTCCTACTAATTATCAACTTCGTCCTAATACAACGTACTGCTATCGAATATTATACCTTCCTGTTATTTATTATGATCTATTAGTTATGCTAATTATATATCCTACATAATTTAAATGAATTGTAATTTTGAGCTACAGTATAAGGGCACTCACTTTGTCTTGGGGGTGACCGCCCCACTTATATGCATGTATTATTCTTAATTCCTCTTTTCTTTGTTCTACTAGAGACACGTTTGGCACGCTAATTAATTATCCAACAAAGCCACATGCCAATTACATAAAAATTCAAACAAGGCATAAGGAACAACCATGCCCCCGCGTGGACCAAGGGACGGTCGTCCCACCCCTAAAACAACAAGGAGGCGTCCGCCTCCCCTTTCCTTCGCCATGGAGACGTCTGTCTCCCTTTCCTTTGCCACCTGGGGCGCTCGCCCCACACCCTGGTGGCCCCCGTCTCCAAAATTCCTTTCTTCATCTTTTTCTTCCTGCTGGCACATAGGACGTCCGTCTTGATTCTTCTCTTTCCTTATTTCTTAACACATGTTAATAATAATACATTACGTAACTTATTTCGGTTAACTTCCAGGCTCAATCGATATACTTTTTTGCATTAATTCCTAATCACTTCATTCCCCATACTCAATTGAATCACCATTACAAAATCAGACACTTATTCTATACACAATTTACACAAACAGAGATAATTCCATATAATTCCTTCCCACATACCATTCATCATAAACCCGTTTAGAGAGTTAGAACCCCACTTTTACCTTAGATCTGACGGTTGTTCTAACTCTGATCGAATTCCTATTTTCCGATTTCAGTTGTGCACTTCTTGTATCCTCTTCTAGCCCTTGTGCCTCCAATCTCTTTCACTTGTTTTTCTTTCTTCGTAAAACCTAATTTTCTACTACTACTCTCACTTATATAAAAACCTAATGTTTTATTCTATTAATAAAATAAATCAATTATTCCACTCTTCTAATAAATCAAATATTATATATATCATATATTCTTATCGGGCCAATTAAATAATACCTCCTCATTTGCTATTTGTCACACCATAATAAAAACCCACTAAATAATATTCTAGTTAATTAATTACTACTCCTAATAATAATTCTCCGACTAAACCGATTATTCACTTAATCATCTTAAATCAACTTATAAATCCATTAATGTTCCTTATAATTATTTCGATAGTTCATTCTTCGACTAAATTCCAACAAATAATTCCTTAATAATTCATTTAAATAATTAAATGATTTTCTGGGTGTTACAATGTCCAACAAGAGATAGAGAGTAAAGACGCTTAGGCTGTGGATATTTCCCAACAAGAGCGCGCTCCTATCCGCTTGCACCTATAGGATCCCAATATTTATGGGTTTACATATCCAAAACGAAATCAAAATCAAAATTGAAATTGTACATACAAACCGAAATTGAGCATTCATTTTCCTCAGCTTCATCAAACCGAAACTGAGCATTTTGTTAAAGATCCAACTACTTCTATTTTTCCTCAGCTTCATTAAAATCGTTTGATTCAATTCGAATCTTGAGATGAGGAATTTGTTCAAGCTTTGACACAAGATAGTTTTTAAGCTCGTTGAGGGTTGTCTCTTTTCTTCATGTAGATGATTTGCAGGCAGATATGGTGGAGAAAGTTATCTTCTAGGGTTTTAATATTTGCGTTTTTGAATTTATGGGAAGATGATGAACATTCAAGCATTTCTAGGTTTTTGGATTTCTGTGTTGGATATTGGTTAGGTTAAATTAAGATTACAATAATTATATTTAATGTGTAAATTATATCAAAAAGGGTGAAGTGGATAAGTGGTAAGGCAATGTGCTTTGTAACTCTTATGGCCAAGGTTCAAGTCTTGGTGAAAACATAATTTTGAATTTTTCTTGGAATTTTGGTGAGCTTGAACATGAACATATGCCATGTCATGCTTCAAAGTTCAAACCATCCATATGGATAAGGAAAATAGAACATCACTAACGGAAGCCACCTTTTTTATAGATAAGGGATCTATTTGAACTTTTTTAAAATTAAGGGACTAAAATGGACATCGAGGTAAAGATATTTTGCCTAAAAATCTTAAGAAAATAATATGTTTTTGAAAAAGTTTAGTGACAAAATATTAATCTTGTAACACCAAGAACGAAGTTTAAATCCACTCAAAATTGTTGTTGATGTCACTTTTATTATATATTTATTATATAATAAAACTCTTTCCCACTTAAAACATAAAATAAAATAAAGAAGTTAATCTTATATATTTTTAAGGAAAAAGTTAGGTATAATTCCGTGGTTCATACTTGTTTCCAATAAAAATATGACAAGTGTTTAATTTTTTTCTATACATATGTAATTTTCTACTAATTTTACTTCTTAAAGGATATTTAAACACATTTGTCATATTTTTATTAGAAAAAAATACGAAGTATCTAAATATTTTCCACATTTTTATATAAGATTGCACTTGATGATATTGGTTAGGAAACCTTTTACTAGCACATGATGATATTTGTTTAGTATTGTAATTTATATTTTTTTAATTTAAAAGTTGGTTGAATACCTTATTATCATTGGTTATATAATATTGTTATTATCTTTACTTTTTCAGTCAAAATCTAAATAATCAATTTATATAAAAATTTAATGGAAATAGACCGAAAGTGTAAAATAGTTTTATATTAATAGTAACGGACAAATCTTAAATTATATCTTATTTTTATTATAATTATATATAAAATAATAATTTTAAATGGTTATGATAGATTGACAACGACCATCAAATGAGATGGAAATGAATGCAATACTTCGAGAATCCACTTGTTTATCTGGTAGGGAGAGAGAGAGTCAGGGTTGACTAAAACTTTTTATAATAAATTTGTATTATATTATTAGGTCAAATAAAAAATAATGTGAATGAGTATATTTATATTTAAATATTAATAGAAAATATTCAATAAAAAAACATGTAAACAAAGGTGATTAAATAAATATAAATATATTATATTATATAATATAGTATATTCAAATTTACTTGGTCATATAAATAAATCTCAATGTACAAAAATAATTATACTTTATCCAATTTTAAATATAAGACATTTAAATAAATTTGGTCAGAATTTTGAATAAAACTCACTTTATCTTTTATTTTATTAAAACAAGAGAGTGCCTTTATCGCGCAAGAAAAAGTCAATAATATTGAGATTAATTAAACTTTTAGTTCTTAACCAACAAAATTTATGTTTTAGTTGATATATTTTAGTTTATTTACAAAGTTAGTATTTTTTATTTTAAATTTAAATAATTTTGATGTTCTTTTATATTTTTTGTACTTATGATTGATTGTGTGTTTATTTTTAAAGTGTGTATCATTTGTTTTTTATTTCATATTATTGAAATGGATGATAAGGATAGTTTCTATACAATATTAATAGTCATCGATTTAACGAGTCATTTTCTCGATTGTGGCAGATTTCTATTCTCAAAGCAAATAATATATTTTGTTCAGTTCTAGAACAAAAATGGGGTGAGAAATGGAGAGCTTATGACACGGTGAATAGAGGACTGATTTGTAAGATTAACACTCTAACGCTTAAGTCACTATGTAAGAAATGAGTGAATTGAAATTGAGTTTGAAACTTATTACCTGAATTTGGTGCTTTCTCGAGAAGAGAGATAGATAGATAGAGAGAGAGAGAGAGAGAGAGAGAGAGAGAGGAGAGGGGAAATAGAAAACTTGCAAGTTGTTAGAAGTAGATTATGGAGAATTGTTGGATGTGAATGCTCTTGAGATCCTTTGTAATCATCAAGAGAATAATCCTCTTGAGTTAAGAAGATTCTAAAAGGATTGTGATTCATTTATGGTGGTCGATCGAGGTCGGTATGGTCAATCACTGACAATTCACTCCCAAGCCCTTGCTTATGGGCAATAATGTAAGGGTTTATCAAGTCAACATCGGATGTCAACCATTCTCTTGCTCACCTTTAGAAGTATGGAAGAGAAATGTTTTGGCTTTTTGGGGATTCATGCGTTAAATGCTTCATACTCAAATGCATTTTTGAATGTGTCGTCATTATGACTCTTGATGTAACACCCATTTTCTAAGCCCAAGTAATTTATAACATAATCAGGGTAAAATATCATGCATAACGTAAAAAGGGTGTCACATGTTGTTTTCCACACAATAGAAAACCAACAATACAAACATTAACATACACCTGTTCATAATTATGACACATATTTAAAATTTATGCTTCATCAAATTATGCATATCACAACGGAATATTTCTTTAATTAAATTCATCAAATGATTATATCCTACACTACATTCATCTACCATCATGGTCACAATTCATACATAATAAGTCATATGAATCTAAACATCGACATCAAAGCCACACAATATATTATCTCAAAATACAATTCAAAATAAGAGAATATAACAATATCTCTTCATAACAAACATGATTTCAAATACCCTCGTGTTACATGACCAGAGCATTGACTCACTACCTAAGAAACTGATAACCAAGCTAAGCTCCTCAACTATCATCGTAAAAAGCACCATTATCTTCGATACCTGAGCGATGTCACATAGAACATCATTTTAACAAAAGGGTGAGAATTCACATCATTATAGAAATATATCATAAGGAGTAATGCATAAAAAACATTCATCAAAAGAATTCATCACACTTCATATAATTGTCTATACAACATGGCTTTACCATTCAAAGTACCAAAACAATTGTATCCAAACATTACAAGTATACCAAGTAGAACAATTCACACAATCATCGCATATAGCATAATTCCCACCAAGGTAACATTAATGCAATAAATAATTCAATTATCACATATATTATAAACATCACCAATGCCACGATCAAACCAATTATCACATATATCACACATCAAAGTAAAATATCACATAACAACGAGTGTGACTCTAATGCAAATCAATGCGACTCATGCATGTGGTACCATCATGAACATCAAGCTCAACTCGCTCTCGATTCTATATCTAGAATAGAGCTAAACTTTCAATCTGGACAAGATCAAAGCCCAAAATGAAAACATAGAATGATGTAGTCGTGTCGCTAACCCACTTAAGCCTCTAGATTGTCTAGTTGCTAGAGGGGTGAATCGTTATTGCCCGCGTGGATTTGATTAATATACTCTGATGCAAGGTGTGTTTGGGAACACCCCTAATAGTCGATAATTAATAGATATAGCTAGACATATAAAGCGTATTCGATAGCACCCCTGCCAATGAGGAATTGATTGATGTAGCCAGGAGTACAAAGCGTTTTTGACATCACCTCTAATGGTGGGGAATTGATTGTTGTGGTTGGACCATGGTTGTCAAACTCCTGGGTAGACTCGTAAACTCATATGAGTTTACGAGTCTTTGAAGCAAAAACAAGTAGACTCACATAAAATCATTTTTTGATAGACTCGAGTATACTCGGGTAAACTCGCACAAAATCGTATAGACTCGCGAGTCTATGGTGAGATTATGAGTCTATAAATTTTACTGAATTTTGTTTTTTAAACCCAAAAAGGCCTAAATTCCCTCAAAATATTTTATTTTATTTTAAAAAAAACTCTTTTTTGTTTTGTAGGGGGATTAGAAAGTCTCTCTCATAGTCTTTTGTTTTAGTAATGTTTCTTCCTTCCTTCATTGACGGTGTAGTCTCATTTGTTCTTTCTCTTGAGTTGTTCTCACTTGTTGTCGTAAATCAATCATTAATTTTGTAAGTATTTTCTTCTATGTTTCACTTAGTTGATTCCTTGCATGTTCTCTTGTATATTCTTTTATGTAAAGTGATGTTCCAATGTTCAATCAGATCCCCCGATCCCAATCCCCATGTATTAATTTGCACGTGACAAAATGGCTTGGAAGATTTATGATTTATGGCATAAAATGTTTTCCTATTTTGAAATAATGCATTGCTCACATGAAAACTTGCTACAATTTTTACTAATTAATTAATTGTTAATGATAACTATAAGGAACCTACATACAAGTTTTAAGAAAATCTAGGGTGAGTGGACAACCTTGATGATATATACATATAAACACCACAATTCAAAATATATTTTCACATAAGGCTAGAACAGTTTGAGGAGCGACGTAGTTTTAAATTATATTCAAGGAGATGGTTGTGGTTGTGGATATTGAAATTGCACTGGAGCTTTAAAGGACCTCGAGATATCGATGAAGGTGATGATGATGATATTGGTGTTGATTCTTTCACTAGAGCCTTGGATGTTTGAAGCCATTAACATATCAATTTTAAGAACTTTTTGCTTTATGCAGTAGCCACAAGTCAATTAAGAAAAAGTTAGTACTTTAAGTCTTTATTGTTATACCCCAATTTTTGTCCCTAAGATCAATCATCATCTCATACCATCATATTTCACTAAGATCACAAACTAGGGTTGGTTCTTTCTCATATCCTTAAGTTTGTTCTTATGGGGATCACCAGACACCTTGTTTGTGTATATTTTATACACGGTCAATGTTTATAAGAAGAAGAAATTTCCTCTCATTCTCCCCAAGGGCGCGCCTCTCTTTCTTTCCCTCTCCACTTCTCCAATCTTTGATTCGACATCGACAATCTCTTCTCCTCAACCTCATCTTCGCTTCTACGGTAAGATTTCTTGATTTAAGCACTTTTGCATAATTGATTATTGAATAAGCACTTTTCTAGAATTGACAATTGAATCAAGGTTTTGCTTAAGAATTTAATTGAGATTATGGATTAGATTATAGAAGTGTTAATTGATGTGATCACGATGTTGAAGTTCAGAATTGAATGATCAAAAGCACTTATTGATTAATTGATTTTCTTAAGAAAAATGCTTATTCAAGTTATTAATTGTTGATGTTATTGAATTGATGTGAAACTTTGATTTGGATGTGCATAGCCTTAGAATTGAACCTTGAATCATGTACAAAACCATGTGTTAATAGGTGTAATTTAGGTGTTTGTTTAAATACTCAAACCATAGCTCTAAGCCAAAACTTGCATAAAAAAGCTATTGTTTCACTGCAGAAACCAGTTTCCATCCCTGGGGAAAAATGGCTTCCTCTTCGATTTCAAGACAAAATTCCGAGATTTTCAAAGAAGAAACTGGTTACCGCTCTAGGAGAAACCGATTTCCTCAGCGTGTTTTAGCCAAATTCTTCAGAATTCGAGGAAGAAATTGGTTACCACTCTGGGAGAAACCAGTTTCCTCCTGAAGCAAAATGTATATTTTTTTGCTTTCTTGGCCTTTTGCCATGCCTTCTCCCAACTATTTCCTATACTTTTGTGCTTATATTTTCCTTGTTATTTTTAACATGTTTTTTAACTATGCAAGGTACCTTGAGATAATTTTCAATCACGTAATTACCGCTTGATTATGTGATTGGAAAATTTGTTTGGACTATTATTTTATGGTTCATTTCTTGCGTTTGACATGCATGCTTCTATATGAGTACTATGTATTTTTGCATAAATTAAATTTCGTGCAGGTACTTTCGTTATACGGATGTGTCGACACACATCTTGATTTGGGTTTGCTATTGCATATTGGTTAATGTATTTTGTGCAGGTACTTTTGTTATGCAAATGTGTTGACATACATTTTGTTTCTAGTTTGACATGGTTCATTGGTTAATGTACATTGTGCAGGTGTTTCAATTGACTCATATATGCCCGCCACATATCCCTTGTCTTGTGTACACATCGTTGTGTGCATTATTTGCTTGCATTGCTTGGATGGTTATCTGGCACAAGTTTTCTATTGATATTTGGATGTGTCCACCACACATTTCGATCATGCTTATTGATGCTCGACGCATATGCTTACTAGATATTTTTTCTTGCTGCTGGTAGTTTAAGAAGTTTTTCGGGTTTCTTTGTTACTTGTTATAGCTTTTACGGATTGATATTCGTTTGGTATTTTCTTGTACCCTTTTATCGCATTATATTATTGCTTTCTAGAGAGCATGAGAAGTAGGGTATTTACCTCTTTCCTTGCCATGAGAAGTAAGAATAGATTATGCATGTTATACCCCAAAATTCTCCTTCTTATTTCTCAAGTCAATACACATCTCCATACTCAAAAGCTCCTTAAGGGTTGACCAGATGAACCCTCTCCTAAGCAATCAATCCACAACTAGGGTTTTAATTCTCTCAAGTCAAAAATGGTTTTTATTGCCTCAAGTGAGCATCATGCCTCCTCATATGTATCAAGGCATCACCATGTCAATTTTCAAGCCACATATCTCAAGTTTGCTCAGTCAATTGCTCAGATGGTTGAAAATCAATTGTATTGAACAAAAAGTCAATTGTGGTCAACATACAGTCAAACTTCTTCATTTTTGATCAACATCAAGATTTTGAAGTCACATTCATTATTTGATCAAGGGTTGATCATGATTCATCAAGAAAGTTCAAAGAATTGATCAAAAGTCAAAGTTTCTAAATTAGGGTTTTTGATAAAAAGTCAATAGAACTTTGACCAGACATAACTTTCACATACTTCATCAGAAATTTTTCTACCAAAGCTCATTTTGAATGGAATTAAATTCTCTACAACTTTGTGTCTCACAAGTTTTGCCCAAAAATGCTTCATTTGAGAGATATGAGCCAAGACATTATAGGTCCTCATAAGAGTCAACAAAAAGTCATCTTTTTCCAAAGAAGTGTACATGAGAATGGAAGCTTCAATGAAGATAAAACAAAAAGGAGCTCTTAGAGGACATCTTAATATTTCTAAAAAGTTCAAGATCACTCCCAAACGATGAAAATTGAGCAAGATATAGTTGGTGCAAGTTTGGAAATTTTAAGAAAGTCCATGAAATAAATATTGAGCAATCTTGAATTTTTTTCCATATGGGCCTATATTTTTATGATTAGAACTTGTTTCTAATATTATCAAGAGGCTCCAAGCCCATCCATGCGCCATTTTAATAGTTATTGTATTTATTTTTGATTTTATTCATTAAAAATCAAATTAAATCAAAATAAAATGCAAGATCAAATATGATGCGTGCAAGGCTGGAGATCTGAGTTTCTTGAGGCCCAAATAACACTATGCAAGCTGGCCATGAACGTACAATGGATGATTGGAAAAAGATTGGCCAATTTCGGAAACTCTCCATTTGATTTTTCAATCAAATATTTTTCAACAAATGCAAAATATTTTCCTTACAAACTCTTGACCTAATGCACTCCTTATAAGTACAAGATCATGGCCATATGCTTGAGACATGAGTTGCTGCCTCTTACAAACCCTAGAAAGTTGTCCAAAATTTCAAGTTTTTAGGGCAAACTCAAAGTAAAATTTCCAGCCATTTTCACTCAATTCCAAGGATTGAAGCATACTCTTGAGGTTTCCAGGAACCAATCACATCATTCACACGAGTTTAAAGCATCCAGAAATCGCCTCCACGAAGTTGTACCGATTTTGGTAAAATATCTTGAATATATTTCAATTTCTATGCATATTTAACATACTTGATGTGTTTGTTCATGTTTAGGATGTTGTTTAGAACATGTTTGATGTTTTAGATGTAAGCTTTGAGGCTTAAATCGCATCGTGCCATTATTAGGGCAAACAAACTATTGAGCTTCAAAACCCTAGATACAGGCCGATTCAGACCAAAGTAACACCATCGTTGAATTCTCGAGGGTCGATTTAGGGGGGGTAGGGTCCCTCTTGATCATTTATTGGATTTATTTTGCAGGTTCCGATTCTCTCCTTGCCGGAGAAGATGATCGGAGATGCCACCTAGGGCGGTTGACTAACGAGGAAGAAAATAAAGCATGCGTGGCTTGCCTTGATTGGACAATTCAAAATCCATGGGCCCCAGCGCGCGTTTGTGTTAATTGTTTTGATTTTCAGAAAATTATTTCACATATATATTTATACTTGTGGCTTTATTAATGGATGTATCACCACCCCAGTGGTTAACCATGCGCGCGCTAGTCCTCTCACTCTATCAGGTCGTGTGTTCAAACCTGCCTTTTGCCACTTTTTTCATATATATATATATATATATATATATATATATATATATATATTATTTTTTTTGCAGGTTATCATACATAAACAATTGGAAGCGTGTTATGAACATCACAAATACATGGCCTAGTGGCCAAATTTTGAACACGTGACCTTCAGGACACGAGTTCAACACTCTCTAGAGCCATTCTAATTTTTACCACTTGTTTTGCTTGCATTTTTTCTATTTCTTATTTTTTAACCAATTTAATTTCTTTTTAAACTATTTTCAAAAATCCTAAAAAATAAATAAATTTAGATTTAGGTTTTAAAATCATTTATTTAATTTTTGACACCAAAACATTTGATTTTTCTTCACATTTAAATTATTTTTCTTAATTAAATACTAATTAATTAGAATTCGGATTTTTATTGACTAAAATCAATTTCTAAAAAATAAAAAAATATTTTTCTTATAGTAATTAGGTTTCTAACATTTTCCTAACACTTAGAGTATTTTTCCATTATCTATCTATTATTTTTGCATTTAAATTCTAGAAATCGATGTATAGATCGCAAAAATATTTTTGTAATAGCGTAAGTTTAATTTCTTGCATTTTACTTTTCGCACCTCTTATTTTGTAGCTGTCCCAAAGCCATGTAATAGCGTAGGACATTTACCTTTCTGCTTTTACTTGCCGCACCTCTTATAAACTATATCTATACTGCTTAGATGTATGGCTAATAGGATTGCATGACAAGACATAAAATCAAACTTAGATCACCCTAACAATCAAGATAAAATATTTGAAATCAACACACTTTCCACACTTGCACACCCCTAGGGTACTCTCTCTGTTATCTTACAAATACATGGTCATGTCCCTCAAACGTAAGGATATCTTAACAAAGTTGCCTACGAATAAAATCGTCACAAAGATCATAGTCCCTCGATGACCCTCGATGTTGCCTACGAATGTATGATCTCGTCCCTCGGTTGTTGCCTACGAATAAGTGATGACCGTCCCTTCAAATTGCTAAGGTATCCTTATAATGTTGCCTTCAATGACCATTCAATGACCCTCTTCATGTCTCTTCAACTCCAACAGATAAAGTTACCTACCAACTAATGGTATGGATAGCGTTGTTCTAAAGAAGAATGAAAATAACAAGAACGACCTTCTGAGTAGGTAATAAGACTTTTAATTGCTTGCTCTAATCAAAAATGTTTTTCATACTCACACTCTTTTAAAAAATATTTACAAACAAACACTTTGTATACATTCCAATGAGAATCATTACAAAACTTTAAACTTTCAAAAACATTTCCAAACACTTCGTATACATTCTTGAGGACTGATACAAGAATCATTACGAAGTCAAAGTGAATACTTTTCAAATACTTTTCAAAATACTTTTCAAATCACACACACAGAAAGCAAAATTTCAAAAGTGAGCTAAGAAATTAAGAGCCCGTAGATAACTACGGATGGAAAAGGGTGCTAATACCTTCCCTTTTCATAATTACCTCCCGTACTCAGAATCTATCAAAGGTCTTTCCTGTTCTTTTCACATATCTTTTATTGGATAAAATAAAAGTCGGTGGCGACTCTTGCTATCTGCAACATTTGCGATAAAATGTAAAATAAACAAGTCAGTTCTTCCACCGTATTACAGAATTGGCGACTCTGCTAGGGATAACACCCAAAGAGAGGTAACCTTATGGTTATATATCACTTTTTATTGCTTTCTGTTTGCTTTGTATGCCTTACTTTTAAGGGTTTCTTGGGTATTGTATTTGTGGGGGATCCTACATACGGATCCAGGTTTCCTTAGGTAAGTAGCAATAGATCACCGCGACTGTCCAACGTAGACCGAAATAATTAAAATGATGGCTACGGTTAGTGCGACACTTTGGATGTCCTGATGTTCCTCGTGTTTAGTTGAGGAAATATTTGGCATCTGCATGGTGTCATCAAACACTAACTAAACTTTTAGAACCCTAATTGACCCATCTTAGCCATTAGAAGGTAGTGAGATAGTCGGCTTTTGTGCAGACTGAGGTTGGTTGATACTCGATGCTACGCTCATTAAGATTCGACTTTCAGGATGTTTCGGTCGACCATTTGGTAGTCGTACTGAAATAAAGTCTGTGAGAAAGATCTGTGATATGAGATTCCTATAACCCGGTTACTATTGTAGGATAGGTTGAACCAACTTAAACTCTGGTAGGGTAGACACCTATACCTCATGCAATCCTTAAACCTAGGGCTATTATGTGAATTGCTTGTGCGTGCTATTTAAACATGACATCATAACATCATATCATCATAACATTTCTAACCATTTCAAGGACCTAGGGATTTGCTTTTGCTTTGTGTTGTAAGGTTATGGCTTCCAGGAAGACTATCTGAATCAACTTTGTGGATATACCTTCTCAACTTAAGGAGTTAGTCTCACAAGTTTCAGATCACGCTCAGTTCATCAAGAGGCATGGTTATCTACTCGACTTGGTTACTTCCGGTTTTGAAGAAGATATGATGAACGTCGAATTCTAGTTCTTTGATCCGAAACAACACTATTTTACTTTCCCAGACTATCAGTTGGTACCTACAATGGAAGAATTCTCTAAGCTACTTGAGATACCCATTCTTGATCAAATACCTTTCACCAGTTCAGAAAAAGTTTAGAGGTTTGAAGATATTGCAACAACTTTACACCTAAAGCGGTCAAACATTGAAGCTAATTGGGAAACAAAAAGTGGATTTAAGGGTTTGCTTGCTAAGTTTCTGATAAAGAAAGCTCGAGAATTCCTAAAGGCTATGAGTTTTCATGCTTTCTGTCATACCCCAATTTTTGACCTAATATACCACTTTACATTTGCATCATTGCATAACTAACAGTTCAGATAACATTAATCGAGTATAGCATTCACAGGTCGAAATTAGGGTTTCATCTGATTCAAGAGGCAAACAATTAGGGTTTGAGTTTTTCTCACCACATTTGATCTATCTTGATCAAATCATCAACCTCTGATCATCAGATACCCATTTCTCTCACAGATCAATCAAGGATCGACCAATTAGGGTTTTGATCGGACATGAGTTTTCTCTGACTTTTTGAGCAAGAAATGACTTTTTTGGATAGATATTGGTCATTATATCTTAGATACAACATCTTGACCTAATTTCTGGATTCAAAACATCACAGAAGTTCACAGATTTCATCAGTCAATTTCTGAAACATCTGATGAATTTTCATCTGCACAGAAAAGTCAAACTTTGACTTTTGGTCAAATTTTTCAAAAACAAAACTTTTTCCAACATCAAAATACTTCAAATGATCCATCATGATCATAAAAAATCAAAGAATTTGAAAAAGTCAACAAAAAGTCAAAAGTTTTTATACTTCGAAATTTTTCTAAGTGTTGAAATTTCTTATTTTTTCCAAACTTCATGCCATTTTTTCACCTAGTTCCATTTTGAATTGGAAAAAACTCAAAACATGAAAGTTGTAGCTTGTGAAACAAGCTTTCCAAAATGTCCAAGAACTCTCAAATCCATGGAGTCTAGCTACACTTTTGAATTTGAAATTTAGAGCTCTAAAATCCATAATTTTCAAGTACAAACTTGTAAAATTATAGGTCATTTTGCATTTTCCTCTTCTAGAACCTTTGCCACCTTGCCAAGAGAGGATGGAACTGATAAATATCAGTGAGGGATGATTGAGATAAGATAAGATCAAATTGATATTTCACACATGGTAAAAAGGAAGCTTCCTTTTACCTTTAAAGCCAAAAGACTTTCTTGCCCTCTAAGGTAAGTTTGATTTTCCAAATGCCATTCCTTGCCTAACATTTTCAGGACTTGTTGCCTATAAATTGAACATCAAATTCAAGCTCAATTTACACCAAAGCATTGCAAAGTCATGCTTTCTCATTTCTTTCTTCCAAATCAAGAAACATGATGAACTTTTGAAAAACTTGCAATTTGTAAAATCAGTGAAAATCATGATGATCTTTGGTGTCAAACATGTTTCATAATCACTATCAAACTTGTTACAAGCTTAAAATCAAACTGAAATCAAGCAAAAATCAGATTTCATTTTCATTTTTTTCAAAACTTCCAAACTGCCTTATGAATCGAATTGTTAGTTTAGCTTGATCAAACTGTGTTCTAATGACTCAAACAGCATCACTATACATCATGTATGTGATCCAGACCATAAGCAACAATCTGTAACACGATTAACATCAAAATCGAGCTCCATTTTTCAGTCTGTGCAGGTTGACTTGGTTGGGAAGATTGGAGCAAGTTCAAAGCAAGCAAATCATTCACATAGCTTCCATACATGCCGATGAAGCTCAAATGATCAAGAAATCCGTTCTGGAAACACTCTAGCATCGAATTCGATTCTCACTTTTCCAGGTTAGAACACGAACTGTGATATCATAATTCCTTACATCAATTGAAAAAAACTCACGGCCGTTCTTTTTCTGCACTAATAACGATCATTAACCCTAAAAAAAATCCAAGAATCATCAACCACACGTCATTTAATTTGAATTCTTAGATTCTAGGGTTCTTCGTGTTCCCAGAAATCCAAACATGTTAGGCTAAATATAAATGAAATTAACAACCACCTTCGTGTTCGTGATGAAAAACCGAGCAACTTTGATGTTTACTTCATTGAATTTTGTTGAGAAACAAAGATTTTGGATTGAATTTGGATTTCTGAAAATCAAACCACGAAGAACATGATACGCGCGTGTTCTTCATTTTTGAATATTTGAATTTTCCAATATTATTTTAACACGTGTTCCTGATCCACTAACACCCCAACGCGTTTGGTCTAGTGGTTGCTTGCTTGCTCTTAAGGCTCTTTGCCACGCGTCCCACCCAATGGTCATGGGTTCAATCCCTCACAAGACCGTTCTTTTTTATAACTTTTCCACTTTTTCATGTTTTTTCATCAAACTTTCACAATTTTTTTGACCAATCAAAACTTCTCATTTTGAGATGATTTTTTAAACACTTGTCAATAAATACATCTATTTTATGATAATACAAAATTTTTCAGAAAAAACTTTCATCTGATTAAATTTTAATCGAGCCGAAAACGACGTTCTGAACACTTTTTCAAACCTCCTTAAAAGGTGAATTTTTCAAGTTTTCGACTTCCGATTTTTTTTCAAAACTTCTCATAAGTGAACCTCACATTTCAAAACATTTTCAAAATCATTTTTCAAAACTTTTTCATCAAAACTTACATTTTTTTTTTACCATGATCAATCCGATTTAAACGATAAAATCAAATTCGTCTTCTCTCGAATTTCTCGATCGATCCTGGGCCACCCTTATGTTGTAAGTCCCAATCCTTTATGTACATTCTTAGTTTTACTTGTACATACTCAAATCATCATTGTCAATATTCAAACATAAACAAATTTCGTTCATTTGTTTTCATTCGTTTGTTTATACACCAATCCATTGGTTCTAGAAGAAGAATTATTCCCGATGAAACTTCTTTCAAACCAATGGGCCTCCTTACGGTGTAAGTCCCATAACATTATTTTATGTACATAATATTTCTTTGTACATATCAAACTCTCTTCAAACACATACAATTTTCATCTGTACATAATACAGATACCTTTTATACTCAAGTACAGACAAACTTTGATCGTTTGTTTTTACTTCACTTGTGTATACTCAAACCAACATCCTTTATGTACAAACAAAACATTCCTTGTACATATCAATTTCTTTTCATACAAACTTTTATCTGTACATAACACAGATACTTTTTTTTTTAAAAATACTCAAATACAGATAAACTTCGATCAGTCGTTTTTGTTTCATCTGTACACTTTACACTGAATACCATTGGTATTGAAAGGAGCATTATTCCCTGTGAAACTGCTTTCGAACCAATGGGCCTCCCTCACGGTGTAAGTCCCAACCCTCCTATGTACATTCATCTTTTTCTGTACATAAAAACTCGTTCGTGTACATATTCACTTCCTTGTACACATTCAAACTTGTAAACAATCAAGTTGCGCTCGTTTTAAACGTTCGTTTCACAGACACTTGTTTATATTTCCTTCATAAACTCCTGTAAATAAACATCATGCATTGTTTATATTTCCTTCATAAACTCTTGTGAATACATATCACACACACACACACACACTTGTTTATACAACTGTCTAACATAACAATTAGTTTAACCAATAGGTTCCCCACAATTGTAGCCTCCGCTTGGGCTTTATACAAGACAATCCATCCCCAGCATGGGTCAGCCTCCGCTTGGGCTTCATACAAGATAATTTATATCCAACAGAGTCTAGCCTTCTCTTGGGCTTTGTACAAAGAAACTCTCCCCACAGAGTTTAGCCTCCGCTTAGGCTTCATATAAGACAACACTCCTGAGTTAGCCTCCTCTTGGGCTTCGTTCAAAAGAACTCTTCATTGAGTTTAGCCTTCTCTTGGGCATCATACAATGAAAGAGACAGGAAATCTCTTAACAGCCTCCTATTGGGCTTCCAATACAAAGAATCACCCGCGCTAAGAATAGAACCCTGAAAGGATGGTTTCTCGGTGAACTCACTTTCAAAATCCCCAGAGAGTAAAATTTCCCGGTGAAATTGCTCTTATTTCCAAAAGGATGGTTTCTCGGTGAAATCCCTTTTAACACAAAGCCAGGCCATACCCTATAGCTTCCTCTTGAGCTTCATACAAGGACCCTCGATGATCCTCGATGACCCTCATAATGCCTCCTCTTGGGCTAATAATACAAGGACCCACGGGCTTCTTAAAAGCATCCCTTTAATCCAATCAATTTCTCCTCGAGATTTAGACATCTATCATCTCTATGGAAGAAGTATCTCATCTATCACATCACATACAACAAAAACTTTTCAAAACTTTTCAAACTCTTTTCAAACAAAAACATCTCTTAATTGTAAGTGGTAACGCTTGTACACTCAAGCAAAACACCCAATGCTTACGCTAAAAGATTCAATCATCTTTTTCAAACATCTTTCTTAAACATGTAAGTAGTAACGCTTGACACTCAAGCAAAACACCTAATACTTACGACGAAAGATTTTATCAATCAAACAACTTTTCAAAATGTATGTGATGAAATAGATTAGATACATTTTCATTAAGATGACATTTGTCTGCTCTCTTACTAACATCCCGTTGCTTTCCACTAGCACAAGTGGGAACTACGATTGCTCGACTTTCTCAATATCCTTCGAGAATACGTAGGCACAAGGTCTCATCCTTGCGAGCAAATTTCTTTCTCCTCGGACCAAACAAACCATAGAACCACAGAGATCCGAGCTACAAATGCTCGATTCCCACTAGGGATATGTATGAAGATCCACGATCTTTGCGAGCACAATAATAACAAAACCTAGAATCCCACATAATCTCATTTCTTAAAATCCCAAAGGAGAAACTTTCCCAATCATAGAAATAGCAATTAAAACACACAAACATATCAAACATATTCATATATAAAGTCAGATAACTACATATATTTAGGGTGCTCCATCTATTCCCTTTATATAACAATCCCCTTACTCGAATCTCCCAATGCGTTGCCTAGTTTGCGCTAGTCATTACGCATACCAATATCAATTGAGGGTATTTCAGCTTTCCCCTTTTTCATAATCATTAAATCATCTTTCTTGTGTTGAAAATAATAAAGCTTGATGCTCGCGACATCTTTATAAATAAATCAAAAGATTAAATCGTTTGAGCCGAAGATCCAATTCACGTCGATCCTCTACGCGTCACCTTTAGCGAACAGAAAATGGCGACTACTGGGAGTTGAAACTTTGATTTTTAAGAAAAAGAAAATGCGTTACTCTGCCCGAGAGCACCAAGCTTTTTTTTGTTTTCAAAAAGAAAAGAAAGGGGATAAGCTTTCATGTTTTGCATATATCTGTTTTTCTTTATTGTGTGTTTTCACGATTTCATCGATGGAAAGAAATCCTAACCCGGATTTAAGAAACATTTTAAGATCTAGGTGGAGATATTAATACGTGAGCGCTCAATGCTCGGTTAATATTTCCAGGAGGTTGTCTTGGGGTATTGTGTTTAGCAAGTAATTGCGAAAATGTCAGATTTTCGGGGAACTTAAGAAGTCGAGTGGATCAGAGAACACATAAACCATCCCGCCATCGATGTAGTGCAAAGATTATTCGGTGTAAGCCTAGAGTAATTGTCATGCGATACTACGATCAAAGTAGTTTCTCTTGAAAATATTATTGACCATCGAGTATTCAACAAATCCAATAATGTTTTGAAGAGGAGTGTTGAGCTCAGATTATCGTAGAACCCGCTTCACGATGAATAATCCCTTAGAACTTAACCACGTTGATTCTTATCGTTGGCTTCATACTCGTGACTTCGAACACTTGCCCGTGTGTATAACTACTAACCATGTTTGCCGCATTCATGCATTCATTCATTCATTCAAAAACAAAAAAAAAACTTCTTCATTTTCTCTTTCCATTTCCAAAGAATTTAGAGATTTTTCTTTGTAAAATATTTTAGGTTAGAGTGATGGACGCCGAGGAAGATTCACCAAGAGATACAGCTTTTAGAATTCGACGAGGAAAGTTGAAAGAGTTAGCATCCTTGGTAGAAGATCCCCTGATTTGAAAACGCTATGGAACTCTTTTAACTCTTCTGAACGCTAACGTTGATGAGGGACTTCTCAAAACTTTCGTTCAGTTTTACGATCCAGTCTATCGTTGTTTCACTTTTCCTGATTATCAGTTGATGCCTACTTTGGAAGAGTATGCGCATATCCTAGGTATCTCAGTATCAGACAAAGTGCCTTTCAATGGTTTGGAAGCCATTCCTAAGTCACAAGTCATTGCAGCAATGACTCACTTAAAGAAATCTGAGATAGACAAAAACCTAACTACCAGAGGAAAACTCTTAGGACTGACTTCAAAGTTCCTAATGGAGAAGGCTCTCAAATTCTCTGAAGCTGGTAGTATGGTAGCCTTTGAAGCTATTTTAGCTTTACTCCTCTATGGATTGGTGTTGTTTCCCAACGTCCCGAATTTCGTTGATATCAACGCCATAAGGATCTTTCTGATTGGAAATCCCGTTCCCACTTTGCTTGGTGACACGTATGTCTCTATTCATCATAGGAATCGTCAAGGAGACGGAACTATCGTGTGTTGTGCACCTCTATTTTTCAAATGGATTGTCTCACACCTGCCTAAATCTCCTATCTTCCGCGAAAACTAAGACGAGTGGTATTGGTCAAGAAGACTCATGTCTCTTACAAACGACAATATCCATTGGTATACCTTGGCAGACAATGAGATGGAAATCATTGAGAGTTGTGGAGAATTTGCCAACGTACCTCTCATTGGAACGAAAGGAGGAATCAACTACAACCCATTCCTGGCGAGACGTCAACTCGGATACGCAAACTTTGGTAAACCTCTTGGATTTACAGTAGAAAGCTACTTCTACCATGAAGGAGAGGATTCCCAAGGATTAAAGGCTAGGATGATCAAAGCTTGGCATCACATCCGAAGGAAAGAAAAAGGGAAAGCAAAGAATTGTGTAGCCATGGAAACCTACACTTCTTGGGTAAAGAAAAGAGCGAAGGAATTTGAATGCCTTACGCTTATGAGGATCCCATGTTCTCAATCGCCAAATCAACAAATTTTCCCCAAAGTGGAGAATACCAAGAAGCCTTGACCAAGATAAGGTTTGAGAAAGAAGCATTGGAAAACAAATTCCTTAAGGCTAACCTTGAGAATGAGAAGCTTAAGAAGCAAGTCAAAGATCATGAAAAGACGCTCTACTTCCGGATAAATGGCTCATGGAGAAAGATGAGAAGATTCGCTGTAAGATAACGCAATCCGAGATACGCCAAAGAAAGAAAAGAAAGCTCGAGGAAATGACAACCAAGAATCCCACTCCCAACGAGTGGAAGAGAGTCATCAAAGCTAAAAGCCGAGAAAGTCGAACTAAAAGCTCACTATGGGAAGGAAATCCAAGTTGAAGCATCAAGCCTTTGATCGCCATCCGACGAATTAGTTCAATTTAATTTGTAATTTTATCATTTATTTTATCATTCGTGTGAGCAATGCTCCAACAAAAACAATTGTTGTAATCTTCTTCCATTTAATCAATAAAATTTGTGTTTTCCATCCAAATATTTGCGAAATATCTCTTTTAGCGTAAATTCTTTGGAAATTCCTTTTCTTTACAATCATTTTCATGCATCATACTTTGCATTTAAGTCTATCATCTAGAGTCTAATCATTCACGCTTTGAACTGTCTTCCGATAGGAAAAAATTGTCGTCGTCGCCTTAGAGTTTCTCGATCACGTCAGCCAATCAAACGCATTTATACTAGATCAAAAGAAGAAAAGTAATGGAGAACTTTGAGCAAGAGA
Source organism: Vicia sativa (assembly GCA_021764765.1). Taxonomy (NCBI): domain Eukaryota; kingdom Viridiplantae; phylum Streptophyta; class Magnoliopsida; order Fabales; family Fabaceae; genus Vicia; species Vicia sativa. The sequence continues at coordinate 217,185,715 of CM038793.1, forward strand.
ACGTTGAACTTCATAGTACAAGAATAACACTACAAGAAGAAGTGGAAAGACTCACATCCTTGGTCAACTCACTTGCCACAACAAGAAAGTCAACAAGCAAAGATCGAAAGCAAAAACCAAGAACTCAGAGGATACTACTACTCCGGCCTCAATCTGCAGCTAGTAGCTCGCTTCTTCAAGATGCCGTAGGCTATCCATGGGAATGCCTTTCAACTTCGGCATCGAGTTCGCCAACCGACTTCTCAAACAACCCCGCTTGAAATACCTACTTTGCAAAGAAAACGCTACATTCACTCCACAACGTGGAATAACTTTCCACAAGTAACAATGTCGGTTTCTCAACCGATTATGTTAAACTCACCAGTGCACGCTACCACGCACGAAGAAGTTCATCACACCAGAAATAACACTAACGCGTGGTTCAATGGAGAATCTCCAGAACAACTCCTCAAAATGCATTGAGATAAAAGCGATTCGAGGAAAGAATTGTTCGAAAAACGCCCAGATCCGTGCTTAGTTCCTCGCGAATACCGCAAAATTCAAAGTCCCCGACTTTGAAAAGTACAAAGGAAACTCCCGCCCAAAGTCATCTCATGATGTATGCCAGAAAATGTCACGTATAATGAGGATCATCATTGTTGATCCATTACTTCGTGATGCCTCACCGTGCCGCATCAAGTGGTATATGGGTTTAGACAACGAATATCCAAACATTCAACGACCTAGGCAAAGCCTTTATCCAAAGAATACAAATTTAACTTGATATGGCTCCGATAGGATCAACTTCGCTCCATGTCTCAAAAGGAAAGAGAGACATTCAAGGAATATGCGAACGATGGAGGGAAATTGCCCAAGTCAACCCACCCTTGGAAGAGAAAGAGATGACTAAGGTATTCTTGAATACTCTAGGCTCATTCTACTATGAGCGAATGATCGCTAACGCCCCGGAGACTTCAACGAAATGGTAAGCATGGGAATGCGATTAGAAGAAGGGTTCAACAGACGCCTAACCAAGGAAGTAGGATCTTCTAGTGGTACCAAGAAGGGGGCTTCCCAAGGAAAAAGAACATGACGTAGGAATGGTGTCCCGAGGAAACCATGCAAAATGTCATTCAACAACGATGTAGCCGCCATAGCACCCACCGTCAACACAACTCAAACACAAGAATTGCTCCAATTTCAACAAAATCAACAAACTCAACAGCCTCGCCAACAGCTCAAGAAGATAACAATCAAACCAGACTCGGGTCACTCGCCGACCCAATTCCCATGACGATACGTAACTTTACCTACCGATAGAAAGGAATCTAATACGACAAGGTTACCACCTCCCCCGAAAATTACCATGGTGGTACAAAACGGACGATCTTGCCCTTTTCACCAAGGGCACCAGCCATGACCTTGAGCATTGCATAGCATTGAATAAGCGTAGATTAGTAAAGACTAATCTTCTTTCCTTCGTAAACACAAGTCCGAATGTGCAAGCCAATCCACATTCAAAGAATCTAATGCTAAGGAATACAGAGTGTACCTTGTCACATGTAAACTTAGTCGAGGAAACTTGGTGCATCTCCATGAAGCATACAAGAAATGAGTACCTTCACTAAGCCCGACCCTGCAGATCCGCTCCCGAATATTCAAGGATGTTCCACCATAAGAGCAGATATCCAAAGATTTGTTAGACATCGTGATTTACAAGTTTATAGAAATAGATGACCATGACGTAAATACAATAGGGCATTTTCCGCATGAGCTTTTAGTCTCGGATATCAACTCGAAAATCCCAAGTAAACGCTGGATCCCTTGTTTCAACATACCCGAGCATGTGGAGATCGCGCAATGGTTCCAACATTCCAACATCTCCTTTGGTGATTTGCCCACCGGTCCCTGCCGCATGCCTCTAGAGAGCAATTCCTTACCAAGACAATGCAACCTTGATAAGATGGGAAGGAGAAACCCATGCCTACACTTCCATAATGTCAATATAATGTAATCGGACAAGTAACGCCAAGTGGACGAGTACACGCCCATTGCCACCAAGATCGCCTTCACTCGTTGTTAAACAAAACCCGCTTAACATATCTTCGAGAATCGCAACGATTCCCATTGTTAACCCAAGTACAAACATTGGTTCTATGATGGAACCAACATCAACTCGCTTTTTGATGAGATACTAAACCGATCAAGAAAAGCGAATACCGAGTCATAGACCAATTGATGCAGACTACTTCAAAAATTTCAATACTGTCCTTACTCCTCAACTCAAGCTCACAGAGAAGCTTTGATGAGAGTACTAGACCGGTGGATCACGATGTGACTACAGCACCAATTTGAGGATCGCTCCAACATAACAACTGCAATAATCGAGCTTTAGTGACTAAGAACTTCCTAAGAAGAGAAAGATCACAACTCGCCTTGCACATCTCGATGATTTGCCGATGATTCCCTATCCAATGTATTGGTGGATACAGTTTCATCACTAAACGTAATGCCAAAACGACGCCGCTTAGCTTACAAAGGAACGCCAATGAAGTTCAACGACATAATAGTAAGAGCTTTTGATGGATCAAGGAAGTCGCTTATCGGGAAGTAGATCTCCGATGACGATCAAGACACTTTCCAAATTACCTTCCAAGTCATGGACGTACACCGCATAGCTTGCTTACTAGGAAGACCTTGATCCACGATGCAGAGCAGAATTCTACTTCCATCGAAATTAAAATTCACGGTAAATGGAAAGTTGGTGACCATCGGTGAACAAGCTCTACTTGTAAGTCATCTATCCGCTTTCTCCTTCATCACGCCAATGACATTGAAGGGCATCTCCCGTAAAATCCGTTAGAAGATGAATCTACTAAAAACTGATCATCTATCTCTTCATATAAAGAAGCTGCACAAATGGTGAAAGATGGCAATACTCAAGGATGGGGACAAGTTATCAAACCCGCCAAGAATGAAACGAAGTTTGACTTGGGTTCACACCAGATTCTCCAAAGAAAAGCGGAAAGATGAAGCACTTTCCCCGATCAAGGAAGTATTTCATAGTGGAGGTTTCTTAAACCCTGTTCCGCAAGAGGTTAATGTTGTAACCATTAAAGAGGATGAAGATGATCCATCTGAATCTGAAGAGTGGAGCACTTATTTAAACAACTCTGAGTATGTGTCTCAAGAGGAGTCATATGTGCCAAATGATCAATTCAAAGACATGTCCCTGCAAAGGCATGAAAATCCACCTGTCCCTGCTGAAGTTTGGGATACCTTGGGAGAACCAAGTGGCAAATTTGACTACATGGTGAAATACTCTGCGCCAGAAAGCTCAAAAATCCGGATCGAAGATATTCAACCCACAGGATGAGGTGATGACTTTGAATACCCTAGTCAATCAAAAGAGGAATACTCGTCTTCTCAACCTAATCAACAAATTGAGATCCCAAACGAAGATCTTCGTTTCAACACGTCTGTGGATTTCACCAAGCTAGATCCTGGTTATCACTACATCAACATGATCACTGAAGATCAAGAGTATGACTCAGGATACGATGCGGAAAGTGTCGCCGACAACGAGTCTCTTCACTCAGAAGACTGGAAGGAACATCCCCAGTATTCAACACAAAGATCAACAGGAAGTACAAATGCTATATCTCATACTTCCCGATATGTTAATCAAGAAGATCGCTTTAGCAGCACCAAAGGTAAAGGCCATCGCCCGTAGTCTTCAAAGCCCGCCACCAAAGAATCAAAGTTTACTCGAGGTTAAACCAAGCGGAAAATTACCCGAGTACCTCGACTTCCAAGGAGTTCATCACCACGGAAACCCGCTGAGTTAGGACTAATGTTCATAGCTCTAAGTAGTTTATCTTTGCTTTTGTTTTGAACTCTCGCCGCCCAAAGCGAAGAGATGTTTTATAGGGTTTAGCTTTTAAATAATTTCTCTTTGTCTTGCCCAAGGCAAATGAGTTTGTATTTTAGGCCCTGTTTCATAGTGTAAATCATGAATAAAACGTTGTTTTTCTACACTGTGTTTATTTTCATTTTACCCTTTTCGAAATGATAATCCTAAAAACACAAATAAAAATCTTCAAAAAAAATTAATCAAGATACACTTTCAAAAAAAAAAAAATTTTTTTTTTTAATTAATCAAACATAAATCAAAATTGCAGATTAACAAATGGATGATCCATTGAAAGAACTCCACGCCTCTCCCAACTTTGAAATCCCATGTGAATTCGCTGAAAATGAAGTTAAGGAAGAGATCCCTGATGAAATTTCTAGACGCTAAGGCACGAGGAAAGGATCATTCACCATAAAGAACCTCTAGAAGCAATCAACTTGGGTCCGAGGAAGATAGAAAAGAAGTAAATATCTGAGCTTCACTCAACAAGTTGTCAAAAGCAGATTGATAAATCTTCTCAAAGAATATGTTGATGTATTCACTGTCCTACCAGACATGCCGGTTTAGATACCAAAGATTGTGGAGCATCACTTGCCATTAAAACCAGAGTGCCCGCCAAAAGCTAAGGAGAGTTCACCCGAAATGGTCAAAATCGAAAAGAAGTTCGTAACCGACCGGTTTTCTCATCACTTTTGAATATCCTCAATGGCTAGCCAACATAGTGCCTGCCTCAAGAAAGACGGAAAGGTCGAATGTGTGTTGACTAACGGATCCGAACAGGCAAGTCCGAAGACGATTTCCACTTCCGCATATCGACATGCTAGTGGATAGCATCGCAAAATTCAACGCCTTTTCCTTCATGGAGTTTCTCGCTACAATCGATCGTAATGGCCTCAAGACATGGAAAAGACATCTTCATCACGCCGGGCACCTTTTGCTACAAAGTAATGCCGTTTGATTAAAGAATGCAGCGACTTACCAAAGGGCAATGACTACTCTTTCATGATATGATGCACAAAGAGATCAAGTCTACGAGACGACATGATAGCAAAGTATGATACGTAGAAGAGCATATAGAATATCTCTTAAAGTTGTTTCAACATTAAGGAAATTTCAGCTCAATCCTAACAAATGCACCTTTGGGGTAAGATCCGAAAACTCCTAGGTTTCATCGTCACCAAAGAGGTATTGAAGTTGACCGACAAAGTCAAAGCTATTCAAGAAATGCCTACGCCACACTAAAAAGAAAGTAAGAGGATTTCTGACGATTGAATTACATCTCCGATTTATCTCTCGATGATCGCACTGTGGGCCGATATTCAAGCTTCTCCGCAAAGATCAAAAGGTTGTGTGGACGTAAGATTGCCAAAAGCATTCGACAAGATCAAGGAGTACCGCCGAACCACCAACCGATCCCTCCAAAGAAGGAAGACCCTTAATCTTGTACCTTACCGCACTAGAAGAGTCCATGGGCTGTGTACTTGGACAACAAGATGAAACCGGTAAGAAGGAGCATGCCATCTACTACCTGAGTAAGAAATTCACAGACTGTGAAACTCGTTACTCCATGCTCGAGAAAACATGCTGCGCTTTGGTGTGGGCTTCGAAACGTCTCCGCCAATACATGATCAATCACACGACTTGGTTAATATCCAAAATGGATCCTATCAAGTACGTCTTTGAAAAGCCTGCCTTAACCGGGAGAATCGCTCGATGGCAGATGCTACTATCTGAATATGACATCCAATATCGCGCCCAGAAAGCGGTTAAAGGAAGTATTCTCGCTGATCACTTGGCTTATCAGCCGCTCAATGAATCCCAATCTCTCAAATATGACTTCCCAGACGAGGATGTTATGTACTTGAAAATGAAAGATTGCAATGAACCTCTACACGGAGAAGGACCAGATCCAGAAACCAAATGAGGCCTAGTCTTTGATGGAGCAGTTAACGTTTTTGGCAATGGAATCGGGGCAGTCATCATTACTCCCGAGGGTTCTCATATCCCGTTTTCCGCCAGGTTGCTATTTGATTGCACCAACAACATAGCAGAATATGAAGCATGCATCATGGGTATCAAAGAAGCCATCGACTTGAGGATTAAAGTCCTTGACATATATGGAGACTCAGCCCTTGTGATCAATCAAATCAAAGACAAGTATGAAACTCATCATCTTGGTCTACTTCCTGGATTATGCGACGATTGTTGACTTTCTTCAACAAAGTAGCCGCATCATATCCTCGAGATCAAAATCGAATGGCGACGCCTGGCTACTCTATCTTCCATGTTCAAAGTCAACGATTGGAATGATATGCCCGACCGCATCGACGCCTTGAAAGACCCACATATGTATTTGCAATGCCTTCGACGATAAACCGTGGTTTCACGACATCAAACGCTTCCTTCAAACACGAGAGTACCCACTGGGCATCGTACAAAGATAAGAAAACTCGAGGAGGCTTTCTAGGAATTTCTTCCCGAACGAGGATGTGCTATACAAAAGAAACTTCGACATGGTTCTCGCGATGCCGACACAAGAAATGTACACAATCATCCATGAAGTGCATGAAGGGTCCTTTGGAACCCATTCAAATGGGCATGCAATGTCCGAAAAATCTTAAGAGCAGGATACTATTGATAACGATGGAATCCGATTGTCAGAACACGCCAAAAGATGTCACAAGTGCCGATCTACGCAGATAAGATCCATGTGCCACCGACTCTACTCAACGCTCTCTTCTCCGTGGCCTTTCTCCATGTGGGCATTGACATGATCGGATGATCGAACCAAAAGCGCCCAATGGACATCGCTTATTCTAGTAGCCATTGACTACTTCACCAAATGGGTCGGGCGTTGTCTTACGCCAATGTTACCAGACAAGTGGTTGTGAGGTTCATCAAGAACAACCTCATTTGCCGGTATGGAATCCCAAGCAAGATCATTACAGACAATGGATCAAACTTGAACAACAAAATGATGACAGAACGTGTGAGGAATTCAAGATCGAGCATCATAACTCGCCTCCTCATCGGCCAAAGATGAACGGCGCCGTTGAAGCAGCCAACAAGAACATCAAAAAGATTGTCCAGAAAATGGTCATCACTTACAAAGATTGGCACGAAATGCCGCCATTTGCTCGCATGGGTATCGTATCAAGACGCACTTCAACAGGCAACCCCTTTTCTCTAGTATACGGCATGGAAGCAGTGCTCCCCGTAGAAGTTGAGATCCCATCAATGAGGGTCTCATGGAAACAAAGCTATCTGAGGCCGAATGGTGTCAAAGCAGATACGACCAACTGAACTTAATTGAAGAAAAGCGCCTGACCGCTCTGTGTCACGGACAACTCTATCAAAGAAGGATGAAGAAAGCCTTCGACAAAAGGTCCGACTCGTGAATTAGAAGGCGACCTCATGCTTAAAAAATTCGCCTTTTTCAACCGATTCTAGGGCAAATGGACTCCTAATTACGAAGGCCGCACATCGTCAAAGAAGCTTTTCGGGCTATGACTCTCACAACCATGGACGGTGATGAACTCCCGATCCCGTGAATGCCGATGCAACAAGAAATACTTTGTCTAATAAAACAAAAGAACAACTCGGTAAGTCGAAAACCCGAAAAGGGCGGCTTAGGCAAAAAAGAGCGTCTCGGTGGATTGAAAACCTGAAAAGGCGATCTAGGCAAAAATTAGAGACAATAAATAGAAAATATCCTGATAGATTGAAAACTTGAAAAAGCAATCTAGGCAAAAATAAGGATACAAAAAAATGACAAAGTAATTGCAATCACCAGATTTCCAAATCAAGAATCTTCCATCAACGGATCGTCAATCAACTCTTCAAGCAACAAGCACTTGAATTCAAAGTTGTTAGGATAGTAGGGTTATTTGCTTTCAATGTAGCCTTTTCCCAATAAATTATCATTTCCAACTTTTGTAAATAGTTCATGGAATCACGATTTGGTTGATTACCATTCTATCAATAAATTTGAGCCTTCAGGTTTTTTGTTTGCAATTCCTACTTTATTCTGCTTTGCAAAATAACGCTTTTATTGTGAAAATCACTTTTGAAACTAAATGGTTTAAATGAATTTTACTTCAAAATTTTGAAGCAAAAGCAAAATTTTCCTTTGAACTATGAACACGGAAAAAACTTCAACAGTTTCTCCACGAGTGTTTCAATCTCCGAAGGATAAAACAATCACATGCAGCCTTCTCCTCGCAGAATCATCAAAGGTAGGTATTCTTATCCCAAAAAGAATCCCCAACCGAGCTGCCAATGAAGTGCCTTTCTCAGAAAGTTTAAAGCCTGCAACTCGAAATCTTCATTAGTGAACATCTGCACCATTGCTGCAAATTTCACCAAGTATTTGTTCGAACTGTGACGTGGTCCTTTTCACAAATATCCCTTTTAGTATCTTTGTCAAGTATTGTTAGTATGCATATAACATTCATGACATTCATACATAATAGCATCATTCATTGCATTTTTGCATCTTTTGAAATGTTTGCTTCCATATCACAGGTATAAGTCACACTTACTCATGTAAGTACAAGTCTGTTCCCAGTAGAATATCTCCAAATAGAAAGGATACATTTTCCTTTTTTCCCCGGTAGAGTCCCCAAAAATAGAAAAATGCATTTTCTTCTCTCCACCACATTCCCCAGCTGAGATCATTCCTCATTGGGAATAATGTCTTGATTGACTTTTTTTTTCTTTCTTTCTTTCCAGTTCGTTCCTGGATAGAACCCTGTCTATAATCAACAAAGCAATAAGCAATAGCCTCATTATCTGAGCCGCTTATATTCATTCCTCAAACACTGTCATAAAAGTTTGTCTTCTCAACACTGTCATAAAAGTTTATCTTCTCAACAAAGTCAAAATTGTGATTGTATGAGAAATTTCCCAGCAGTTGTTTTTCTGTCAAAAAGAAAACCTGTGTCTTCCGATCAAAATGCCCGTATCTTCTCAAAAAGAGAGATTCTCGGCAAGATTGTATCCAAGAAAATAAAAACTCATTTCGAGTTCTGTTTTCTTTCATCTGTCTGTTATTCACAAAGCTGAATATACAGTAATTTTCAAAGATTTACCTTGTTATAGTTATCACTTTGCTGATAATTGGTAATATCTTTTGAACCCATTACCATACTATATCACAAGGCTGATAATTGGTAATATCATTTTCATTTACCTTAAACATTGTCACGAGGCTGACAGAAGGTAATCTCTCTGTTGCCGAAACGAAACAAACATTCACATGTTTTGTGAATCATTCTTTCCCCAACAGGGACGTATTCACAAATTTTCCCCCTACCATGTCATTTCTTTGATATCATCTGGGTGAAACTTTTTACAATCATTTTGCATCATCCGCATTTTTGGTATCTTAGGTCCAAAATTTGCGATTTCGATATTTAAGTCTCTTTACACCTATCAAAACGAAGATATTCATCTTCATCTCTCGTGTTAAAGAAACTTAAATAGGGCATCTCATACCCCAATATTTGACCTAATATACCACTTTACATTTGCATCATTGCATAACTAATTCGATAAGCATTAATCGGTATAGCATTCATGTGTCGAAATTAGGGTTTCATCGATTTTCATCCGATTCAAGAGGCAACCAATTAGGGTTTGAGTTTTTCTCACCACATTTGATCTATCTTGATCAAATCATCAACCTCCGATCATCGACACCCATTTCTCTCACGATCAATCAAGGATCGACCAATTAGGGTTTTGATCGGCATGAGTTTTCTCCGACTTTTGAGCAAGAAATGACTTTTTGGATAGAGATTGGTCATTATATCTTAGATACAACATCTTGACCTAATTTCTGGATTCAAAACATCACAAGTTCACAGATTTCATCACCAATTTCAAACATCCGATGAATTTTCATCTCGCAAAAAGTCAAACTTTGACTTTTGGTCAAATTTTTCAAAACAAAACTTTTCCAACATCAAAATACTTCAAATGATCCATCATGATCATAAAAATCAAAGAATTTGAAAAAGTCAACAAAAGTCAAAAGTTTTATACTTCAAATTTTTCTAAGTGTTGAAATTTCTTATTTTTTCCAAACTTCATGCCATTTTTTCACCTAGTTCCATTTTGAATTGGAAAAAACTCAAAACATGAAAGTTGTAGCTTGTGAAACAAGCTTTCCAAAATGTCCAAGAACTCTCAAATCCATGGAGTCTAGCTACACTTTTGAATTTGAAATTTAGAGCCAAAATCCATAATTTTCAAGTACAAACTTGTAAAATTATAGGTCATTTTGCATTTTCCTCTTCTAGAACCTTTGCCACCTTGCCAAGAGAGGATGGAACTGATAAATATCAGTGAGGGATGATTGAGATAAGATAAGAGCAAATTGATATTTCACACATGGTAAAAAGGAAGCTTCCTTTTACCTTTAAAGCCAAAAGACTTTCTTGCCCTCTAAGGTAAGTTTGATTTTCCAAATGCCATTCCTTGCCTAACATTTTCAGGACTTGTTGCCTATAAATTGAACATCAAATTCAAGCTCAATTTACACCAAAGCATTGCAAAGTCATGCTTTCTCATTTCTTTCTTCCAAATCAAGAAACATGATGAACTTTTGAAAAACTTGCAATTTGTAAAATCAATGAAAATCATGATGATCTTTGGTGTCAAACATGTTTTATAATCACTATCAAACTTGTTACAAGCTTAAAATCAAACTAAAATCAAGCAAAAATCAGATTTCATTTTCATTTTTTTCAAAACTTCCAAACTGCCTTATGAATCGAATTGTTAGTTTAGCTTGATCAAACTGTGTTCTAATGACTCAAACAGCATCACTATACATCATGTATGTGATCCAGACCATAAGCAACAATCTGTAACACGATTAACATTAAAATCGAGCTCCATTTTTCAGTCTGTGCAGGTTGACTTGGTTGGGAAGATTGGAGCAAGTTCAAAGCAAGCAAATCATTCACATAGCTTCCATACATGCCGATGAAGCTCAAATGATCAAGAAATCCGTTCTGGAAACACTCTAGCATCGAATTCGATTCTCACTTTTCCAGGTTAGAACACGAACTGTGATATCATAATTCCTTACATCAATTGAAAAAAACTCACGGCCGTTCTCTTTCTGCACTAATAACAATCATTAACCCTCAAAAAAATCCAAGAATCATCAACCACACGTCATTTAATTTGAATTTTAGATTCTAGGGTTCTTCGTGTTCCCAGAAATCCAAACATGTTAGGCTAAATATAAATGAAATTAACAACCACCTTCGTGTTCGTGATGAAAAACCGAGCAACTTTGATGTTTACTTCATTGAATTTTGTTGAGAAATGAAGATTTTGGATTGAATTTGGATTTCTGAAAATCAAACCACGAAGAACATGATACGCGCGTGTTCTTCATTTTTGAATATTTGAATTTTCCAATATTATTTTAACACGTGTTCCTGATCCACTAACACCCCAACGCGTTTGGTCTAGTGGTTGCTTGCTTGCTCTTAAGGCTCTTTGCCACGCGTCCCACCCAATGGTCATGGGTTCAATCCCTCACAAGACCATTCTTTTTTATAACTTTTCCATTTTTTCATGTTTTTTCATCAAACTTTCACAATTTTTTTGACCAATCAAAACTTCTCATTTTGAGATGATTTTTTAAACACTTGTCAATAAATACATCTATTTTATGATAATACAAAAATTTTCAGAAAAAACTTTCATCTGATTAAATTTTAATCGAGCCGAAAACGACGTTCTGAACACTTTTTCAAACCTCCTTAAAAGGTGAATTTTTCAAGTTTTCGACTTCCGATTTTTTTTCAAAACTTCTCATAAGTGAACCTCACATTTCAAAACATTTTCAAAATCATTTTTCAAAAATTTTTCATCAAAACTTACTTTTTTTTTACCATGATCAATCCGATTTAAACGATAAAATCAAATTCGTCTTCTCTCGAATTTCTCGATCGATCCTGGGCCACCCTTATGGTGTAAGTCCCAATCCTTTATGTACATACTTAGTTTTACTTGTACATACTCAAATCATCATTGTCAATATTCAAACATAAACAAATTTCGTTCATTTGTTTTCATTCGTTTGTTTATACACCAATCCATTGGTTCTAGAAGAAGAATTATTCCCGATGAAACTTCTTTCAAACCAATGGGCCTCCTTACGGTGTAAGTCCCATAACATTCTTTTATGTACATAATATTTCTTTGTACATATCAAACTCTCTTCAAACACATACAATTTTCATCTGTACATAATACAGATACCTTTTATACTCAAGTACAGACAAACTTTGATCGTTTGTTTTTACTTCACTTGTGTATACTCAAACCAACATCCTTTATGTACAAACAAAACATTCCTTGTACATATCAATTTCTTTTCATACAAACTTTTATCCGTACATAACACGATACTTTTTTAAAATACTCAAATACGTATAAACTTCGATCACTGTTTTGTTTCATCTGACACTTTACATCGAATACCATTGGTATTGAAAGGAGCATTATTCCGTGAAACTGCCAACCAACGGGCCTCCTTACGTGTAAGTCCCAACCCTCCTATGTACATTCATCTTTTTCTGTACATAAAACTCGCTCGTACATATTCACTTCCTTGTACACATTCAAACTTGTAAACAATCAAGTTGCGCTGCTTTAAACGCTCGCTTCACGTACACTTGTTTATATTTCCTTCATAAACTCCCGTAAATAAACATCATGAATTGTTTATATTTCCTTCATAAACTCTTGTGAATACATATCACACACACACACACACACTTGTTTATACAACTGCCTAACATAACAATTAGTTTAACCAATAGGTTCCCACAGTTGTAGCCTCCGCTTGCTCATCCATCCCCATGGGTCGCTTGGGCTTCATACAAGATAATTTATCTCCAACAGAGTCTAGCCTTCTCTGGCTTTGTACAAAGAAACTCTCCCACGTAGTTTAGCCTCCGCTTAGGCTTCATATAAGACAACACTTCGCTGAGTTAGCCTCCTCGGGCTTCGCTCAAAAGAACTCTTCATTGAGTTTAGCCTTCTTGGGCATCATACAATGAAAGAGACAAGAAATCTCTAACAGCCTCCTATTGGGCTTCCAATACAAAGAATCGCCTGCTTAAGAATAGAACCAAAGGATGGTTTCTATGAAATCACTTTCAAAATCCCGAGAGTAAAATTTCCTGAAATTGCTCTTATTTCCAAAAGGATGGTTTCTATGAAACCCTTTAACACAAAGCCATACCCTATAGCTTCCTCTTGAGCTTCATACAAGGACCCTCGATGACCCTTGATGACCCTCGAATGCCTCCTCGGGCTAACAATACAAGGACCCACGGGCTTTTAAAAGGATCCCTTTAATCCAATCAATTTCTCCTCGAGATTTAGACATCTATCATCTCTATGGAAGAAGTATCTCATCTATCACATCACATACAACAAAACTTTTCAAAACTTTTCAAACTCTTTTCAAACAAAACATCTCTTAATTGTAAGTGGTAACGCTTGTACACTCAAGCAAAACACCCAATGCTTACAGCTAAAAGATTCAATCATCTTTTTCAAACATCTTTCTTAAACATGTAAATGGTAACGCTTGTACACTCAAGCAAAACACCTAATACTTACGATTTAAAGATTTTTATCAATCAAACAACTTTTCAAAATGTATGTGATGAAATAGATTAGATACATTTTTCATTAAGATGACATTTGTCTGCTCTTACTAACATCCCGCTGCTTTCCACTAGCACAAGTGGGAACTACGATTGCTCCGACTTTCTCAACATCCTTTGAGAATACGAGGCACAAGGTCTCATCCTTGCCGAGCAAATTTCTTTCTCCTCGCACCAAACAAACCATAGAACCCTCAGATCCGAGCTACAAATGCTCGATTCCCACTAGATATGTATGCGTAAGATCCATGATCTTTGCGAGCACAATAATAACAAAACCTAGAATCCCACATAATTCATCGTTTTTAAAATCCCAAAGGAGAAACTTTCCCAATCATAGAAATAGCAATTAAAACACACAAACATATCAAACATATTCATATATAAAGTCAGTAGATAACTACATATATTTAGGTGCTCCATCTATTCCCTTTATATAACAATCCCCTTACTCGGATCTCCCAATGCGCTATGCCTAGTTTGCGCTAGTCACGCATACCAATATCAATCGAGGGTATTTCATTTTCCCTTTTCATAATCATTAAATCATCTTTCTTGTGTTGAAAATAATAAAGCTCGATGCTCATGCATCTTTATAAACAAATCAAAAGATTAAATCGTTTCGAGCCAGAAGATCCGAATTCACGTTCGCATCCTCTAGCGCGTCACCTTTTAGCGCGAACACTTTCGAAGACATTTTAGCTTTGCTAATCTATGGCTTGGTTCTATTTCCTAATCTAGATCAATTCATAGACGTAAATGCCATCAAGATATTCCTCACTCATAATGTTGTGCTTACCCTACTCGGAGATATTCTGCATTCCCTTCACACTCGTATCATGGAAAGACAAGGGACTCTCATGTGTTGCATACCTTTATTATCCAGGTGGTTTATTTCACACCTTCCTGGATCAGTGATGAAGAAGGAACAAGGTTTGAAATGGTCTCAAAGGTTGATGTCACTCTCTCACTTAGATATTCGTTGGTGTCTCTACTCTCAAAAAGACTTCACTTACAATCCTTCTCTAGTGCTACGACAGTTTGGTTATGCTCGAAGAGATGGTCCTCATGATATACTTATCCAAGGCATTGTGTTTGACTACGACATGATCTCCAAGGTTACCATTGAATATTTTTGCATGCTTGAGGCATGGTGAAGAAAACTGATACCAAGACCTTGGGGCATAAAAATTCCATTCCTTGAGAACCTTACCTCAAATGGGTATGGGGTCGCGCTCAAAACCTCATGATGTCGTATGCTGCTATTCAACCAATAATTATGGAACTTGTTGCCGAAGGTGATGAATTTTATACCATTCTTTATCTAGATATGCCTACCAACTTTAAAGTATTGAAGAGATCCTGGATTCAACTCAAAGAAGAAAGATATATATTCGAAGCTCGTTGCTATGCAAGCGAGAAAAGAGTATTAGAGATGATGAAGCTACTTCACGAGGGACAGAGTATTAACACCTATGTCAACACAAAGAGGAAGCGTCCATGGGAGGCCTAAGCATTAAGAATTTTATTTTTGTACTTGAACTTTCTTTTGTATTCACTAATCGAACTAATAAAAAGTTTGTTCTTGTTTGTTTACCAAATTTAATTCCTAAGGTCCTTGAAAATATTGCATTGCATAACATTGCATATCATAGCATATCATTTCTTAACAGGTACTCCGAAGATCGGTTTTCTCATTTTCTTGTTGTTTATTTCACTAGAAATGGCTCTCGAACAAACTATCAAAGATATCCAGGCTCAAAATGCTCAGTTCCAAGAGATGTTCACCAACTTGGCCCAAGGAAAAAAAGATCTGAAGGGGCTCATCACCAAGAAGAAGAAGAAAGTACATGGCGTTCTCAACTTGGGGAGAAGGTCAGAGGTCCAGTTAAGGTAGTCAGGCAGCTTGAATTCTCATAAAAGATCAGCGAAACTGAAGGAAGTGTCAAGGCTAATGAGGGAAGCCATTATGAGTCTCAAGAAGATGAAGGAGAAGACTATATGAGCGAGCAATATCCTTCTGACAATGAGAAATATAAGCAACTTGAAGATCGTTTGGATGCTGTGGAAAATCTGAAAATATCAGGATTGAATTTTGACGACTAAGTTTGGTTCCTGGAGTGGTCATTCCCTGCAAGTTCAAAGTTCATACTTTTGCTAAGTATGGTGTTATCTCTTGTCCGAAGATTCATTGGAAGTCCTATGTTCAAAAGATTCAACCGCACACTGCTGACAAGAAATTGTGGATGCATTTATTTCAAGAGAGTATGTCTATAGCACAGTTAGAATGGTATTATCGGCTAGAGAATACTCACATTCATACCTGGAATAATTTTGCAGATGCTTTCTATCATACCCCAAAATTTGCCCTCCATCTACTCAAGAGATTTCATACATCTATGCTCAAGGATTCCTCAAGAGTTGATCAGACAAACTCTCTCCTAGACAATCAACCCAAACTAGGGTTTGGTATCTCTCAAGTCAAGATGAACTTCCAACATCTCCAATGGCCTTCATGCCTCCTCATATGCTTCAAAGATTCTCCATGTCAAGTTTCAAGCTCTACAAGTCAAGTTTCCTCAGACAATTGCTCAGATGGTTGAAAATCACAGATTGACAAAAAGTCAACTGTGGTCAACATACATCAAACTTCATAATTTTTGTCAACATCCTCATTTTGAAGTTACATTCATCATTTGATCAAGGGTTGATCATGATTCATCAAGAAAACTCAAGATTTGCTCAAAAGTCAAACTTTCTAAATTAGGTTTCTAGGTGAAAAGTCAATCGAACTTTGACCGATCATAACTTTCTCATACTTTCTCGTAAATTTTTCCACCACCTCTTGTTTTGAAGGAAATTCAATTCTCTACAACTTCATGTCTCACAAGAATGTCCAAAAATGCTTCATTTGAGAGGTATAGCTCAAAACATTACAGGTCATTTTCAAAGTCAACAAAAAGTCAACTTTTTGCTTTGAAGATATATTGAGCATGGTAACTCCAATTGAGATGAGACCAAAAAGGTTGGTTAGAGTACTATTAGAGCTTTCCAAAAAGTCCAAGAACATTCAAAAATGTGGAAAATTGAGCAAGTTACACCATTCACAAGTTGGGCAATTTTGAAAGAATGCACAAAGAGAGATACTTCCAAAAATCAAATCTTTTGCAAATGGGCTTGCTTTTTCTTCATCCTAACTTATTCCTCATACAATTAGGAATATCCAAGCCCAATGCCACGAATTTTTGATTTATTTTTCTATTTAATTTGTAATTTATTCATTTAAATGCAAATTAAATTTAAATATAAATTATAAAATCAAAATTAATTGAAAGATTGATTTTATTCTTTCCTTAAGACCCAAGCAATTCATTAAAAGCCAGCAATTTCGAAATTGGATCAAAAAAGGCAAGATTGGATTGAAATTGATCAAGTTTTGAAAATTTGATTTTCAAGAAAAAATCAAATTTGATTATCATTGAATGATGATTGATTCTTGCCAATAATGATCCCAAATCCATCCAATACTTATACCTGATGCATATCAATCACAAAGGGACGAAAAAATTGCCTTTAGAAACCCTAACCCAATTCAAAGAAACTGCACTCAAGCAACCGCAACCCTAGTTTTGCTTCGATTCACCCAATTCCAAGCCTTCCATTGTGTTCCTTCGAGGCTCTTAATCGATCCAGACCTTACAACTCTCAAAACATCAAGAATCGAGAGAACACGATTTGGTTTCATACTTTTCAAAATTCGATTTCTATCATTCATGCACTTTTACATGTTTCGTGGTTTGTTTTGTGTTTAGATGGAAGTTTGCAAGCTTTCGCATAGTTTGATTGAATTTTCATGGCCGAATCGTAACTTACCATAGCTAGGGTTCCATGGTTCGAATTGGGATCTCACGGACAAATTGACAAAACGAATACCACCATCATGTTTAGAATGAGGAATCCAATCGAACCATGCCTTTAAATTGAATTTATATTGCTTGTGCTGGATTTTAGAATTTGCAGGGGTCATAGCGTCGAAGGAAGCCGACGCTAGCTTTTCAAAAATTCAAATGGAGAAGATGAAGATCTTCGCGCGTGTTCTTGGTTCCCAAGAATCGAGTTTGTTTAAAACGATCGCGTTTCAACTTTCAAACACCAAATGACAAGTGGCCTAGTGGTTAAGGCGCTAGCTGTTGGAGATGCTCTCAAAAGACACCGGTTCGAACCAGCCAGGGACCATTCTTTTTCCTCTTTTCACAAACTTATATTTTCTAACATATTTTCATATTTTCTTTTATTTTAAATATTTTCATGTTATTTTAATTCTTTTCACAATTTTATTTTTGCATTCAAAATTCATCAAAAAATATTTTCCTTTTACATTTGTTTCCTAAAAATCTTTATTTAATTTAATAAATTAAAAATATAATTTTTGCATGCATATTTATTTTTATGTGTAATTTTGCATTTAAATCTTTGTAAATTCAATTTTAATTAGTAAATTGCATCTAAAAAATCCCAAAAAATTATTTTAATACATTTATATTATTTCCAGATGTCATTTTTTCCAATTAAAACTTGCATTTTTCTAACATTTTCTTATTTCGATTTCATCATATTTTCCGATTTCTTTGTTTCATGTGTTAATCCGATCTGATCATTCTTCCATTTTCATTTTATTTTTTTCAAATAATGTAATTGTATATGGGATGTAATAGTTTAATTTAGGATTTTATTTTCCGCATTTTCAATTATGTATCTGCCCAAAGCCATGCCATGTAATAGCGAGGATTTACTTTCCGCACCTTTACATTTCCGCTTTACATTCCGCATTTTACTTTCCGCACCCTATCAAATGCTAGTAATTAGGCGGTATGGCAAGACTAAAATTGAACATAGCCCACTAATTTTCAAGATAACACATTCTGAAATCAACACACTTTTCACACACGCACTTTAGGGTAATTCTCTCGCTGCCTTTGCGAATTTAAATGGTCATGTCCTCGAACGTAGAGGTATTCTAGCACCGCTGCCTTCAAACAAATCATCATAGTCCCTTCGATACAAAGATCATAAGACCCACGATGTCGCTCCGAATACATGATCTTGACCTCGATTGTCGCCACGAAAATGATGATAGTCCCTTCGAATGTGCTAGGTACTCCTACAAGTTGCCTTCTATGACCATCCGATGTCCCTTCGAATGTCCCGCTTACATCCAACGAATGGAGCTACCTACCAACTAATGGTATGGCTAGCGCTATTCTAAAGGAATGTAGAAGTACAACAAAACGACCAATTCGAGTGGGTAAATAAGTCTTTAGTTGCTTGCTCTAAAATCAAATGCTTTTCACACCACACACTCTTTTTCAAAGTTCAAATTCTTTTCAAAACAAAACATTTCCAACACTTTGTATACACTCCTACATGAGTCATTACAAAGTCAAAGCGAAATGCCTTTTTCAAAACATTTTGTCAAACACACGTAAAGCAATTTTAAAAGGTGATCTAGAGCAACTAAGAGTCGTAGACTACGGATGGAAAGGTGCTATACCTTCCTTTTCATAACCATTCTCCGAACTCGTAATCAAACGAAGGTCTTTTTGTACTTTTACCTTCCTTAATTGGATAAAATAAAAGTCGATGGTGACTCTTGCTATCCGCACATTTGGATACAAAATCCTACAAAGTCAGCTTCACCAGACATGTAATCGGCGACTCACTGGGAAATACCTTAAAGAGAGAATTGCCTTAGGGATTTCTAAATCACCTTTACCGCTTTTGTTTGACTTGCTTGCTTTATCTTTAAGGGTTGCTTGGGTATTATATTATTGGGGATCCTACACCCGATCCGGTTTTTTAGGTAAGTATTAGATCATCGCGACCGCTAGACGATAACTAAACGGTCAATATGATGGCTACGTTATGACACTTTGGTTGTCCCGATACTCTTCATTCCCAAGTTGAAGATAGTATTTGGCTTCTGGTGGTGTCATCAAGCGCTAACTAAACTTTTAGAACCTTAATTGACCCATCTTGGCCATTAGAAGGTAGTGAGATGGCCGCTTTGTGTAGACCGAGGTTGGTTGATACTGATGCTACGCCATTGAGATTAGACTTTGGGACATTTTCGACGACCACTTCAGATTGAAATAAGCGCCGAGAAAGATCGTGATGTGAGATTCCTAGAACCCTACATTATTATAGGACAGATGAACCAACTCAAACTTTTGGTGGGTAATCACCTATACCTCATGCAAGCCTTAAACCTAGGCTCATTGTGTGAATTGTTTGTGTGTGCTAAACATGACATCATGACATCATTTGCATTGCATATCATTTCTAACTATTTCAAGGACCTAGGATTTATCTTTGCTCTGTTTTGTAGGATTATGGCTTCTAGAAAGACTATCCGAATCAACTTCACGGGTATCCCTTCTCAACTCAAAGAATTGGTTTCGTAAATTCTCACCATGCTCGGCCATCAAAAGACATGATTATTAGTTGGTTCCTACCTTAGAAGAGTTCTGTTACTCGATACCTATTCTTGACCAAATGCCATTCACCGTCTAGAAAAGGTTCCTAAGTACAAGACATTGCATCACTTTACATCTTAAGCGCTCGATATCAAGCCAATTGGGAAACTAGAAGTGGAGTTAAGGGTTTACTTTCCAAGTTCTTAATCAAGAAAGCCCGAGAATTCCTCAAAGTTATGAGTTTCCATGCATTTGAAAACATTGTGGCCTTGCTAATTTATGGTTCGGTCCTATTTCCTAACTCGGATCAGTTCATCGATATCAATGCCATCAAGTTGTTCCTTACCCGTAATCCAGTGCCTACTTTACTTGGAGACATCCTGCATTCTCTCCACACTCGTACTACTAAGCGACAAGGAACTCTCATGTGTTGTATACCGTTACTTTCAAGGTGGTTTATTTCACACCTTCCTCCATCAGTTTTGAAGAACGAACAAAGATTGAGATGGTCTCAAAGGCTAATGTCACTCTCTCATTCAGATATCCGTTGGAGTCTTTTCTCTCAAAAGGACTTCACATTCATTGAGCGTTGTGGAGAGTTCCCTAATGTACCGCTACTTGGTATAAGGGGAGGTATCACTTACAACCCTTCTTTAGCTCTACGTCAGTTTGGTTTTGCTCGAAAAGATGGTCCACATGATATGCTTCTCCAAGATATTGTGTTCGATTACAATCACGATCTCTAGAATTACCGACGAAGGTTTATACATGCTTGGGGCATGGTAAAAAAGACTGATACCAAGACTTTGGGGCACCCGAACTCCATTCCTTGGGAACCTTACCTCAAATGGGTGCGAGCTCGAGCTCAAAACCTCATGATGCCATTCACGCCTGTTCTACCAGTAATTATGGAACCTGTTGCTATAGGTGACGTACCCTATGCTGTTCTCCATCCTGACATGCCTACTGATTTTGAAGACTTGAAGAGATCCTGGATTCAACTAAAAGAAGAAAGGGATACCTTTGAAGCTCAGTGCTATGCAAGCGAGAATAAAGTGTTAGAGTTGACCAAGTTACTTCACGAGGAGCGAAATATCAACGCTTACATCGGCACCAAGAGGAAGCGCCCATGGGAGACTTAGAGCTTTAGGATGTTTATGTTTTCTTTTATTATTTTGAACTATCTCTTGTACTTAAAAAGAAAAAGAATAAAAAGAGAACTAATAAATGTTTGTTCATGCTTGTTTAACAAATTTAAATCTCTAAGGTCCTTGAAAACATTGCATTGCATTTGCATAAACATCGCATAGCATATCATAACATGGCATCACAGTACATTGAGATTGGTTTTCTCATTTGCTCGCTATTTCTTTTAGCGTAAATGGCTCTTAACAGATCACAAAGATCTTCAAGCTCGAATGCTCGCCAGCAGATGTTTACCAGCTTGGTCCAAGGCCAAGAAGATTTGAAGAAGCTCATCAACAAGAAGAAGAAGGTTGGGTCTCAACATGGGTAGACGCTACAAAGGGGTCCAAAAGTGGTCACGGATCGAGCCTCTCAAGGAAGTGTCCATACCGAGGGAGTACCAAGGGTGATGAAGATGACCAGCCGTGAGCCAAAGAAAGAAGGAGAAGACCGCCTCGATTATAGCCAAGACTGATGAAGATGACAAGTACAAACAACTTGAAGACCGTCTCAATGTGGAAAACTCAAGATGTCCGGTTGAACTTTGATGATCCGAGTCTTGTTCCTGGTGTTGTGATTCCTCCCAAATTCAAAGTTCATACTTTTGCCAAGTATGATGGCATGTCTTGCCCTAAGTCGTGCATTGAAGTCCTATGTCCGTAAGATCAATCCCCACACCGATGAAAGTTGTGGATGCACTATTTTCAAGAGAGTTTGTCCGAACCCGCTTGAATGGTACTATCACTAGAGAATGACCGTATCCGCATTGGAGTGATTTGGCCGATGCTTTCTACGACAAGATGAGTACAATGTTGAATTGACACCCACTCGCATGCAACTACAAAGCATGTCTATGGGTCGGACGAGAAGTTCAAGAAGTATGCTCGTAAGTGAGAGATCTAGCAGTGTAGTTCAACCACCCTTGTCCAATAGGGAGTTGGTTGATATGTTCATGGAACACCGACAGTCGCTTCTTCAATCATCCGATTGAAATTCTTCATCCGGATTCACCGAGCGATATTGACAAAGCGCATTGAAGCCGGTATCAAGAGTGGAAGATCCATGTAGAGTCATCTTCAAATGCCGCAAAGAGATCTTTTGGTGGTGAAATGTGATACTTGAACTCGACTTTGTAGGATTTTTGTATCCAAATGTGCGTGATAGCAAGAGTCGCCATCCGACTTTTATTTTTATCCAATTAAGGGAAGGTAAAGTAACAAAAAGACCTTCGTAGATTCTCGAAGTTCGGAGAATGGTTATGAAAAGGAAGGTATTAGCACCCTTTCCATCCGTAGTTATCTACGGGCTCTTAGTTGCTCTAGATCACTTTTTAAAATTGCTTTCGTGTTTGACAAAATGTTTTGAAAAAGGTATTTCGCTTTGACTTTGTAATGACTCATGTAGGAGTGTATACAAAGTGTTCGTAAATGTTTTGTTTTGAAAAGAGTTTGAATTTTGAAAAGAGTGTGTGGTGAAAAGCATTTGATAGAGCGAGCAACTAAAAGGCTTATTTACCCACTTTAATTGGTCGCTTTGTTGTACTTCATGCTCCTTTAGAATAGCGCCAGCCGCATACCATTAGTTAGTAGGTAGCTCCATTCGTTGGATGTAAGCGGACATCTGGGGACATCGGATGGTCATAGACGGCAACTTGTAGGGAAGTACCCTAGCACATTCGGGGACTATCATCATTTTTTCGAGGCGACAATCGAGGGTCAAGATCATGTATTCGGAGGCGACATCATGGGTCTTATGATCTTGTATCAAGGGACTATGATGATTTGTTGGAAGGCAACGGCTAGAATACCTCTACGCTCGAGGGACATGACCATTTTGAATTCAAAGGCATCGAGAGAATTACCCTAAGGTGCGTGTGTGAAAGAAGTGTGTTGAATTCGAATATATTATCTTGAAGATTAATGTGAGCTATGTCCAATTATTATCTTGCCATACACGCCTAATTACTAGCAATTGATAAGTGCGGAAAGTAAATGCGAATGTAAAGTAAAGGTAAACCTACGCTTATTACATGGCTTTGGGTCGATACATAATTTAAAATGGAAAATAAAATCCTAAATTAAACTATTACATCCCATATACGCTACATAATTGAAAAATAATATGATAAAATGATAAAGAGAAAATCGTCTCTAATCGGATCAACTCGCATAAAAAGAAGAAATTGAAAATGCAATATGAATCTAACAAGAGAAAAATGTTAGAAAATGCAAATTTTAATATGGGAAAATTAATACATGCGGAAATAAGATAAATAAGCTAAAATAATTTTTGGGATTTTTTGGAAAAGATTTAATAATTAAAATGCAATTAAAAGTGAATTAAATGCAAAAATATAAATAAAAATAAATATGCATGCAAAAATATGTTTTTTAATTTATTAAATTAAATAAAGATTTTCTGAAAATAAATGCAAAAAGAAAATTATTTTTTGATGAGTTTCTAATGCAGAATAAAAATATGGAAATAAATTAAAATAACATGTAAAATATTAAATAATTAAGAAAATAGAAAAATATGGAAAATAAAGCAAGTTTTGGAAAAAGGAAAAGAGATTGGTCTTGCCAGGACTTGAACCTGAGACCTTTGAGAGAATCTCCATCATCCAACGCCTTAACCGCTGCGCCATGTTGCACTTGGTGTTTGGAAACTGAATTAAATGAAGATGCTCACGTGTCAAGGATTTTGAAAATCAAAACACACCAATCATGGCCCCGCTTATTTTGAATGAGCGAATCGAGAACGCGAACCCGCCACGATACCGAGTCAACGAGTCAAGACGACGTGAGCCCTAGCTCCGGTCGTCTTCTCCGGCTGCTCGATTTCTCCAACCTGCAAAACACGATCAATAAACAAGAAAGAAGCACCCTATCCCCCTAAATCGGCCATGGCGAACACGATGGTGGTGTTAGTTTTTCCTGAAAGTTCCCTAACTACCGTCAAACTCAAAATTCAAACCCTAAACATGGCATCATGAGTTTTGGACGCTCAATCTTAAGCGATTGCCTGCATCGTATATGGAGTCTCATGAACACAAAAAGGCATTAGAATCAATTGAAACAAGCAGAATAATAGAATGCAAAAATCAAGAAAAATTGAATATGTATGTATGTACAGAGCTCGATTCAGCTTGCTTTAACCCATGGCATGAGTGTATACTTACTCAAACTTACCTCCTGAAGACAATGGGATGGTTGGTTTGGACTGAAAGTGGCTGTTTTTGAATTCGATTTTCAAGTTTTGAGAAAATTTGGCAAAAATAAGGACTCTCTCTCCTTTTGGTCAGGTGTATTGGATATTTATGAGGGTTTGAAGAGAAAACAAAGAAAAAGATTGAAATTGAATGTGCAAATATTTTCCAATAAATAAAATCAAATTTCTTTAAAACTTGATTTTTTCTTTCCATATGCAAGCTATCACGATTTGGCAAGAGTCTTGGCTTTCGGACATTAAGAAAGATATAAATCCAACTTAATTGAAAATAACCTAATTTTCATATTTTATATAATTTATTTTTGAATTAAATGTTATAAAATTCAAATATAAATCACAAAATAGAAAATTACCAATGCCAAGCATTTATGGGTCAAGAATATTGTCATGAACAAGTTTGATCAAAAGATTATAGGCCCATTTGGAAAATTTTGCATTTTGACTAAAATGTCCTTTGTGCAATCATTCAAAATCGCCCAACTTCCGAATAGTGTATCTTGCTCAATTTTCCACATTTTGAGTGTTCTTGGACTTTGGAAAGCTCTAAGAGTCCTCTAAACAATGTCTTTGGTCTCATCTCAATTGAGTTACCATGCTCAATACATCTTCAAATCAAAAAGTTGACTTTTTGTTGACTTTGAAAACGACCTGTAATGTTTTGAGCTATACCTCTCAAATGAAGCATTTTTGACATTCTTGTGAGACATAAAGCTGTAGAGAATTGAATTTTTTCAAAACAAGAGGTGGTGGAAAATTTCGAGAAAGTATGAGAAAGTTATGATCACCAAAGTTCATTGACTTTTCACCTAAACCCTAATTTAAAAGTTTGACTTTTCGAGCAAATCTTGAGTTTTCGATGAATCATGATCAACCTTGATCAAATGATGAATGTAACTTCAAAATGAGGATGTTGACCAAAAATTATGAAGTTTGACTGTATGTTGACCACGCTGACTTTTTGTCCAATACCCGATTTTCAACCATCCGAGCAATCGTCTGAGGAAACTTGACTCATGAGGCTTGAAACTTGACATGGAGAATCTTGAAGCATATGAGGAGGCATGAAGGCCATTGAGATGTTGAAATCCATCTTGACTTGAGAGATACCAAACCCTAGTTTGGGTTGATTGTCTAGAGAGAGTTTGTCCGATCAACTCTCGAGGAATCTCGAGTATGGATGTATGAAATCTCTTGAGTAGATGGAGGGCAAATTTGGGTATGACAGATGCCCCTGCTCAATCTTGTACCGAGGGTTAGATTGACACACTTGTCTTTCGTGACTGGAGGGAAGATGATCGAACACTCGAGTACACTCCGAAAATTTGCACTCGCTGGTGCGGATGATGCGGAATGGGCTTACAGATTGGATACTTCTGCTGGAGGATGAGTCGTATTAGACCGAGGTTGTCGTGAGGAGAATTGATGATGGGCTTAAGATGCCATCTAGAAAGATCGATGCCGGGAGTGAGTCGTATGTTAGACTCAGATGTTCCTCGAACGAGAGAGATGGGCTTAAGATGCCATCCGGCGAGTCGTACGTTAGACTGTTCATTTTGAATGGAGTTATTGGTTTGTATTGATTTTTAACCATATATGCAGATTCAGTGAAGAGATGCGATAAGTAGTCGGAGATGGGCTTATGATGCCATCCTCGACCTCGGACCGCTTTGGCGGGCGGTCTTTTCGATAGTTTTCCTCTGCTCGGGCTTAATCTCGACCTGCTTTGCGCTGGAGTGATCATACCTGCTTTTGGAGAAAAACAAGAGAAATTTTGATAGAATATTTGTTAGTCTTATGCAAAGTATGATGCATGATGTTGTATATGAATGACATATGCATGAATTATGACTTTATGAGAAATGTATGAATGATAGATGTTGGATATTTCAAAACATATCCATCTTGAAGAAGATGCGATGTTCCGCTTGAAGATTGACTGGGAATTGGTAGGTGAGAACCCCGCTGAAGGAGAAGAAAGATATCCTCGATTCCTCCGATGCGCTTATCTGACCAAGTCTTGGGCCTAGACATTGTTGAGGAAGGAAGAGATTTGAGAAGCTCGTTGTTCGAGATCTCATATATAGACCCCACCGAGGAGAGTCCTGGAGGCGATCCGTTGGGGACTTTGTATGTAGATCCCGCTGAGGAATTTAAGAGGCGCCCACTGGGATTCGAAAGCGTGGATCTCGCTTGAGAGCATTTGATGGTTGCCGAGAAACCCTAGAAGAGTCTGGAGCCCGCTTGTAATCTCTGGCCGGGAATAAAAGGTGTATGTTTCGATGCACTATCTCGACCAAGTCTTGTGTCGGATACCGCCACTGGGAGAAGGGGGAGGATTGAGAAATATCTGGGGATGGATACTCTTTGATCGGGGATGAGGTTACCGCTTGAGATCGATGTAACATTGCTCGTTGAGTGGAATCAACGCTCAGGATTAACATATACTACTGGGAAGGCGTAAGTAGTGACACCTTTATGGGGCTCATGCTTTATGGGGAACTATTTGGTGACTTTCGCCGTCATCTCACCTCGAACCTCGTAGTAAGTACTTTTGCATGTTCACTTTTCGTATGTTTGTGATTAGATTCTTATTGTCAAACGCGAGATAGTCATTCAAAGCAAACGTTGACTTATTGCAAATAACAACAAATAGAAATCAGAAAGAGAAAGAAGCTCGTGGTTTATTTGAAAGGTGGCGTAGGCCAAGTAGTTTGTACACAAGAAAGGTAAAAAGCTATGCGGGAACAATCTCGTTAAGTTCCAACTATGCTAGTACTCATATATTTCAACTATCTCATCTCTCTCATTGCGAGAAAGTGAGTAGACTCGACTTTGCCATTTGAACCTTGAATGCTGGATAGTAGTCCGAAGGTGTGATCCGAAGAGACATAGTCGACGCTTTAAATCCCTAACTTTGCCTATAGACCGCCTTTCGGTTTTCATTCATCGATACTTTTCTTGCCCAAGCCGCTTTTCGTGTTTTCATTGCTTGCGTGTGTACATGTTTTGTATATATCTTACTTTTGCCCGAACCTTTTGGTTCGCCAGATGCCCTTTATTTTTGTCTAGGTCCGTCGACCTAGGGGTCTCTTTTATGCGTAGTATCTTTGACTATGTCAAGATTCATGGTGGGAAGTCTTCACCATCCATGGTGTGCTAAGTATAGTCTACCTTAACATCGTTTTGACTACAAATGTCCTCAGAGGTGGGAGTCCATTTTGCCGGATCACCTTGTGGAAGGATGATGCGCTGACTACTAGATCACCGATTGGTAGACTCCGTGTTTGACCTTCTTGTTAAATGCTCATCATTCGCTTCGATAACTGGCCCATGGCGTATGGATGCGAGTCGCTTCTCATCAATCAAATTAATCCGTCAAGCCGAGTCCGACCCAATCGCTCGCCAATCCCCCCGCCCCGGAGGACTCGTCGAGGGTATCCGAACCTCGATGGTGACATAAGCCCATACCGTATACAGAGAGAGAAGGGGTTGCCTCGCTGGATGTTCGTGTCAGAAAGGCAACCATGAAGAGCAATGGTAACATCTCATGCCAATCTTTGTAAGTCACGCCATCTTCTGTATAATCTTCTTATCGTTCTTGTTACGGTTTCACCAACGCCGCATTCATCTTAGCCATGGAGAAGAATTGTGATGTTTGATCTTGAACTACGTGCGCAGTTCTAAGGATCATCTTGTTGTTAAGATTGGAACCATTATCCGTGATAATCCTTTCGTGAGTGCCATACCGACAGATGAGATTATGTTGATGAATCGAGCCAACATTCTTGGTAATGGATGCATACGAGGCCGCTTTCTACCCACTTGGTGAAATAATCTATTGCCACAAGGATGAAACGATGTCCATTGGAAGTCGGGGCTTGATTTTCTCCAATCATGTCAATGCCCCACATTGCAAAGGCCAAGGAGAAGTTAAAACATTCTGAGGTATCACAAAGATGCACTTGTTTCAAGATAACCGTACTTCAGACAAGATCGAGTGTAGCGTGACAATCATTTCATGGTGGACCAATAGTAACCTCGTTCTCAAAATCTTCTTAGCTATGGTGTGTCCACTAGGAGGGTACCGACCGCCGTGGTAACTTCTTCCATGATACGATTGTCGCCTCGGTTCACATAATGAGTAAGCACAAGTCGTGGTTGGCGCTTTGTATAAGATGCCGCTGTTAAGGAAGAATTTAGATGCAAATCTTCCGCATGTTATCATTAATGTGATGCCCCCGGGATATTCCCCGAGTCTCAAGATACCCTTCACGCTATAGTAC
>CM038793.1:217214579-217335462 GCA_021764765.1 Vicia sativa
GAGAATCGCTCGGTAGCGGATGCTACTATCGAATATGACATCCAATATGGCATGACGGTTAAAGGTATTCTCGGCGATCACTTGGCTTATGTTGCTCGATGAATCGATCTCTCATATATTTCCCAGACGAGGATGTTATGTGCCCAGAATGAAAGATTGCAATGAACCTCTACGGAGAAGGACGAGATCCGAAACCAAATGAGGCCTAGTCTTTGATGGAGCGATTAACGTTTTGGCAATGGAATTAGGCGGTCATCATTCCCCTCAGGGTTCTCATCCGTTTCCGCCTGATTGCTATTTGATTGCACCAACAACATAGCGAGAATATGAAGCATGCATCATGGGTATCAAAGAAGCCATCGACTTGAGGATTAAAGTCCTTGACATATATGGAGATCTCGACCTTGTGATCAATCAAATCAAAACAAGTATAAAACTCATCATCTTGGTCTACTTCTTACGAGGATTATGAGGCGATTGTTTTCTTCAACAAAGTAGAGCGCATCATATCCTCGAGATCAAATGTCGAATGGCGAGCCGCCTTGCTACTCTATCTTCCATGTTCAAAGTCAACGATTGGAATGATATGCGAATTCGCATCGAGCGCCTTGAAAGACCTACATATGTATTTACCTTGGAGAGCGATCTTCGACGATAAACGTGGTTTCCACGACATCAACGTTTCCTTCAAACGAGAGTACCCACGGGCATCGTACAAAGATAAGAAAACTACGAGGAGGCTTTCTACAAATTTCTTCTGAACGAGATGTGCTATACAAAAAACTTGACATGGTTACGCTTCGGATCGTCGACGGACAAAAGCAGATACCTGATCATCCATGAAGTACGCAGAGGTCTTTGGAACCCATTCAAATGGGCATGCAATGTCGAGAAAAAATCTTAAAGCGGATACTATTGGATAGCGATGGAATCCGATTCTTTGTAAACACGTCAAAAGATATCACGAGTGCGGATCTGCAGATAAGATCCATGTACCCGCAAACTCTCACTCAGTTTCTCTCTAAAGTGGCCTTTCTCCATGTGGGGCATTGACATGATCGGGATGATCGAACCAAAAGCGTCCAATGGACGCCGCTTTATTCTAGTAGCCGTGACTACTTCACCAAATGGGTCGACGGTTGTCTTCGCCAATGTTACGAGACAAGTGGTTGTGAGGTTCATCAAGAACAACCTCATTTCTTAGAGTATGGAATCCCAAGCAAGATCATTACGAGACAATGGATCAAACTTGAACAACAAAATGATGAGCGTGTGAGGAATTCAAGATCGAGCATCATAACTCGTCTCCTTACTGGCCAAAAGATGGCAGGCCGTTGAAGCGATAACAAGAACATCAAAGATTGTCCGGAAAATGGTCATCACTTACAAAGATTGCGCGAAATCTTGCCATTTGCTCTGCATGGGTATCGTGCTTGATCGCTTCAATGAGGGCAACCCCTTTTCTCTGGTATCGGCATGGGCGGTGCTCCCGTAGAGTTGAGATCCCATCAATGAGGTCTCATGGAAACAAAGCTTCTCGAGGGCGAGTGGTGTCAAAGCGGATACGACCAACTGAACTTAATTGAAGAAAAGCGGCCGCTCTGTGTCGCAGACAACTCTCTATCAAGAAGGATGAAAGCCTTCGACAAAAGGTCCGACCTCGTGAATTAGAAAGGCGACCTCGTGCTTAAAATACATCTTTTCAACCCAGTTCTGGGGCAAATGGACTCCCTAATTACGAAGGCCCGTACATCGTCAAAAGCTTTTACGGCGGTGCTGACTCTCACAACCATGGGTGATGAACTCCGCATCCGTGAATCTTGATGCGGTCAAGAAATACTTTGTCTAATAAAACAAAAGAACAACTCGGTGAAGTCGAAAACCCGAAAAGGCGGCAGGCAAGCGTCTCGGTGGATTGAAAACACGAAAAGGCGATCTAGGCAAAAATTAGAGACAATAAACAGAAAATATCCTGATAGATTGAAAACTTGAAAAAGCAATCTAGGCAAAAATAAGGATACAAAAAAATGACAAAGTAATTGCAATCAGCGGTACCCGATCATAAAGAATCTTCCATCAACGGATCGTCAATCAACTCTTAAAACAACACGGTTGAATTCAAAGTTGTTAGGGATAGTGAGGTTATTTGCTTTCAATGTAGCCTTTTCCCAATAAATTATCATTTCCAACTTTTGTAAATAGTTCATGGAATCACGCATTTGGTTGATTACCATTCTATCAATAAATTTGAGCCTTGTGCTTTTTGTTTGCAATTCCTACTTTATTCTGTTTTGCAAAATAACGCTTTTTATTGTGAAAATCACTTTTTGAAACTAAAATGGTTTAAATGAATTTTTACTTCAAAATTTTGAAGCAAAAGCAAAAATTTTCCTTTGAACTATGAACACGGAAAAAACTTCAACAGTTTCTCCACGAGTGTTTCAATCTCCGAAGGATAAAACAACTGCTACAGCAGTCTTCTCCTCAGCAGAAATCATCAAAGGTAGGTATTCTTATCCCAAAAAGAATCCCCAACCGAGCTGCCAATGAAGTGCCTTTCTCAGAAAGTTTAAAGCCTGCAACTCGAAATCTTCATTAGTGAACATACTTTCATTATTCCAAATTTCACCAAGTATTTGTTCGAGCTGTGGTCCTTTTCACAAATATCCCTTTAGTATCTTTGTCAAGTATTGTTAGTATGCATATAACATTCATGACATTCATACATAATAGCATCATTCATTGCATTTTTGCATCTTTTGAAATGTTTGCTTCCATATCACAGGTATAAGTCACACTTACTCATGTAAGTACAAGTCTGTTCCCAGTAGAATATCTCCAAATAGAAAGGATACATTTTCCTTTTTTCCCCGGTAGAGTCCCCAAAAATAGAAAAATGCATTTTCTTCTCACCACATTCCACCGAGATCATTCCTCATTGGGAATAATGTCTTGATTGACTTTTTTTCTTTCTTTCTTTCGGTTCGTTCTGGATAGAACCACATGCTATAATCAACAAAGCAATAGCAATAGCCTCATTATCGAGGCGCTTATATTCATTCCTCAAACAACATCATAAAAGTTTGTCTTCTCGACAACATCATAAAGTTTATCTTCTCAACAAAGTCAAAATTGTGATTGAAATTTTATTGTTTTTTGTCAAAAGAAAACATGTCTTAGATCAAAATGCCCGTATCTTCTCAAAAGAGATTCTCGGCAAGATTGTATCCAAAAAATAAAACTCATTTCGAGTTCTGTTTCTTTCATCATCATTATTCACAAAGTGAATATCTGATAATTTTCAAGATTTACCTTGTTATAGTTATCACTTTCGATAATTGGTAATATCTTTTGAACCCATTACCATACTATATCACAAGGCGATAATTGGTAATATCATTTTCATTACCTTAAACATTGTCACGAGGTGACGAAGGTAATCTCTGCATTGCTTAAACGAAACAAACATTCACATGTTTTGTGAATCATTCTTTCCCAAAGGGGACGTATTCACAAATTTTCCCTACCATGTCATTTCTTTGATATCATCTGGGTGAAACTTTTACAATCATTTTGCATCATCCGCATTTTGGTATCTTAGGTCCAAAATTTGCGTATTCGATATTTAAGTCTCTTTACACCTATCAAAAGCGAAGATATTCATCTTCATCTCTCGGTTAAAGAAACTTAAATAGGGGCATCATCATACCCATATTTGACCTAATATACCACTTTGCATCATTGCATAACTAGCAGTTCGAGATAGCATTAATCGGGTATAGCATTCACGGTGAAATTAGGGTTTCATCGATTTTCATCTGATTCAAGAGGCAACCAATTAGGGTTTGAGTTTTCTCACCACATTTGATCTATCTTGATCAAATCATCAACCTCGATCATCGGATACCATTTCTCTCGGATCGATCAAGGATCGACCAATTAGGGTTTGATCGGGCATGAGTTTTCTCGACTTTTGAGCAAGAAATGACTTTTTGGATAGAGATTGGTCATTATATCTTAGATACAACATCTTGACCTAATTTACGGATTCAAAACATCACGAGTTCACATTTCATCGATCGATTTACAAAACATCGATGAATTTCATCATACGAGAAAAGTCAAACTTTGACTTTTGGTCAAATTTTTCAAAACAAAACTTTTCCAACATCAAAATACTTCAAATGATCCATCATGATCATAAAAATCAAAGAATTTGAAAAGTCAACAAAAGTCAAAAGTTTTATACTTGAAATTTTTCTAAGTGTTGAAATTTCTTATTTTCCAAACTTCATGCCATTTTTCACCTAGTTCCATTTTGAATTGGAAAAAACTCAAAACATGAAAGTTGTAGCTTGTGAAACAAGCTTTCCAAAATGTCCAAGAACTCTCAAATCCATGGAGTCTAGCTACACTTTTGAATTTGAAATTTAGAGCTCCAAAATCCATAATTTTCAAGTACAAACTTGTAAAATTATAGGTCATTTTGCATTTTCCTCTTCTAGAACCTTTGCCACCTTGCCAAGAGAGGATGGAACTGATAAATATCAGTGAGGGATGATTGAGATAAGATAAGATCAAATTGATATTTCACACATGGTAAAAAGGAAGCTTCCTTTTACCTTTAAAGCCAAAAGCCTTTCTTGCCCTCTAAGGTAAGTTTGATTTTCCAAATGCCATTCCTTGCCTAACATTTTCAGAACTTGTTGCCTATAAATTGAACATAAAATTCAAGCTCAATCTACACCAAAGCATTGCAAAGTCATGCTTTCTCATTTCTTTCTTCCAAATCAAGAAACATGATGAACTTTTGAAAAACTTGCAATTTGTAAAATCAGTGAAAATCATGATGATCTTTGGTGTCAAACATGTTTTATAATCACTATCAAACTTGTTACAAGCTTAAAATCAAACTGAAATCAAGCAAAAATCAGATTTCATTTTCATTTTTTTCAAAACTTCCAAACGCCTTATGAATCGTTGTTAGTTTAGCTTGATCAAGCTGTGTTCTATTTCAAACAATCACTATACATATATATGTGATCCGGACCATAAGCAACAATCATAACACGATTAACATCAAAATCGAGCTCCATTTTTGGTCATGCGGGTTGACTTGGTTGGGAAGATTGGAGCAAGTTCAAAGCAAGCAAATCATTCACATAGCTTCATACATGCCGATGAAGCTGAATGATCAAGAAATGGATCGAAACACTCTAGCATCGAATTCGATTCTCACTTTTCTAGGTTAGAACACGGTGTGATATCATAATTCCTTACATCAATTGAAAAAACTCACGGCCGTCTTTTCTGCTAATAACGATCATTAACCCTAAAAAAAATCCAAGAATCATCAACCACACGTCATTTAATTTGAATTCTTAGATTCTAGGGTTCTTCGTGTTCCCAGAAATCCAAACATGTTAGGCTAAATATAAATGAAATTAACAACCACCTTCGTGTTCGTGATGAAAAACCGAGCAACTTTGATGTTTACTTCATTGAATTTTGTTGAGAAATGAAGATTTTGGATTGAATTTGGATTTCTGAAAATCAAACCACGAAGAACATGATACGCGCGTGTTCTTCATTTTTGAATATTTGAATTTTCCAATATTATTTTAACACGTGTTCCTGATCCACTAACACCCTAGCGCGTTTGGTCTAGTGGTTGCTTGCTTGCTTTTAAGGCTCTTTGCCACGCGTCCCACCCAATGGTCATGGGTTCAATCCCTCACAAGACCGTTCTTTTTTATAACTTTTCCACTTTTTCATGTTTTTTCATCAAACTTTCACAATTTTTTTGACCAATCAAAACTTCTCATTTTGAGATGATTTTTTAAACACTTGTCAATAAATACATCTATTTTATGATAATACAAAATTTTTCAGAAAAACTTTCATCGATTAAATTTTAATTGGCAGCGTTAGAACACTTTTCAAACCTCCTTAAAAGGTGAATTTTCAAGTTTTCGACTTCGTTTTTTCAAAACTTCTCATAAGTGAACCTCACATTTCAAAACATTTTCATTCACAAAATTTTTCATCAAAACTTACTTTTTTTCCATGATCAATCCGATTTAAGCGATAAAATCAAATTGTCTTCTCTCGAATTTCTCGATCGATCTGGGACACTTATGGTGTAAGTCCCAATCCTGTACATACTTAGTTTTACTTGTACATACTCAAATCATCATTGTCAATATTCAAACATAAACAAATTTCGTTCATTTGTTTTCATTCGTTTGTTTATACACCAATCCATTGGTTCTAGAAGAAGAATTATTCCGATGAAACTTCTTTCAAACCAATGGGCCTCCTTCTGTGTAAGTCCCATAACATTCTTTTATGTACATAATATTTCTTTGTACATATCAAACTCTCTTCAAACACATACAATTTTCATACATATCTGATTTTATACTCGAAATCTGAGACAAACTTTGATCGTTTGTTTTACTTGTGTGTATACTCAAACCAACATCCTTTATGTACAAACAAAACATTCCTTGTACATATCAATTTCTTTTCATACAAACTTTTATCTGTACATAACACGATACTTTTTTTAAAAATACTCAAATACAGATAAACTTCGATCAGTCGTTTTTGTTTCATCTGTACACTTTACGCTGAATACCATTGGTATTGAAAGGAGCATTATTCCCTGTGAAACTGCTTTCGAACCAATGGGCCTCCCTTACGGTGTAAGTCCCAACCCTCCTATGTACATTCATCTTTTTACACATAAAACTCGTTCGTGTACATATTCACTTCCTTGTACACATTCAAACTTGTAAACAATCAAGTTGCGCTCGTTTTAAACGTTCGTTTCACAGACACTTGTTTATATTTCCTTCATAAACTCCTGTAAATAAACATCATGAATTGTTTATATTTCCTTCATAAACTCTTGTGAATACATATCACACACACACACTTGTTTATACAACTGTCTAACATAACAATTAGTTTAACCAATAGGTTCCCCACAGTTGTAGCCTCCGCTTGGGCTTTATACAAGACAATCCATCCCCAGCATGGGTCAGCCTCCGCTTGGGCTTCATACAAGATAATTTATCTCCAACAGAGTCTAGCCTTCTCTTGGGCTTTGTACAAAGAAACTCTCCCCACAGAGTTTAGCCTCCGCTTAGGCTTCATATAAGACAACACTCCCCTGTTGAGTTAGCCTCCTCTTGGGCTTCGTTCAAAAGAACTCTTCATTGAGTTTAGCCTTCTCTTGGGCATCATACAATGAAAGAGACAAGAAATCTCTTAACAGCCTCCTATTGGGCTTCCAATACAAAGAATCGCCCGCGCTAAGAATAGAACCCTGAAAGGATGGTTTCTCGGTGAAATCACTTTCAAAATCCCCAGAGAGTAAAATTTCCCGGTGAAATTGCTCTTATTTCCAAAAGGATGGTTTCTCGGTGAAATCCCTTTTAACACAAAGCCAGCCATACCCTATAGCTTCCTCTTGAGCTTCATACAAGGACCCTCGATGACCCTTGATGACCCTCAGAATGCCTCCTCTTGGGCTAACAATACAAGGACCCACGGGCTTCTTAAAAGGATCCCTTTAATCCAATCAATTTCTCCTCGAGATTTAGACATCTATCATCTCTATGGAAGAAGTATCTCATCTATCACATCACATACAGTCAAAAACTTTTCAAAAACTTTTCAAACTCTTTTCAAACAAAAACATCTCTTAATTGTAAGTGGTAGCGCTTACCTCAAGCAAAACACAATGCTTAGTTAAAAGATTCATCATCTTTTCAAACATCTTTCTTAAACATGTAAATGGTAGCGCTTGTACACTCAAGCAAAACACCTAATACTTACGACGAAAGATTTTTATCAATCAAACAACTTTTCAAAAATGTATGTGATGAAATAGATTAGATACATTTTTCATTAAGATGACATTTATCTGTCTCTTACTAACATCCGTTGCTTTCCACTAGCAGTGGGAACTACGATTGCTCGACTTTCTCAACATCCTTTTGAGAATACGTGGCACAAGGTCCATCCTTGCAAATTTCTTTCTCCCTCAGACCAAACAAACCATAGAACCCTGTAGATCCGAGCTACAAATGCTCGATTCCACTAGGGGATATGTATCGTGAAGATCCAGGATCTTTGCGGCACAATAATAACAAAACCTAGAATCCCACATAATCTCATTTCTTAAAATCCCAAAGGAGAAACTTTCCCAATCATAGAAATAGCAATTAAAACACACAAACATATCAAACATATTCATATATAAAGTCTGTAGATAACTACATATATTTAGGGTGCTCCATCTATTCCTTTATATAACAATCCCCTTACTCGGAATCTCCCAATGCGTTGCGTCTAGTTTGCGCTATGGTTGCGCATACCAATATCAATTGAGGGTATTTGTTTCCCTTTTCATAATCATTAAATCATCTTTCTTGTGTTGAAAATAATAAAGCTTGATGCTCGCGGCATCTTTATAAACAAATCAAAAGATTAAATCGTTTCGAGCGGAAGATCCGAATTCACGTTCATCCTGGCTGCGTCACCTTTTAGCGAACACTTTGAAGACATTTTAGCTTTGCTAATCTGGCTTGGTTCTATTCCTAATCTAGATCAATTCATAGCGTAAATGCCATCAAGATATTCCTCATATGTTGTGCTTACCCACACTCGGAGATATTACGCATTCCCTTCACTCGTATCATGGAAAACGAGGACTCATGTGTTGCATACCTTTATTATCCGGTGGTTTATTTCACACCTTCACGGATCGATGAAGAAGGAACAAGGTTTGAAATGGTCTCAAAGGTTGATGTCACTCTCTCACTTAGATATTCGTTGGTGTCTCTACTCTCAAAAAGACTTCACTTACAATCCTTCTCTAGTGCTACGACAGTTTGGTTATGCTCGAAGAGATGGTCCTCATGATATACTTATCCAAGGCATTGTGTTTGACTACGACATGATCTCCAAGGTTACCATTGAATATTTTTGCATGCTTGAGGCATGGTGAAGAAAACTGATACCAAGACCTTGGGGCATAAAAATTCCATTCCTTGAGAACCTTACCTCAAATGGGTATGGGGTCGCGCTCAAAACCTCATGATGTCGTATGCTGCTATTCAACCAATAATTATGGAACTTGTTGCCGAAGGTGATGAATTTTATACCATTCTTTATCTAGATATGCCTACCAACTTTAAAGTATTGAAGAGATCCTGGATTCAACTCAAAGAAGAAAGATATATATTCGAGCTCGTTCTTGTCAAGCGAGAAAGAGTATTGAGATGATGAAGCTACTTCACGAGGCAGTATTAACACTATGTCAACACTGAGGAAGCGTCCATGGGAGGCCTAAGCATTAAGAATTTTATTTTTGTACTTGAACTTTCTTTTGTATTCACTAATCGAACTAATAAAAAGTTTGTTCTTGTTTGTTTACCAAATTTAATTCCTAAGGTCCTTGAAAATATTGCATTGCATAACATTGCATATCATAGCATATCATTTCTTAACAGGTACTCCGAAGATCGGTTTTCTCATTTTCTTGTTGTTTATTTCACTAGAAATGGCTCTCGAACAAACTATCAAAGATATCCAGGCTCAAAATGCTCAGTTCCAAGAGATGTTCACCAACTTGGGAAAAAAAGATCGAAGGGCTCATCACCAAGAAGAAGAAAGTACATGGCGTTCTCAACTTGGGGAGAAGGTCAGAGGTCCATTAAGGTAGTCAGGCAGCTTGAATTCTCATAAAAGATCAGCGAAACTGAAGGAAGTGTCAAGGCTAATGAGGGAAGCCATTATGAGTCTCAAGAAGATGAAGGAGAAGACTATATGAGCGAGCAATATCCTTGAAATATAAGCAACTTGAATCGTTTGGATCTTGTGGAAAATCTGAAAATATCGAGTTGAATTTTGTGACTAAGTTTGGTTCTGGAGTGGTCATTCCTCCCAAGTTCAAAGTTCATACTTTTGCTAAGTATGGTGTTATCTCTTGTCCAGAAGATTCATTGATCCTATGTTCAATTCAACCTTTGCTAACGACAAGAAATTGTGGATGCATTTATTTCAAGAGAATATGTCTATATACAGTTAGAATGGTATTAAATAGAATACTCATTCATACCTGAATAATTTTGGGATGCTTTCTATCCCAAAAATTTGCCTCCATCTACTCGAAGATTTCATACATATGCTCAGGATTCCTCAAGAGTTGATCGGACAAACTCTCTCTAGACAATCAACCCAAACTAGGGTTTGGTATCTCTCAAGTCAAGATGAACTTCCAACATCTCCAATGGCCATGCCTCCTCATATGCTTCAAAGATTCTCCATGTCAAGTTTCAAGCTCTACAAGTCAAGTTTCCTCGGACAATTGCTCGGATGGTTGAAAATCGGTTGTATTGGACAAAAGTCAATCTGGTCAACATCGATCAAACTTCATAATTTTTGGTCAACATCCTCATTTGAAGTTACATTCATCATTTGATCAAGGGTTGATCATGATTCATCAAGAAAACTCAAGATTTGCTCAAAGTCAAACTTTCTAAATTAGGGTTTCTAGGTGAAAAGTCAAGTGAACTTTGGTGATCATAACTTTCTCATACTTTCGAAATTTTTCCACCACCTCTTGTTTTGAAGGAAATTCAATTCTCTACAACTTCATGTCTCACAAGAATGTCCAAAAAATGCTTCATTTGAGAGGTATAGCTCAAAACATTACAGGTCATTTTCAAAGTCAACAAAAAGTCAACTTTTTGCTTTGAAGATATATTGAGCATGGTAACTCCAATTGAGATGAGACCAAAAAGGTTGGTTAGAGGACTCTTATAGCTTTCCAAAAAGTCCAAGAACATTCAAAAATGTGGAAAATTGAGCAAGTTACACCATTCACAAGTTGGGCAATTTTGAAAGAATGCACAAAGAGATACTTCAAAATCAAATCTTTGCAAATGGGCTTGCTTTTCTTCATCTAACTTATTCCTCATACAATTAGGAATATCCAAGCCCAATGCCACGAATTTTGATTTATTTTCTATTTAATTTGTAATTTATTCATTTAAATGCAAATTAAATTTAAATATAAATTATAAAATCAAAATTAATTGAAAGATTGATTTTATTTCTTTCAAGACCCAAGCAATTCATTAAAAAGCCGGCAATTTAAAATTGGATCAAAAAATGAGATTGGATTGAAATTGATCAAGTTTTGAAAATTTGATTTTCGAAAAATCAAATTTGATTATCATTGAATGATGATTGATTCTTGCCAATAATGATCCAAATCCATCCAATACTTATACGATGCATATCAATCACAAAGGACGAAAAAATTGCCTTTAGAAACCCTAACCCAATTCAAAGAAACCGTGCACTTGAAGCAACTGGCAACCCTAGTTTTGCTTGATTGGTAATTCAAGCCTTCCATTGTGTTCCTTGAGGCTCTCAGAATCGATCGGACCACAACTCTCAAAAACATCAAAATTGAGAGAACACGATTTCGGTTCGTCATACTTTTCAAATTCGATTTCTATCATTCATGCATTTTAACATGTTTACATTGGTTTGTTTTGTGTTTAGATGGAAGTTTGCAAGCTTTCTGCATAGTTTGATTGAATTTTCATGGCGAATCGAACTTACCATAGCTAGGGTTCCATGGTTGAATTGGGATCTCACGAAATAGGACAAATTGGACAAAGCGATACCACCATCATGTTTAGAATGAGGAATCCAATCGAACCATGCCTTTAAATTGAATTTATATTGCTTGTGCTGGATTTTAAATTTGCGGGGTCATAAGCGTCGAAGGAAGCGGCTAGCTTTCAAAATTCAAATGGAGAAGATGAAGATCTTGGCGTGTTCTTAGTTCCAAGAATCGAGTTTGTTTAAAAGCGATCGTTTCAACTTTCAAACACCAAATGACAAGTGGCCTGAGTGGTTAAGGCGCTAGCTGTTGGAGATGCTCTCAAAAGACACCGGTTCGAACCACCAGGACCATTCTTTTCCTCTTTTCACAAACTTATATTTTCTAACATATTTTCATATTTTCTTTTATTTTAAATATTTTCATGTTATTTTAATTCTTTTCACAATTTTATTTTGCATTCAAAATTCATCAAAAAATATTTCCTTTTATTTGTTTCTAAAATCTTTATTTAATTTAATAAATTAAAAATATAATTTTGCATGCATATTTATTTTATGTGTAATTTTGCATTTAAATCTTTGTAAATTCAATTTTAATTAGTAAATTGCATCTAAAAATCCCAAAAATTATTTTAATACATTTATATTATTTCCAGCATGTCATATTTTTCAATTAAAAACTTGCATTTTTCTAACATTTTCTCTTATTTCGATTTCATCATATTTTCCGATTTCTGTTTGTTTCACAGTTAATCAGATTGAACGATTCTTCCATTTTCATTTTATTTTTCAAATAATGTAACTGTATATGGGATGTAATAGTTTAATTTAGGATTTTATTTTCCGCATTTTCAATTATGTATCCCCAAAGCCATGTAATAGCGTAGGATTTACTTTCCTTTTTTACATTTCGCTTTTACATTCCGCATTTACTTTCCACCTATCAAATGCTAGTAATTAGGCGTGTATGGCAAGACTAAAATTGAACATAGCCCACTAATTTTCAAGATAACACATTACGAAATCAACACACTTCTTTCACACACGCACCTTAGGAAATTCTCTCGTTGCTTTCGAATTTAAAATGGTCATGTCCCTCGACGTAGAGGTATTCTACACCGTTGCCTTCAAACAAATCATCATAGTCCCTTCGATACAAAGATCATAAGACCCACGATGTCGCTCCGAATACATGATCTTGACCCTCGATTGTCGCCTCGAAAATGATGATAGTCCGAATGTGCTAGGTACTCCTACAAGTTGCCTTCTATGACCATCCGATGTCCCTTGAGATGTCCGCTTACATCCAACGATGGAGCTACCTACCAACTAATGGTATGGCTAGCGCTATTCTAAAGAATGAAAGTACAACAAAAGCGACCAATTACGGGTGGGTAAATAAGTCTTTTAGTTGCTTGCTCTAAAATCAAATGCTTTTCACACCACACTCTTTTCAAAGTTCAAATTCTTTTCAAAACAAAAACATTTCGAACACTTTGTATACACTCCTACATGAGTCATTACAAAGTCAAAGCGAAATGCCTTTTCAAAACATTTTGTCAAACACACGAAAGCAATTTTAAAAGGTGATCTAGAGCAACTAGAGCCGTAGATAACTACGGATGGAAAGGTGCTGATACCTTCCCTTTTCATAACCATTCTCCCGAACTCAGAATCAAAACGAAGGTCTTTTTTTGTACTTTTACCTTCCCTTAATTGGATAAAAATAAAAGTCGATGGTGACTCTTGCTATCCGCACATTTGGATACAAAAATCCTACAAAGTCAGTTCACCGTATTCTGGTGGCGACTCTGAGGAAATACCTAAAGAGAGAATTGCCTTAGGGATTTCTAAATCACCTTTTACCGCTTTTTGTTTGACTTGCTTGCTTTATCTTTAAGGGTTGCTTGGGTATTATATTATTGGGGGATCCTACACCCGGATCCGGGTTTCCTTTTAGGTAAGTAGCATTAGATCATCGCGACCGTTAGACGTATAACTAAACGGTCAATATGATGGCTACGTTAGCGTGACACTTTGGTTGTCCGATACTCTTCATTCCCAGTTGAAGATAGTATTTGGCTTCTGCGTGGTGTCATCAGCGCTAACTAAACTTTTAGAACCTTAATTGACCCATCTTGGCCATTAGAAGGTAGTGAGATGGCGGCTTTGGTGTAGACCGAGGTTGGTTGATACTCGATGCTACGCTCATTGAGATTAGACTTTTGGGACATTTTCGATCGACCACTGGCGTCGTATTGAAATAAGCGCCTACGAGAAAGATCGTGATGTGAGATTCCTAGAACCGGTTACTATTATGGGCCGGGATGAACCAACTCAAACTTTTGGTGGGGTAATCACCTATACCTCATGCAAGCCTTAAACCTAGGCTCATTGTGTGAATTGTTTGTGTGTGCTAAACATGACATCATGACATCATTTGCATTGCATATCATTTCTAACTATTTCAAGGACCTAGGTTTATCTTTGCTCTGTTTTGTAGGGATTATGGCTTCAGAAAGACTATCCGAATCAACTTCATGGGTATCCTTCTCAACTCAAAGATTGGTTTAGAAATTCCGACCATGCTCGGTTCATCAAAGACATGATTAGTTGGTTCCTACCTTGAAGAGTTCTCTAAGCTACTCGGGATACCTATTCTTGACCAAATGCCATTCACGGTCTAGAAAAGGTTCTAAGTGCGAACATTGCATCGACCTTACA
Organism: Vicia sativa; assembly: GCA_021764765.1. Classification (NCBI taxonomy): domain Eukaryota; kingdom Viridiplantae; phylum Streptophyta; class Magnoliopsida; order Fabales; family Fabaceae; genus Vicia; species Vicia sativa. The sequence continues at coordinate 217,228,956 of CM038793.1, forward strand.
TCTTAAGCGTTCGGATATTGAAGCCAATTGGGAAACTAGAAGTGGAGTTAAGGGTTTACTTTCAAGTTCTTAATCAAGAAAGCAGGAATTCCTCAAAGTTATGAGTTTCCATGCATTTGAAAACATTGTGGCCTTGCTAATTTATGGTTGGTCTATTTCTAACTCGGATCGATTCATCGATATCAATGCCATCAAGTTGTTCCTTACCGTAATCCGTGCCTACTTTACTTGGAGACATCCTGCATTCTCTCCACACTCATTACTACTAGCGACAAGGAACTCTCATGTGTTGTATACCGTTACTTTCAAGGTGGTTTATTTCACCTTCCTCCATCGATTTGAAGAAAGAACAAAGATTGAGATGGTCTCAAAGGCTAATGTCACTCTCATTCGATATCCGTTTAGGTCTTTTCTCTCAAAGGACTTCACATTCATTGAGCGTTGTGGAGGTTCCTAATGTACGCTACTTGGTATAAGGGGTATCACTTACAACCCTTCTGGCTCTCGTCGGTTTGGTTTTGCTCGAAAAGATGGTCCACATGATATGCTTCTCCAAGATATTGTGTTCGATTACAATCACGATCTCTAGAATTAAGCGAAGGTTTATACATGCTTGGGGCATGGTAAAAGGCGATACCAAGACTTTGGGGCACCGAACTCCATTCCTTGGAACCTTACCTCAAATGGGTGCGAGCTCGAGCTCAAAACCTCATGATGCCATTCACGCTGTTTTACCAGTAATTATGGAACTGTTGCTATAGGTGATGTACCTATCTTTGTTCTCCATCGACATGCCTACTGATTTTGAAGACTTGAAGAGATCCTGGATTCAACTAAAGAAGAAAGGATACCTTTGAAGCTCGTGCTATGCAGCGAGAATAAAGTGTTAGAGTTGACCAAGTTACTTCGAGGCGAAATATCAACGCCTACATCGACGAAGGCGCCCATGGGAGACTTAGAGCTTTAGGATGTTTATGTTTTCTTTTATTGTTTTGAACTATCTCTTGTACTTAAAAAGAAAAAGAATAAAAGAGAACTAATAAATGTTTGTTCATGCTTGTTTAACAAATTTAAATCTCTAAGGTCCTTGAAAACATTGCATTGCATTTGCATAAACATCATGCATATCATAACATGGCATCATGTACATTGGAGATTGGTTTTCTCATTTGCTCGCTATTTCTTTTAGCGAAATGGCTCTTGAGCAATTGTCAAAGATCTTCAAGCTCGAATGCTCGATTTCAGCAGATGTTTACCGGCTTGGTCCAAGGCCAAGAAGATTTGAAGAAGCTCGTCAACAAGAAGAAGGTTGTTGGTCTCTCTCAACATGGGTAGGCCTACAAAGGGGTCCAAAGTGGTCGTCGGATCGAGCTCTCTGAAGGAAGTGTCCATACCGAGGGTACCAAAGGGTGATGAAGATGACCAGCGTGAGCCAAGAAGGAGGGACCGCTTCGATTATAGCGATTATCGATGAAGATGACAAGTACAAACAACTTGAAGACAAATCTGAATCTGTGGAAAACACGAAGATGTCGGTTGAACTTTGATGATCTGAGTCTTGTTCTGGTGTTGTGATTCCTCCAAATTCAAAGTTCATACTTTTGCCAAGTATGATGGCATGTCCTAAACTGCATTTGAAGTCCTATGGAAGATCAATCCCCACCTTGATGAAAGTTGTGGATGCACTATTTTCAAGAGAGTTTGTCAGGAACCCGGTTGGAATGGTACTATCAGCTAGAGAATGACCGTATCCGTACTTGGAGTGATTTGGTGATGCTTTCTGACAATTATGAGTACAATCTTGAATTGACACCCATCTGCATGCAACTACAAACATGTCATGGGTCGTGACGAAGTTCAAAGTATGCTTTCAGAGTGGAGATCTATGACGAGTTCAACCACCCTTGTCCAATAGGGTTGGTTGATATGTTCATGGGACACGGCAGACCGTTCTTCAATCATCGATTGGAAATTCTTCATCCGGATTCACCGAGCTGATATTGACAGTGACGCATTATTTGGTATCAAGTGGGAAGATCCATGTAGAGTCATCTTAATCTTGCAAGAGATCTTTTGGTGGTAAGAATGTGATACGGTGAAGCTGACTTTGTAGGATTTTTGTATCAAATATGCGGATAGCGAGTCGCCGACTTTTATTTTATCAATTAAGGGAAGGTAAAAGTGAGAAAAAGACCTTCGTTAGATTACGAGTTGGGAGAATGGTTATGAAAAGGGAAGGTATTAGCACCCTTTCCATCCGTAGTTATCTACGGGCTCTTAGTTGCTCTAGATCACTTTTTAAAATTGCTTTCGTGTGTTTGACAAAATGTTTTGAAAAGGCATTTCGCTTTGACTTTGTAATGACTCATGTAGGGTGTATACAAAGTGTTCGAAATGTTTTGTTTTGAAAAGAGTTTGAACTTTGAAAAAGTGTGTGGTGTGAAAAGCATTTGATAGAAAGCAACTAAAGACTTATTTACCCACTCGAGAATTGGTCGTTTTGTTGTACTTCGTTCCTTTAGAATAGCGCTAGCCATACCATTAGTTAGTAGGTAGCTCCATTCGTTGGATGTAAGCGGGACATTGAAGGGACATCGGATGGTCATGAGCGGCAACTTGTAGGAAGTACCCTAGCACATTCGAAGGGACTATCATCATTTTTCGTGGCGACAATCGAGGGTCAAGATCATGTATTCGGAGGCGACATCATGGGTCTTATGATCTTTGTATCGAAGGGACTATGATGATTTGTTTGAAGAAACAGCGGTGCTAGAATACCTCTACGTTCGAGGACATGACCATTTGAATTCGAAAGGCATCGAGAGAGAATTACCTAAAGGGTGCGTGTGTGAAAGAAGTGTGTTGAATTCAGAATATATTATCTTGAAGATTAATGTGAGCTATGTCCATTATTATCTTGCCATACACGCTAATTACTAGCAATTGATAAGGGTGCGGAAAGTAAAATGCGGAATGTAAAGTGCGAAAGGTAAACCTACGCTATTACATGGCTTTGGGCGGATACATAATTTAAAATGCGGAAAATAAAATCCTAAATTAAACTATTACATCCCATATCAGATTACATAATTGAAAAATAATATGATAAAATGATAAAGAGAAAATAAATCGATCGGATCAACTTTGTACAAAAGAAGAAATTGGAAAATGCAATATAGAATCGAACAAGAGAAAAATGTTAGAAAAATGCAAATTTTAATATGGAAAATTAATACATGCTGAAATAAGATAAATAAGCTAAAATAATTTTGGGATTTTTGGAAAGATTTAATAATTAAAATGCAATTAAAAGTGAATTAAATGCAAAAATATAAATAAAAATAAATATGCATGCAAAAATATGTTTTTTAATTTATTAAATTAAATAAAGATTTTCTGAAAATAAATGCAAAAAGAAAATTATTTTTTGATGAGTTTCTAATGCAGAATAAAAATATGGAAATAAATTAAAATAACATGTAAAATATTAAATAATTAAGAAATAGAAAATATGGAAAATAAAGCAAGTTTTGGAAAAGGAAAAGATTGGTCTTGCAGGACTTGAACTCGAGACCTTTGAGAGAATCTCCATCATCCAACGCCTTAGCCGCGCCATGTTGCACTTGGTGTTTGGAAAACTGGAATTAAATGAAGATAAGCGTTCACGTGTCAAGTTTTGAAAATCAAAACACGGTCAACCGCGGGCCCCGATTATTGAATGGCGAATCAGAGAGCGCAACCCGCCACGCATACCCTACTTTGAGTCAAGCGAGTCACGTGACCTGGAATAGCTCGGTGATGTCTTCTCCTCGATTTCTCCAACACGCAAAACGATCAATAAACAAGAAAGCACCTATCCCCTAAATCGGCCATGAACACGATGGTGGTGTTAGTTTTCTGAAAGTTCCCAACTACCATTCGAAACTCAACAGCTCCGAAACCCTAAACATGGCATCATGAGTTTTGGACGTTCAATCTTGCTAGCGATTGCCCAGATCGTGTATATGGAGTCTCATGAACACAAAAAAGGCATTAGAATCAATTGAAACAAGCAGAATAATAGAATGCAAAAATCAAGAAAAATTGAATATGTATGTATGTACAGAGCTCGATTCAGCTTGCTTTAACCCATGGCATGAGTGTATACTTACTCAAACTTACCTCCTGAAGACAATGGGATGGTTGGTTTGGACTGAAAGTGGCTGCTTTTTGGAATTCGATTTTCTCAAGTTTTGAGAAAAATTTGGCAAAATAAGGACTCTCTCTTGGGCTAGGGTTTCCCCTTTTGGCTTGTGTGTATTGCTTGATATTTATAGGGTTTGGAAGAGAAAAAACGAAAAAGATTGGAAATTGAATGTGCAAATATTTTCCAATAAATAAAATCAAATTTCTTTAAAAACTTGATTTTTCTTTCCATATGAAAGCTATCACGATTTGGCAAGAGTCTTGGGCTTTCTTGGACATTAAGAAGATATAAATCAACTTAATTGAAAAAATAACCTAATTTTCATATTTTATATAATTTATTTTTGAATTAAATGTTATAAAATTCAAATATAAATCACAAAAATAGAAATTACCAATGCCAACATTTATGGGTCAAGAATATTGTCATGAACAAGTTTGGATCAAAAGATTATAGGCCCATTTGGAAAATTTTGCATTTTGACCAAAATGTCCTTTTGTGCAATTGTCCAAAATTGCCCAACTTGAATAGTGTATCTTGCTCAATTTTCCACATTTTGAGTGTTCTTGGACTTTGGAAAGCTCTAAGAGTCCTCTAAACAATGTCTTTGGTCTCATCTCAATTGGAGTTACCATGCTCAATATATCTTCAAATCAAAAAGTTGACTTTTGTTGACTTTGAAAATGACACAATGTTTTGAGCTATACCTCTCAAATGAAGCATTTTTGGACATTCTTGTGAGACATGAAGTTGTAGAGAATTGAATTTCTTTCAAAACAAGAGGTGGTGGAAAAATTTACGAGAAAGTATGAAAGTTATGATCATCAAAGTTCATTGACTTTTCACCTAGAAACCCTAATTTAGAAAGTTTGACTTTTGAGCAAATCTTGAGTTTTCTTGATGAATCATGATCAACCCTTGATCAAATGATGAATGTAACTTCAAAATGAGGATGTTGACCAAAAATTATGAAGTTTGACTGTATGTTGACCACAGTTGACTTTTTGTCCAATACACCCGATTTTCAACCATCTGAGCAATTATCTGAGGAAACTTGACTTGAGGCTTGAAACTTGACATGGAGAATCTTTGAAGCATATGAGGAGGCATGAAGGCCATTGGAGATGTTGGAAATCCATCTTGACTTGAGAGATACCAAACCCTAGTTTGGGTTGATTGTCTAGGAGAGAGTTTGTCTGATCAACTCTTGAGGAATCCTTGAGTATGGATGTATGAAATCTCTTGAGTAGATGGAGGGCAAATTTTGGGGTATGACAGCTGCCCCTGTTCAATCTTCTTGTACTGGAGGGTTAGATTGACATGCTTGTCTTTCGTGACCTGGAGGTAGAAGATGATTGAACACCGAGTACACCTGAAAATTTGCACTCGCTGTTGGTGGATGATGCGGGAATGGGCTTACAGATGCCATTTGGATACTTCACTGGAGGATGAGTCGTACGCTAGACTCGAGGTTGTCGATGGGAATTGCGGAGATGGGCTTAAGATGCCATCTAGAAAGATCGATCTTTGAGTGAGTCGTATGTAGACTCTGAATGTTCTGGAACGGAGAGGAGATGGGCTTAAGATGCCATCCGAAGGAGTCGTCACGTTAGACTTCGTGTTCATTTTGAATGGAGTTATTGGTTTGTATTGATTTTTAACCATATATACGGCATACGAAAGTGAAGAGATGTTGACAAGTAGTCGGAGATGGGCTTAAGATGCCATCACAGACACAGACCTGTTTGACGGTCTTTGAGATAGTTTTCCGTCGGCTCGGGGCTTAATCACAGACTGTTTGCGTCAGTAGTTGTTACATTTTGGAAAACAAGAAATTTTGATAGAATATTTGTTAGTCTTATGCAAAGTATGATGCATGACGGTGTATATGAATGACATATGCATGAATTATGACTTTATAGAAATGTATGAATGATAGATGTTGTGATATTTCAAAACATATCCATCTTGAAGAAGATGCGGATGTTACCTTGAAGATTTCGACTTGGCAGGGGTGTGTAGGTGAGAACCCGCTTTTGAAGGAGAAGAAAGATATCCTGGATTCCTCGATCGCTATCTGACCAAGTCTTGGGCCTAGACATTGTTGAGAAGGAAGAGATTTGAAGCTCGTTGTTGGAGATCTCATATATAGACCTGTGAGGAGAGTGGGAGGCGATCTGTTGGGGACCTTGTATGTAGATCCTGCGAGGAATTTTAGAGGCGCTCTCTGGGATTCCAGTGTGGATCTCGCTGGAGAGCATTGATGGTTCTTGGAAGGCTAGAAGAGATGAGGCCGTTGTAATCTCTGGTGGGGAATAAAGGTGTATGTTCCTCCGATGCACTATCGACCAAGTCTTGTGTGCGGATACCGCTGGGGGAGAAGGGGAGGATTGAGAAATATCCATGGGGATGGATACCTTGGGGGATGAGGTGTTACTTGGAGCTGATGTAACATTGCTCGGTTGAGTGGAATCACTGCTCGTGGATTAACATATACTCAGGGGGCGTGTTGTGAGTGACACCTTTATGGGGCTCATGCTCTGGGGAACTATTTGGTGACTTTAGTAGTCATCTCAATTCACGGAACACTAGTAAGTACTTTCATGTTCACTTTTCGTATGTTTGTGATTAGATTCTTATTGTCAAATGCGTATAGTCATTCAAAGCAAACGTTGGACTTATTGCAAATAACAACAGTAAAGAAAGAAGCTCGTGTTTATTTGAAAGGTGGCGTATGGCCAAGTAGTTTGTACACAAGAAAGGTAAAAGCTATGAAACAATCTCGTTAAGTTCCAACTATGCTAGTACTCATATATTTCAACTATCTCATCTCCTTCTGTCAAGAAAGTGAGTAGACGATCTTTGCCATTTGAACCTTGAATGCTGATAGTAGTGCAGGCGGTGATCTGGAAGAGACATAGTCGTGCGCTTAAATCCTAACTTTTGCCTAGACCGCCTTTCGGGTTTTCTACCGGGATACCCTTTTTAACCGCCTTTTCGGTTTTCGACTTGCCGGTGTACATGTTTTTATATCCTTAATTTTGCCCGAACCTTTTGGTTCGCGGGATGCCCTATTTTGTCTAGGTCCGTCGACCTAGCGGGTCTCTTTATCGTAGTATTTTTGACTATATCGCATTCACAGGTGTGGGAAGTCTTCACCATCCATGGTGCTAAGTATTATAGCTCCCGAGGAAAATCATCTTGACTACAAATGGTCCCTCGTAGGTGGGGTCCATTTGCCCTGGATCACCTTGTGGAAGAATGATGCGCTTGACTACTAGATCACCGACTTGGTAGACTCGGTGTTTGACCTTCTTGTTAAATGCTACGATCATTCGTTTCGATAAATCGTCATGGCGAGATGGATCGGTCGTTTCTCATCAATCAAGTTAATGGTCAAGCCGAGTCTGGACCCAATCGTCTTCCTCTTTCTGCTCTGGGACTCGGTTGAGGGTATCTGAACCTCGATGGGTAAGGCGGCTTCCATCCGTATCAGAGAGAAGGGTTGCCCTGTTGATGTTCGTCTTGTAGTGCGATAACCATGAAGAGCAAATGGTAACATCTCATGCCAATCTTTGTAAGTCACTGTCATCTTCTGTATAATCTTCTTAATGTTCTTGTTGGCGGCTTCCACTGCGCCATTCATCTTAGGCCGATATGGAGAAGAATTGTGATGCTTGATCTTGAACTACGTGCAGAGTTCGGTGATCATCTTGTTGTTAAGATTGGAACCGTTATCCGTGATAATCCTTTCAGGAGTGCCATACCGATAGATGAGATTATGCTTGATGAATCGAGCCACTACATTCTTGGTAACAGATGCATACGAGGCCGCTTCTACCCACTTGGTGAAATAATCTATTGCCACAAGGATGAAACGATGTCCATTGGAAGCTGTGGGCTTGATTTCTCCAATCATGTCAATGCCCCATTGCAAAGGCCAAGGAGAAGTTAAAACATTCATCGGATGCGTGCACTTTGCATCGTCGGCACTTGTGACAAGATCGAGTGTAGCGGTGACAATCAGCTTCCATGGTGGACCAATAGTAACCTGTTCTCAAAATCTTCTTAGCCATGGTGTGTCCACTAGAGTGGGTACCGAATTCGCCTTCGTGTAACTCTTCCATGATACGCATTGCTGCTTTCTGGTCTACACAGCGGAGTAAGCACAAGTCGTGGTTGCGCTTGTATAAGATGCCGTTGCTAAGGAAGAATTTAGATGCAAATCTTCTCATGAACTTCTTATCATTAACAGATGCCCCTGCGGGATATTCCTGAGTCTCAAGATACCTCTTCACGTCATAGTACCAAGGTTTCTCTTCTGTATCAAGCTCACAACAATACGCTGGTTCGTCAAACTTCTCAATGATGATCTGGGGAGCCTCGTTGTCCCATCTGACCTTGAACATAGACGACATAGTAACTAATGCGTCTGCCAACTGATTCTCTTCTCGTGGAATGTGATCAAAAGTAATCTCTTGATAGGGAATCAAACTCGAGAACATGCTCTCGATCACGGAATGAGATTCGGATGCTGTATCCCACGCCTTTATCGTGATCACTAAAGTGAGTCTCCATACACTTGTAAGAACTTAATTCTTAAGTCAATAGCAGCTTTAAGACCCATGATGCACGCTTCATACTCGGCCATGTTGTTAGTGCAACTGAAACATAATCTGGCGGTGAAAGGAGTATGTCCGCCTGTAGGAGATGTAATGATGGTGCCAATGCCATTGCCAAGTGCGTTTGAGGCTCCATCAAAGACCATAGTCCATCGGGATCCTTGTTCGGTCCTTAAATGCTGGCTGGTTCTTCCAATCGGTAACTAGTAAAACATCTTCATCTGGAAATTGAAGCTGCATAGACCGATAGTCATCTACGACGATGAGCCAAATGATCGGCTACTACACTTCCTTTGATCGCTTCGAGAGTGTCTGGATCATATTCGGTCAAGATCATTTGCCATCTTGCTATTCTTCCGGAGCTGGTTTCTCAAAGATGTATTTTATCGGATCCATCTTGAAATCAACAAGGTAGTGTGAGTCATATCTTTGTCTTAGTCGGCAGAGCCAAAGCGTTGCAAGTTTTCTCGAGCTGAGTATCTTGTTTCCACGATCGGTAAACGTTTTGCTAAGGTAGTATATTGCATGCTCTTTTCGACCAGACTCGTCGTTGCCCCACACACCCCATTGAGTTCTCTAACAACATCAAGTACATGATAAGAGGTCTTCCTTGATAGGCGGCATCGGGATGGGAGGATTCTGAAGTACTCCTTGATTTTGTCAAAGCGATCAGCAATCGTCGTTCCATTCCACTACTTGATCTTTCTTTAGTAACTTGAAGATTGGCTCACAAGTAGCAGTTAGATGTGCGAATCGGCAATGTAATTCAATCGGCCCAAAAACCTCGACTTCCTTCTCATGCGGGGAGCGGCATCTCTTGAATAGCTTTAACCTTGAAGTCAACCTCAATACCTCTTCCACGACTACAAACCTAGGGTTTTAGGATCGACCCAAAGTGCACTTGTTGGGATTAAGTCTCAATCAGTACTTCTTCACATCGAACAGTTTCTGCAAATGATCAAGATGTTCTTCTTGATGCAGTGATCGAGCTATCATGTCATCGGCGTAGACCTCTATCTCGTGATGAATCATGTCATGAAACAATGTCACCATAGCACGCGATAAGTGCTGCATTCTTCAGTCCGAGCAGCATAACCTTATAACGAAAGTGTATGTAACAAAAGTAGTCTTCTCCATGTCTTGAGCCATTTAATCGATTGCCGGAGAAACCATCCATGAAGGAGAAAACCTTGTGTTGGCGGTGTTGTCAACGAACATCAATATGAGGAAGTGGAAATCGTCTTCGGACTTGCTTTGTTGGATCTACAATCCACACACATTCGTACTTTACCATCCTTCTTAGGCACGGGTACCACATTAGCAACCCACTGGGGATAGGAAGTGACGGCTAAGAAACCAGCGTTGAACTGCTTCATAACTTCGGCTTTGATTTTCTCTGACATCTCAGGACGCATACGACGAACCTTCTGTTTCACTGGGAGAAAACCTTCTTTTGTCGCAATCGATGACAATATCAATGTCTAAACCAGGCATGTCGTATGACCAAGCAAAACCTCAACATAGTCTCGTAGCATCTGAACCAATATTTCTTTGACACTGTTCTCAAGACCCGCTCCTACCTTGATCTCTTTTCTGTCTTCGTCAGTACCCAAATTCACAACCTCAACTATCTCTTCGTGTGGCTGTATAACTCGCTCTTCTTGCGTAGCGATCTGGCAAGTTCTCCGGCACTTCACAATCTTCCTCACTTTCGTCTTGGCTTGATCGGATTATCGAAGTCATATTTAGCACTAGCATAGGTTATTAACGAGATTCGGAGTGATTCCATGTATCACGTGGGTGTGTGTAAGAACACATAGCTTTTGAAGGGTGATAAAGTAAAAGAAAGAAAAACACAATTGAATGCAAAAGTCCAACGATTTATTGAATGAAAATAAGCAACGGATAATAACCCTCGCAAGCGAGCCATGATGCCGGGCAAGGCACTAGGCTTTCAAAGTTTATTGTTCAAAACATAAAGAAATACGAAAAGTAAAACAAAACAAGACAATTACTCCGCTAAAGGAGATTGGTATGGCGTCTTGATCTTCCAATTCTTTGAGCCCTTTATCAGAGTTGGGAAGATCCACTTGCGATGTCGAAGCCATTGTCGTCGTCTATAGCATGGATTCCACTTTGGCGATGCGGAAGGAAGTTGGCGCACGTTCGCGTATCATCTTCGACCCTTGATGGTGAAGCCTAAACCGGTCTTGTCGGATTTGAAAGGAAGATCGGGAGCGACCCCAAATAGTACTACCTCCTTGTTCAACAAGCAAGCATCTTTCAATGAGGCCATCCCGGAGCTTGTGTAATTCGGGGAGTGGGAGAGTCAGGCATGACTACGGTATTGTTTCAAAAGCTTGACAGGAGTCTCAAGAATTCTCCTTCCATCTCGAGTATCGAATGACTGGAGATGACTGACCATATACTCTTCTTCACCACATCTTAACAACCTTCCCTTCACCGGGTACTTCAACCGATGTAAGGTAGAGGTACCTTTGCCCATGTATCAAGGGCATCCAAGTAGGCAAAAGCGGACGGATGTCCATGACAAAAGTAGGTCAAAAGTCAGGAACCGACTTTAGGTGATGAGCTCTCCAAGCACTGTTCACTTAGAACCATCAAAAGCTCTCACGATAATGTCAGGGTCTCGAAACCAACCCTTCGACATCAAGTCGATCAAAAGCGATCTTGGTAGGATATTCGAGGCGGAACCGGTATCAACGACACATGAGACGGTGGTACCCTTGCATTCGAGATGTGCAAGGCTTTGTTATGTTTCTTTCCGGAAGTCAAATCAACATCGAGAAGCCTAGGCCATTGTTGGCAGCCAGGCTAGCAATACAAACTTCGATCGTTGGTAGTGTCTTGCGGTACATGAGCATTCTTGAAACTTCACCAAGGCATTAGCATGAGCCTCGGAGCACAAAAGCAAAGAGCATGGATATCTTGAATGAGTCTGTCCCAATGTTCCACAACATTGTAGTCACTCTTCTTGATAATCTTGAATTTCCTCCATTTCTGTTTGGAGGTGTCTTGATAACTTCCTTTGGTACTTGGATGGCAGGATGAGTCAGTTCTTTCCTCTAGCTGGGGATATTGATTGAGTAGTGGAATGCGGTGGAGTCGCAGTGTCTTTTGGAGGAAGATATCTGGAGAATACTCTTCGGTTCGGTCACCTTGGATCGGTGATGTTGTCGATGTCGGAATAAGCTCAATGGTAAGATCTTCAATGTCGAGGGATCTTGCTTGACGCCATGATAGTAAACATCAGCTCCATAATTCCAAGGGATAGCCTTGTCAGAGGAATATGGAACAGGTCTTGGAGAAGTGATGAGAGGTGCCACCTAGGCACGAGGATCATGGAGGAAATCCTTATAGTGTTAACATCAGCATAGTCTTCTGGGAAATCGTCACCCCATCCGGTCGCCTTAACATCTTCAATAGGAATCTTGTAACTATCAGGGACGGTGTACTTCACCATGTAATCATACTTTCCACTTGGTTGCCCCAAGGTATCCCACACAGATGGCACAGTTTCGTTCGCATTGTCGATCTTCAACTTAGACATTTCTTCACACAGCTTCTGCACAGGTGGTTTCAGAAATAGTATCTCACGGTTATCCATCATACACTGAACACGTCTTCTCAACCAAGCACAACCATCGGTAGCGAGGGCACCAAGACAATTCTGGGGGCATCCTGGATTGACACCGGCTTGCAACAAATTCTTCTTAACAGTCATCAGAGGAATGGTCAAGTCATCTATGTTGAAGACATAAGTATCGTCACCAACAGCATTGGAACTCTTGTCATGATTAGGCATAGGAGCGTTGATCACATTCGGTCTCAGCAGGAGGATCAAACTCAATCTGCTTAGCTTGATCATATCTTGAATCTTGTTCTTGAGCCCAACAATTGTCGTGCCGTGCAGGCTATTGGAATGGTAAGCACACTTAGCATTAGGATTGTACTTGGAGTGTTGACATTTGAGGAGGATCCCTCAGGTAATCGCTCGCGTTCAACATGTGTTGCAAGGCTTGCGACAAAGGCATGTTGATCTTAAATGCCATCTTCGTGGCGCGTTACGGCTACGCGCGTTGTCTGTGAGGTTGTCTGATGTAGGATTGGAGATCACTGGCGCCCACAGATTGAGCGGTCGGACTTGGCTCGGATTTTCGACCATACACGCATTAGCTTCTTTCTTACCACCAAAGATCTCTTAGCGGCATTTGAAGATGTCTCTACATGAATCTTCCCACTCTTGATACCGGCTTCAATCGCTCTTTGTCAATATCAACTCGGTGAATCCGGATGAAGAATTTCCAATCGGATGATTGAAGAATGGGCTGTCGGTGTTCCCATAAACATATCAACCAACTCCTATTGGACAAAGGTGGTTGAACTCACTGCTAGATCTCTCCACTTGAGCATACTCCTTGAACTTCTCGTCGACCCATAGACATGCTTTGTAGTTGCATGCGAGTGGGTGTCAATTCACATGTACTCATCTTGTCTGAAAGCATCAGCCAAATCACTCCAAGTACGGATACGGTCATTCTCTGGTGATAGTACCATTCCAAGCGGGTTCGGACAAACTCTCTTGAAAATAGTGCATCCTGACTTTCATCATCGATTGGGATTGATCTTACGGACATAGGACTTCAAATGCAGCTTTGGGCAAGACATGCCATCATACTTGGCAAAAGTTGGAACTTTGAACTTGGGAGGAATCACAACACAGGAACAAGACTCGGATCATCAAAGTTCAGCCCGGACATCTTGAGTTTTCCACGACATTCAGACGGTCTTCAAGTTGTTTGTACTTGTCATCTTCATCAGTGTTGGCTATAATCGAATGATCCTCTCCTCCTTTCTTTGGCTCACGATCACCTTCATCACCCTTGGTACTCCCCTCGGTATGGACACTTCCTTGAGCTCGATCTGGTACCACCACCAGGACCCCCTTTGACGTCTACCCATGTTGAGGAGACCAACAACCTTCTTCTTCTTGTTGATGAGCTTCTTCGGATCTTCTTGGCCTTGGACCAAGCTGGTGAACATCTGTTGGCGAGCATTCGAGCACGGAGATCTTTGACAGTCTGTTCAAGAGCCATTTCTGCTAAAATAAATAGCGAGCAAATGAGAAAACCAATCTCCAATGTACCTGTGATGCAATGTTATGCTATGCTATGCAATGTTTATGCGAATGCAATGCAATGTTTTCAAGGACCTAAGAGATTTAAATTTGTTAAACAAGCAATGAACAAACATTTATTAGTACTTCTTTTATTATTCTTTTTTTCTTTTTAAGTACAAGAGATAGTTCAAAACAATAAAAGAAAACATAAACATCCTAAAGCTCTAAGTCTCCCATGGGCGCTTCCTCTTGGTGCCGATGTAGGCGTTGATGTTTCGCTCCTCGTGAAGTAGCTTGGTCAACTCTAGCACTTTCTTCTCACTTGCGTAACACTGAGCTTCAAAGGTATCCCTTTCTTCTTTTAGTTGAATCCAGGATCTCTTCAAGTCTTCAAAATCAGTAGGCATGTCAGGATGGAGACATTATAAGTCGTCACCTATAGCAACAGGTTCCATAATTATTGGTAAAACAGGCGTGAATGGCATCATGAGGTTTTGAGCTCGAGCTCGCACCCATTTGAGGTAAGGTTCCCAAGGAATGGAGTTCGGGTGCCCCAAAGTCTTGGTATCGGTCTTCTTTACCATGCCCCAGCATGTATGAACCTCGTCGGTAATCGAGATCGTGATTGTAGTCGAACACAATATCTTGGAGAAGCATATCATGCGGACCATCTCTTGAGCAAAACCAAGCGGCGTAGAGAGCTAGAAGGGTTGTAAGTAATACCTCCCTTATACCAAGTAGTGGTACATTAGGGAATTCTCCACAACGCTCAATGAATGTGAAGTCCTTTAGAGAGAAAGGATTCCAACGGATATCTGAATGAGAGAGTGACATCAATCTTTGAGACCATCTCAACCTTTGTTCATTCTTCAAAACTGATGGAGGAAGGTGCGAAATAAACCACCTTGAAAATAATGGTATACAACACATGAGAGTTCCTTGTCTCTTGGTAGTACGAGTGTGGAGAGAATGTAGGATGTCTCCAAGTAAAGTAGGCACAGGATTGCGGGTAAGGAACAACTTGATGGCATTGATATCAATGAATTGATCCGAGTTAGGAAATAGAACCAAACCATAAATTAGCAAGGCCACAATATTTTCAAATGCACGGAAACTCATAACTTTGAGGAATTCTCGGGCTTTCTTAATTAAGAACTTGGAAAGTAAACCCTTAACTCCACTTCTTGTTTCCCAATTGGCTTCAATATCGAGCGCTTAAGATGTAAGGCGATGATGTCTTCGACTTAGGAACCTTTTCTAGACCGTGAATGGCATTTGGTCAAGGATAGGTATCCCAGTAGCTTAGAGAACTCTTCAAGGTAGGAACCAACCGATAATCTGGGAATGTAAAGCAATGATGTTTCAATCGAAGAATAGGACATGCATCATATCTTCTTCAAAAGGAGATAACCAAATCAAGTAGATAACCATGTCTTTTGATGAACCGAGCATGGTGGAATTTACAAACCAATTCTTTGAGTTGAGAAGGGATACCCATGAAGTTGATTCGGATAGTCTTTCTAGAAGCCATAATCCCTACAAAATAGAGCAAAGATAAATCCCTAGGTCCTTGAAATAGTTAGAAATGATATGCAATGCGAATGATGTCATGATGTCATGTTTAGCACACAAAACAATTCACAATGAGCCTAGGTTTAAGGCTTGCATGAGGTATAGGTGATTACCCACCAAAAGTTTGAGTTGGTTCATCTGTCCTATAATAGTAGGGTTCTAGGAATCTCATTCACGGATCTTTCGTAGGCACTTATTTCAATACGACGCCAAGTGGTCGATCGAAAATGTCCCAAAAGTCTAATCTCAATGGCGTAGCATCGAGTATCAACCAACCTCGGTCTACACCAAAGCCGCCATCTCACTACCTTCTAATGGCCAAGATGGGTCAATTAAGGTTCTAAAAGTTTAGTTAGCGTTTGATGACACCTGCAAGCCAAATACTATCTTCAACTTGGGAATGAAGAGTATCGGGACAACCAAAGTGTCACGCTAACGTAGCCATCATGTTGACCGTTTAGTTATCGTCGGCGGTCGCGATGATCTAATGCTACTTACCTAAAAGGAAACCGGATCCGGTGTAGGATCCCCACAAATATAATACCCAAGCAACCCTTAAAGATAAAGCATACAAGTCAAACAAAAAGCAATAAAGTTATCTAGAAATCCCTAAGGCAATTCTCTCTTTTAGGGTGTATTCCCCAGTAGTCGCCAGATTCACGTGATACGGTGAACTTTTGTAGGATTTTGTATCCAAATGTGCGGATAGCAAGAGTCGCCACCGACTTTTATTTTTATCCAATTAAGGAAGGTAAAAGTATGAAAAAGACCTTCGTTAGATTCGAGTTCGGAGAATGGTTATGAAAAGGGAAGGTATTAGCACCCTTTCCATCCGTAGTTATCTACGGGCTCTTAGTTGCTCTAGATCACTTTTTAAAATTGCTTTCATGTGTTTGACAAAATGTTTTGAAAAAGGCATTTCGCTTTGACTTTGTAATGACTCATGTAGGAGTGTATACAAAGTGTTCGGAAATATTTTGTTTATGAAAAGAGTTTGAACTTTGAAAAGAGTGTGTGGTGTGAAAAGCATTTGATAGAGCGAGCAACTAAAAGACTTATTTACCCACTCGGTGGTCGTTTGTTGTACTTCTACGTTCCTTTAGAATAGCGCTAGCCATACCATTAGTTAGTAGGTAGCTCCATTCGTTGGATGTAAGCGGGACATTCGAAGGGACATCGGATGGTCATAGAAGGCAACTTGTAGGAAGTATCCTAGCACATTCGAAGGGACTATCATCATTTTTTCGTAGGCGACAATCGAGGGTCAAGATCATGTATTCGGAGGCGACATCGTGGGTCTTATGATCTTTGTATCGAAGGGACTATGATGATTTGTTTGAAACGGTGCTAGAATACCTCTACGTTCGAGGGACATGACCATTTTGAATTCGAAAGGCATCGAGAGAGAATTACCCTAAGGGGTGCGTGTGTGAAAGAAGTGTGTTGAATTCAGAATATATTATCTTGAAGATTAATGTGAGCTATGTCCAATTATTATCTTGCCATACACGCCTAATTACTAGCAATTGATAAGGGTGCGGAAAGTAAAATGCGGAATGTAAAGTGCGGAAAGGTAAACCTACGCTATTACATGGCTTTGGGTCAGATACATAATTTAAAATGCGGAAAATAAAATCCTAAATTAAACTATTACATCCCATATACAGTTACATAATTGAAAAATAATATGATAAAATGATAAAGAGAAAATCGTCTGAATCGGATCAACCTTGTAAAAAGAAAGAAATCGGAAAATGCAATATGAATCGAACAAGAGAAAAAATGTTAGAAAAATGCAAATTTTAATATGGGAAAATTAATACATGCTGGAAATAAGATAAATAAGCTAAAATAATTTTTGGGATTTTTTGGAAAAGATTTAATAATTAAAATGCAATTAAAAGTGAATTAAATGCAAAAATATAAATAAAAATAAATATGCATGCAAAAATATGTTTTTTAATTTATTAAATTAAATAAAGATTTTCTGAAAATAAATGCAAAAAGAAAATTATTTTTTGATGAGTTTCTAATGCAGAATAAAAATATGGAAATAAATTAAAATAACATGTAAAATATTAAATAATTAAGAAAATAGAAAAATATGGAAAATAAAGCAAGTTTTGGAAAAAGGAAAAGAGATTGGTCTTGCCAGGACTTGAACCTGAGACCTTTGAGAGAATCTCCATCATCCAACGCCTTAACCGCTGCGCCATGTTGCACTTGGTGTTTGGAAAACTGGAATTAAATGAAGATAAGCGTTCACGTGTCAAGGATTTTGAAAATCAAAACACAGTCAACCGCGGGCCCCAGTTATTTTGAATGAGCGAATCAGAGAACGCGAACCCGCCACGCATACCCTCGCCTGAGTCAAACGAGTCGGCGAGAACCTAGCTCGGTCGTCTTCTCCATTGCTCGATTTCTCCAACCTGCAAAACACGATCAATAAACAAGAAAGAAGCACCCTATCCCCCTAAATCGGCCATGGCGAACACGATGGTGGTGTTAGTTTTTCCTGAAAGTTCCTCTAACTACCAGTTCGAAACTCAACAGCTCCGAAACCCTAAACATGGCATCATGAGTTTTGGACGTTCAATCTTGCTAGCGATTGCCCAGATCGTGTATATGGAGTCTCATGAACACAAAAAGGCATTAGAATCAATTGAAACAAGCAGAATAATAGAATGCAAAAATCAAGAAAAATTGAATATGTATGTATGTACAGAGCTCGATTCAGCTTGCTTTAACCCATGGCATGAGTGTATACTTACTCAAACTTACCTCCTGAAGACAATGGGATGGTTGGTTTGGACTGAAAGTGGCTGCTTTTTGGAATTCGATTTTCTCAAGTTTTGAGAAAAATTTGGCAAAATAAGGACTCTCTCTTGGGCTAGGGTTTCCCCTTTTGGCTTGTGTGTATTGCTTGATATTTATAGAGGGTTTTGGAAGAGAAAAAACAAAGAAAAAAGATTGGAAATTGAATGTGCAAATATTTTCCAATAAATAAAATCAAATTTCTTTAAAAACTTAATTTTTTCTTTCCATATGCAAGCTATCACGATTTGGCAAGAGTCTTGGGCTTTCTTGGACATTAAGAAAGATATAAATCCAACTTAATTGAAAAAATAACCTAATTTTCATATTTTATATAATTTATTTTTGAATTAAATGTTATAAAATTCAAATATAAATCACAAAAATAGAAAATTACCAATGCCAAGCATTTATGGGTCAAGAATATTGTCATGAACAAGTTTGGATCAAAAGATTATAGGCCCATTTGGAAAATTTTGCATTTTGACCAAAATGTCCTTTTGTGCAATTGTCCAAAATTGCCCAACTTCTGAATAGTGTATCTTGCTCAATTTTCCACATTTTGAGTGTTCTTGGACTTTTTGGAAAGCTCTAAGAGTCCTCTAAACAATGTCTTTGGTCTCATCTCAATTGGAGTTACCATGCTCAATACATCTTCAAATCAAAAAGTTGACTTTTTGTTGACTTTGAAAATGACTTGTAATGTTTTGAGCTATACCTCTCAAATGAAGCCATTTTTTGGACATTCTTGTGGGACATGAAGTTGTAGAGAATTGAATTTCCTTCAAAACAAGAGGTGGTGGAAAAATTTCTGAGAAAGTATGAGAAAGTTATGATCAGTCAAAGTTCAGTTGACTTTTCACCTAGAAACCCTAATTTAGAAAGTTTGACTTTTGAGCAAATCTTGAGTTTTCTTGATGAATCATGATCAACCCTTGATCAAATGATGAATGTAACTTCAAAATGAGGATGTTGACCAAAAATTATGAAGTTTGGTATATGTTGACCACGTTGACTTTTGTCCAATACACCCGATTTTCACCATCGAGCAATTATGCGAAACTTGACTTGAGGCTTGAAACTTGACATGGAGAATCTTTGAAGCATATGAGGAGGCATGAAGGCCATTGGAGATGTTGGAAATCCATCTTGACTTGAGAGATACCAAACCCTAGTTTGGGTTGATTGTCTAGGAGAGAGTTTGTCTGATCAACTCTTGAGGAATCCTTGAGTATGGATGTATGAAATCTCTTGAGTAGATGGAGGGAAAATTTTGGGGTATGACAAGAAAGAAGCCAATGCTGTGTATGGTCAAAAAGGCCGAGCCAAGACCGTCCGTGCTCAATCTGTGGGGGCAGTTGTGATCTCCAACCCTACATCGGACAACCTCGGTGAGACAGCGCAGCGAGCGCCCGAGATTCTGACAAGATCAACATGCCTTTGTCGCAAGCCTTGCAACACATGTTGAACGCAGAGCTGATTACCTTGAGGGATCCTCCTCAGAATGTCAACACTTCCTCTCCGAAGTACAATCCAAATGCTAAGTGTGCTTACCATTCCAATAGCCCGAGCACGACGACAATTGTTGGGCTCAAAGAACAAGATTCAAGATATGATTGAAACTAAGCATTGAATTTGATCCTCCTTGAGACTCGAATGTGATCAACACGCCTATGCCTAACCATGACAAGGGTTCCAATGCTTGTTGTGACTTATGTTTTCAACATAGATGACTTGACCATTCCTCCGATGGTTATTGAAGAATTTGCTACAAGCGGTGTCAACCAGGATGCCCGGAGAATGTCGTTGGTGCCCATCCGATGGTTGTGCTTGGTTAAGAAGACGTGTTCAGGCATGATGGACAACCGTGAGATACTATTTACGAAACCACCGTGCGGTGTGAAGAAATGTCTAAGTTGAAGATTGACAATGCGAACGAAACTGTACCATCTGTGTGGGATACCTTGGGGCAGCCAAGTGGAAAGTATGATTACATGGTGAAGTACACTGTTCCTGAGAGTTACAAGATTCCTATTGAAGATGTTAAGGCGACCGGATGGGGTGACGATTTCCCAGAAGACTATGCTGATGTTAACACATTAAGGATTTCCTCTGCTGATCCTGTGCCTAGAGTGGCACCTCTCATCATCACTTCTCCAAGGCCAGTTCTGTATTCCTCTGACAAGGCTATCCCTTGGAATTATGGAGCTGATGTTTACTATCATGGCGTCAAGCAAGACCCTCTGACCATTGAAGATCTTACGGTTGAAGCTACCATTCCTGACATTGACAACATCACCGGATCAAGTAAGGTGACCAGAATCGGAAGAGTATTCTCTCCAGATATCTCTCCTCCAAAAGACACTGCGACTCCAGCTCGCATTCCAACTGTTCAACCCATTCCCCAAGCTAGAGGAAAGAACGAACTCATCACCTCGGCCGAAGTACCAAAGGAAGTTGCTGAAGACACCTCCAAACAAGAAATGGAGGAAATTCTGAAGATTATCAAGAAAAGTGACTACAATGTTGTGGAACAGTTGGGACAAACTCCGTCCAAAATCTCCATGCTTGCTCTGCTCTTGTGCTCTGAGGCTCATGCTAACGCCTTGGTGAAATTTCTGAAAAATGCTCACGTTCCGCAAGACACTACCACTGACCAGTTTGAAGTTTGTATTGCTAGCCTAGCGCCAACAACGGCCTAGGCTTCTCGATCTTGATTTGACTCTGGGAAGAAACACAACAAAGCCTTGCACATCTCTGTTGAATGCAAGGGCACTACATTGTCTCATGTTTTAGTGGATACCGGTTCTGCTCTGAATATCCTTCCGAAGACTTCTTTTGATCGACTTGATGTCGAAGGGTTGGTTCGAGACCCGTGACATTATTGTGAGAGCTTTTGATGGTTCTAGCGAACAGTACTTGGAGAGCTCACTCACTGTTAAGTCGGTTCCCGACTTTTGACTCCACTTTCTTTGTCATGGACATCCGTCCACCTACTCTTGCCTACTTGGCGCCTTGGATACATGGGGCGGCGTTACCTCTACCTCGATCGAAGTACCCGGTGAAAGGGAAGGTTGTTACGGTATGTGGTGAAGAGTATATGGTGGTCATCTGGTCATTCCGATACCTCGAGATGGAAGGGAATTCTTTGAGACTCCTGTCAAGCTTTTGAAACAATCCCAGTCATGCTGTTGACTCCCTGTCACTCCGGTTACACAAGTTCCGCCTAGGATGGCCTCACTGAAAGATGCTCAAGCTCTTGTTGAGCAAGGAGGTAGTGCTATTGGGGACAACTCCACGATCTTCCTTTCAAATTTGACAAGATGGTTTAGGCTTCACCATCAAAGGTCGAAGATGATACGCCGTGACGTGCGACCAACTTCCCTTCGCATCGGCGAGTGGAATCCATGCTATAGAAGACGGCGACAACGGCTTCAACATCAGCAAGTGGATCTTCCCAACTCCAGATCATGGGCTCAACAATTGGAAGACCGAAGACGTCATACCAATCTCCTTTAGCCAGGAGTAATTGCTCTTGTTTTGTTTTGCTTTTCGTATTTCTTTATGTTTTGAACAATAAACTTTGAAAGCCTAGTGCCTTGCCCGGGGCATCATGGCTCGTTTAGGGTTATTATCTGTTGTTTGCGTATTTTCATTCAATAAATTCGTTGGACTTTTGCATTCAATTGTTTGTTTTCTTTCTTTTACTTTATCACCCCTTCAAAAAGCTATGTGTTCTTACACACACCCACGTGATACACTGCAGAATCACTCCGAATCTCGTTAATAACTATGCTAGTGCTAAATATGACTTGATAATCCGATCTACCAAGTCAAGACAAAGTGAGGAAGATTGTGAAGTGCCAGGAGAACTTGCGGGCTGCTACAAGAAGAAGCGAGTTATGACCACCAAGCGCAAGTTGAGGTTGTGAATTTGGGTCTGCGAAGACAGAAGAGATCAAGATAGGAGCGGGTCTTGAGAACATGTTAAAGAAAGGTTGGTTCGGATGCTACGAGACTATATTGAGGTTTTGCTTGGTCATAAAGACATGCCGGTTGGACATTGATATCATGGTACACGATTGCCGACCAAAGAAGGTTTTCTCGGTGAAATGAAGGTTGTCGTATCGTCGAGATGTCGAGAAAATCAAAGCCGGTTATGAAGCGTTCAACTGGTTTCTTAGTGTCACCTCTTATCCCTGGGTTGCAAATGTGGTACCCGTACCTAGAAGGACGGAAGGTGTGTGTGGATTACGAGATCTAAACAAAGCAAGTCCGAAAGGTGATTTCCCACTTCCTCATATTGATGTTCTGGTTGACAACACCGCTCAGCATAAGGTTTTCTCCTTCATGGATGGTTTCTCCGGTTATAATCAGATCAAAATGGCTCCGAAGACATGGAGAAGACTACTTTTGTTACGGTGGGGCACTTTCTACAAGGTTATGCCGTTCGGATCAAGAACGCGGGTGCCACTTATCGTGCTATGGTGACATTATTTCATGACATGATTCATCACGAGATAGAGGTCTCGGCGACATGATAGCTCGATCACGATCAAGAAGAACATCTCGATCATGCAGAAACTATTTGACAGTGAAGCAGACTAAGACTTAATCCTAACAAGTGCACCTTTGAGTCGATCCGAAAACTCCTAGGTTTTGTTGTCGATGGAAAAGGTATTGAGGTTGATCCCGCCAAGGTTAAAGCTATTCAAGAAATGCCAGCCCGCACCGAAAGGTCGTCGAGGTTTCTTGGGCCGATTGAACTACATTGCATTCATTGCACACTTAATCGCTACTTGTGAGCCAATCTTCAAGTTACTAAAGAAAGATCAAGTAGTGGAATGGAATGA
The DNA here is from genome assembly GCA_021764765.1 of Vicia sativa. Classification (NCBI taxonomy): domain Eukaryota; kingdom Viridiplantae; phylum Streptophyta; class Magnoliopsida; order Fabales; family Fabaceae; genus Vicia; species Vicia sativa. The sequence continues at coordinate 217,252,143 of CM038793.1, forward strand.
CGATTGCCGATCGCTTTCAACAAAATCAAGGAGTACCTACAATCCTCCTATCGATGCCCCCGAAGGAAGACCTCTTATCATGTACTTGACGGTGTTAGAGAACTCAATGGGGTGTGTGTTGGGGCAACATGACGAGTCAGTCGAAAAGAGCATGCAATATACTACCTTAGCAAAAGTTTACCGGTGAAACAAGATGCTCACATGAGAAAACTTGCAACGCTTTGGCTGGGTGCTCGACTAAGGCAATATATGTTGACTCACACTACCTTGTTGATTTCAAGATGGATCCGATAAAATACATATTTGAGAAACCAGCTCTCTCGGAAGAATAGCAAGATGGCAAATGATCTTGACCGAATATGACATCCAAACACTTCTCGTAAAGCGATCAAAGGAAGTGGTAGCCGATCATTTGGCTCATCAAGCCGTAGATGACTATCGCCTATGCATTAATTTCCGACGAGGATGTTCTACTAGTTACAGATTGTGAACCGGGCCCAGACGAAGGACCCGAACAACGATCCCGATGGACTATGGTCTTTGATGGAGCCTCAAACGCACTTGGCAATGGCATTGGCGCCATCATTACATCCCTGGCGGACATACCCTTTCACCGCCAGATTATGTTTCAGTTGCACTAACAACATGGCCGAGTACGGCGTGCATCATGGGTCTTAAAGCTATTGACTTAAGAATCAAGTTCTTACAAGTGTATGGAGACTCGCTTTAGTGATCACAGATTAAGGCGAGTGGGATACAAGCATCCGAATCTCATTCCATATCGAGCATGTTCGAGTTTGATTCCTACTTTGAAGAGATCACTTTCAATCATATTCCACGAGAAGAGAATCGGTTGGCACATTAGCTACTATGTCGCTATGTTCAAGGTCGATGGGACAACGAGGCTCCCCGGATCATCATTGAGAAGTTCGACGAACCATTGTTGTGAGCTTGACGCAGAAGAGAAACCTTGGTACTATGACGTGAAGAGGTATCTTGAGACTCGGAATATCCAGCAGCATCATCAATGATAAGAAATTCATGAGAAGATTCGCATCCAAATTCTTTCTCAAAGCGACATCTTATACAAGCGCAACCACGACTTGTGCTTACTACTGTAGACCAGAAAACGAATGCGTATCATGGAAGAGTTACACGCGCATTTGGTACCCACTCCGTGGACACACCATGGCTAAGAAGATTTTGAGAACATGTTACTATTGGTCTACCATGGAAGCTGATTGTCACCGCTACGCTCGATCTTGTCACAAATGCCAGATTTATGCCGATAAAGTACACGTACCTCCGTACCTCAATATTTTAACTTCTCCTTGGCCTTTTGCAATGTGGGGCATTGACATGATCGGAGATTAAGCCCACGACTTCCAATGGACATCGTTTCATCCTTGTGGCAATTGATTACTTTACCAAGTGGGTAGAAGCGACCTCGTATGCATCATTACCAAGAATGTCGTGGCTCGATTCATCAAACATAATCTTATCTCGGTATGGCACTCCGAAAGGATTATCACGGATAACGGTTCCAATCTCAACAACAAGATGATCACCGAACTCGCACGCAGCTTCAAGATCAAGCATCATAATTCTTCTCCATATCGGCCTAAGATGAATGGCGCATGGAAGCCGCCAACAAAAACATTAAGAAGATTATACTGAAGATGACGGTGACTTATAAAGATTGGCATGAGATGTTACCATTTGCTCTTCATGGTTATCGCACTTCAAAGACGAACATCAAGAGGCAACCCCTTCTCTCTTGTATCGGTATGGAAGCCGTCTTACCCATCGAGGTTCGGATACCTCAACCGTAGTCCTCCGGACGCAGAGTTAGGTGAAGATGATTGGGTTCGAGACCGCTTGACCAGATTAATTTGATTGATGAGAAACGACTCGCATCCATTTGCCATGGACAGATTTATCGAGCGAATGATCGAGCATTTAACAAGAAGGTCAAGCAAGTCTACCAAGTCGGTGATCTAGTAGTCAAGCGCATCATCCTTCCACAAGGTGATCCTGTGGGCAAATGGACTCCCACATATGAGGGACCATTTGTAGTCAAAGCAAGTGTTTTCGGTAGAGCTATGATACTTAGCACCATGGATGGTGAAGACTTCCCACACCGTGAACGCAGGACATAGTCAAAAATACTACGATAAAGAGACCCGCTAGGTCGACGGCCTAGGCAAAAATAAGGGCATCTGGCGAACCAAAGGTTCGGGCAAAATAAAGGATATATACAAAACATGTACACGGCAAGTCGAAAACCCGAAAAGCGGCTTGGGCAAAAAGGTATCCCTGGTGAAAACCGAAAGGCGGTCTAGGCAAAAGTTAGGGATTTAAGCGCAACTATGTCTCTTCCAGATCACCGCTTCCGGACTACTATCATTCAAGATTCAAATGGCGATCATCTACTCACTTTCTACCGATAGCAAGGAGATGAGATAGTCGAAATATATGAGTACTAGCATAGTTGAACTTAACGAGATTGTTTCATAGCTTTTACCTTTCTTGTGTACAAACTACTTGGCCATCGCCACCTTTCAAATAAACGCAAACTTCTTTCTCTTTACAATTTCTGTTGTTATTTGCAATAAGTCCAACGTTTGCTTTGAATGACTATACGATTTGACAATAAGAATCTAATCACAAACATACGAAAAGTGAACATACAAAAGTACTTACTACTCGTGAATTGGGATGACGACGAAAGTCACCAAAGCATTCCCCAGAGCATGATCCCCACAAAGGTGTCACTCACACAACTTCCCAAAGAGCAAAAGGAATCCACGAGCAGCAATTCCACTCAACTAAGTAATGTTACATCGCCTCCAGCGGTAACACCTCACCCCAGTCAAGGTATTTATCCCCGGTATCTCTCCTTCCTTTTTCCCCGTATCCGACCCAAGACTTGGTCAGATAGTGCATCGGAGGAACCTACATCTTCATCCCCGGCCAGAGATTACAATGGGATCCTGACTCTCCCAGCTTGGTCTCCCCGGCAACTATCAAATGCACTCCAGCGAGATCTACACTCAAGTCCCCAGTAGAGCGCCTCCTAAATTTCCTCAGCGAGATCTACATACAAGGTCCCCAACGGATCGCCTCCCGTGTTCTCCTCAAAGGGGTCTATATGAGATCTCCAACAACGAGCTTCTCAAATCTCTACCTTCCTCAACAATATCTAGGCCCAAGACTTGGTCAGATAGTGCATCGGAGGAATCCCGGATATCTTTCTTCTCTTTCAAAAGCAGGGATCTCACCTATTCAATCCCCCAAGCAGGATTTAGAGATCCTCAAACAGAGCATCCGCATCTTCTTCAAGATGGATATGTTTTGGAATATCACGACATCTATCATCCATACATTACTCATGAAGTCATAATTCATGCATATGTCATTCATATACACTTTCATGCATCATACTTTGCATAAAACTAACCAATATTCTATCAAAGTTCCTCTTGTTTTTTAAAAAGCAGTGTGATCACTACGGCAAAGCAGTCCAGATTAAGCCCCGAATCGACGGAAAACTATCGAAGACCGCCTTTGGTTGTCCTCCGACGATCGGTCCAGATTAAGCCCCGAACCGACGGAAAACTATCCGAAGACCACCTCGGTTATCCTCCGATAACGCAATGGATCAACACCGATGCACAACAGGGAAGCTATCCACATTTTTGCCAACTACTATCTCCCTCAGAGTAATCGGCACGAAGATTTATTCTGACCCCTTCCTATTATCAACATCAGCTATAGAGTCTAGCGAACGACTCAGTTGCCTTGGATGGCATCTTAAGCCCATCTCCGACTACTTATCAACAGTGCTTCACTTTCAGAATGCTGCATATATGGTTAAAAATCAATACAAACCAATAACTTCATTCAAAATGAACACGAAGTCTAACGTACGACTCCCTCCGGATGGCATCTTAAGCCCATCTCCTCTCCTTTCCAGAAACGTCTACAGAGCCTAACGTATGGCTCACTCCCCAGCATCGATCTTTCCAGATGGCATCTTAAGCCCATCTCCGTCCATTCTCCTATCGACATTCTCGAGTCTAGCATACGACTCATCTTCCAGCGAAGTATCCAGCTTCTCCAAATGGCATCTGTAAGCCCATTCCCGCATCATCCACCAACAACGAGTGCAAATTTTCAGGTGTACTCGAGTGTTCAATCATCTTCTACCTCCAGGTCACAAAAGACAAGCGTGTCAATCTAACCCTCCAGTACAAGAAGATTGAACAGGGGCAGCTGTCATACCCCAAAATTTTCCCTCCATCTACTCAAGAGATTTCATACATCTATGCTCAAGGATTCCTCAAGAGTTGATCAGACAAACTCTCTCCTAGACAATCAACCCAAACTAGGGTTTGGTATCTCTCAAGTCAAGATGAACTTCCAACATCTCCAATGGCCTTCATGCCTCCTCATATGCTTCAAAGATTCTCCATGTCAAGTTTCAAGCTCTACAAGTCAAGTTTCCTCAGACAATTGCTCAGATGGTTGAAAATCGGTTGATTGACAAAAGTCAACGTGGTCAACATACATCAAACTTCATAATTTTTGGTCAACATCCTCATTTTGAAGTTACATTCATCATTTGATCAAGGGTTGATCATGATTCATCAAGAAAACTCAAGATTTGCTCAAAAGTCAAACTTTCTAAATTAGGGTTTAGGTGAAAAGTCAATCAACTTTGATGATCATAACTTTCTCATACTTTCTCGAAATTTTTCCACCACCTCTTGTTTTGAAGGAAATTCAATTCTCTACAACTTCATGTCTCACAAGAATGTCCAAAAATGCTTCATTTGAGAGGTATAGCTCAAAACATTACAGTCATTTTCAAAGTCAACAAAAGTCAACTTTTTGCTTTGAAGATATATTGAGCATGGTAACTCCAATTGAGATGAGACCAAAAAGGTTGGTTAGAGGACTCTTAGAGCTTTCCCAAAAGTCCAAGAACATTCAAGAATGTGGAAAATTGAGCAAGTTACACCATTCACAAGTTGGGCAATTTTGAAAGAATGCACAAAGAGATACTTCAAAAATCAAATCTTTTGCAAATGGGCTTGCTTTTTCTTCATCCTAACTTATTCCTCATACAATTAGGAATATCCAAGCCCAATGCCACGAATTTTTGATTTATTTTTCTATTTAATTTGTAATTTATTCATTTAAATGCAAATTAAATTTAAATATAAATTATAAAATCAAAATTAATTGAAAGATTGATTTTATTCTTTCCTTAAGACCCAAGCAATTCATTAAAAGCCAGCAATTTCGAAATTGGATCAAAAAAGGCAAGATTGGATTGAAATTGATCAAGTTTTGAAAATTTGATTTTCATGAAAAAATCAAATTTGATTATCATTGAATGGTGATTGATTCTTGCCAATAATGATCCCAAATCCATCCAATACTTATACCTGATGCATATCAATCACAAAGGGACGAAAAAATTGCCTTTAGAAACCCTAACCCAATTCAAAGAAACCGTGCACTTGAAGCAACTGGCAACCCTAGTTTTGCTTCGATTCAGCCAATTCCAAGCCTTCCATTGTGTTCCTTGAGGCTCTCAGAATCGATCCAGACCCTTACAACTCTCAAAAACATCAAGAATTGAGAGAACACGATTTCGGTTTGTCATACTTTTTCAAAATTCGATTTCTATCATTCATGCACTTTTAACATGTTTCGTGGTTTGTTTTGTGTTTAGATGGAAGTTTGCAAGCTTTCTGCATAGTTTGATTGAATTTTCATGGCCGGAATCAGAACTTACCATAGCTAGGGTTCCATGGTTCGAATTGGGATCTCACGAAATAGGACAAATTGGACAAAACGAATACCACCATCATGTTTAGAATGACGAATCCAATCGAACCATGCCTTTGAATTGAATTTATATTGCTTGTGCTAGATTTTAGAATTTGCAGGGGTCATAGCGTCGAAGGAAGCCGACGCTAGCTTTTCAAAAATTCAAATGGAGAAGATGAAGATCTTCGCGCGTGTTCTTGGTTCCCAGGAATTGAGTTTGTTTAAACGACCGCGTTTCAACTTTCAAACACCAAATGACAAGTGGCCTAGTGGTTAAGGCGCTAGCTGTTGGAGATGCTCTCATAAGACACCGGTTCGAACCAGCCAGGGACCATTCTTTTTCCTCTTTTCACAAACTTATATTTTCTAACATATTTTCATATTTTCTTTTATTTTAAATATTTTCATGTTATTTTAATTCTTTTCACAATTTTATTTTTGCATTCAAAATTCATCAAAAAATATTTTCCTTTTACATTTGTTTCCTAAAAATCTTTATTTAATTTAATAAATTAAAAATATAATTTTTGCATGCATATTTATTTTTATGTGTAATTTTGCATTTAAATCATTGTAAATTCAATTTTAATTAGTAAATTGCATCTAAAAAATCCCAAAAAATTATTTTAATACATTTATATTATTTCCAGCATGTCATATTTTTTCCAATTAAAAACTTGCATTTTTCTAACATTTTCTCTTATTTCGATTTCATCATATTTTCCGATTTCTCGTTTGTTTCACAAGTTAATCCGATTCAGACGATTCTTCCGTTTTCATTTTATTTTTTTCAAATAATGTAACTGTATAAGGGATGTAATAGTTTAATTTAGGATTTTTATTTTCCGCATTTTCAATTATGTATCTGCCCCAAAGCCATGTAATAGCGTAGGATTTACTTTCCGCACCTTTACATTTCCGCTTTTACATTCCGCATTTTACTTTCCGCACCCTATCAAATGCTAGTAATTAGGCGTGTATGGCAAGACTAAAATTGAACATAGCCCACTAATTTTCAAGATAACACATTCTGAAATCAACACACTTCTTTCACACACGCACCCCTTAGGGGAATTCTCTCTCGTTGCCTTTGCGAATTTAAAATGGTCATGTCCCTCGAACGTAGAGGTATTCTAGCACCGTTGCCTTCAAACAAATCATCATAGTCCCTTCGATACAAAGATCATAAGACCCACGATGTCGCTTCCGAATACATGATCTTGACCCTCGATTGTCGCCTACGAAAAATGATGATAGTCCCTTCGAATGTGCTAGGGTACTCCCTACAAGTTGCCTTCTATGACCATCCGATGTCCCTTCGAATGTCCCGCTTACATCCAACGAATGGAGCTACCTACCAACTAATGGTATGGCTAGCGCTATTCTAAAGGAATGTAGAAGTACAACAAAACGACCAATTCTGAGTGGGTAAATAAGTCTTTTAGTTGCTTGCTCTAAAAATCAAATGCTTTTCACACCACACACTCTTTTTTCAAAGTTCAAATTCTTTACAAAACAAAAACATTTCCGAACACTTTGTATACACTCCTACATGAGTCATTACAAAGTCAAAGCGAAATGCCTTTTTCAAAACATTTTTGTCAAACACACAGAAAGCAATTTTAAAAGGTGATCTAGAGCAACTAAGAGCCCGTAGATAACTACGGATGGAAAGGGGTGCTGATACCTTCCCTTTTCATAACCATTCTCCCGAACTCAGAATCAAAACGAAGGTCTTTTTCTGTACTTTTACCTTCCCTTAATTGGATAAAAATAAAAGTCGGTGGCGACTCTTGCTATCCGCACATTTGGATACAAAAATCCTACAAAGTCAGTTCACCGTATTACACTTTCTACAAACAGTACCAGTATAACGCTGAATTGGCACCAACCCATATGCAACTACATAATATGTCTATGGGTCTTGATGAGAAATTCAAAGAGTACACTAAGAAATAGAGAGATCTAGAAGGAAGAGTCTAGTTACCCTTGTGTTGTACCCCAATTTTTGCCCCTAAGATTCACTCATACTTCATATCATTGCATGTCATAAAGATCACAATTTGAATCTACCTCTCTCTCTCTCTCTCTCTCTCTCTCCTATCTTTGGCTTTGCCCTTAGGAGATCAACAAGCACCTTATGTATGTGTTTATTTCTTGTGTGTGATGATTGATACTTGTCTAACAATGATATGTGTACACTTTGTTTGCTAAATATTGTAGGTGATTAGTGCACAAGTTTCTTATTCAAGGAGTCAATAGGTTTATGTGTTTATTTCCATGCCTTCTCTCCTCAATTCTCAAGATTTTGAAAGTATTGTCTCTCATTGAAGACTTCTCTTGTCCTCAACCATGGCCTATCATCTTGAGTATATGCTTCATGTTTGAAAGAGATCATCAAATCCAAAGAATTCTCCATTCTATGGCCATCTATCTTGAAATTAGGGTTTTTGACTTTTGAGGATCATATATTGGTGTTTGTGTGAAATTTTTGGATGATTTAAAAGTCATTTTATTCTTAAGAGGACTTCTAATATGAATATGCTTGGATCCAAAGAGTTTGATTGACAAGAAGATTGTTTTAGAGGTCTATGATTTCCCACTCTCTAAGTTGATGCTCCACCTACCTTGTATGACTTCAAAGAATCATAACTTGGTCATCCCTTATCTCCTTGAGCTTATTTTTATTTCACAATGAACCTAAGGATGTATAATACAACTTAGTTCAATTGGTGAGAAGAGAAAATGCTTGGAAATTTTCCTATGAAGTCAAAAGATTACAAGTCCTTAATGAATTTCTCAATTGTTGGTCAATCAACTTCAAAAGATCATATCTTGATCATCAATTATCACCTTGAGGCCATTCTTTTTGCACAACAATATTGAAGATGTGGATTTTATATCCATATAAGTTTTGAAGGTTGAAAGTGTTTGGAAGATGCTTGAAGAAGTCAAAAGATTATAGGTCACTTCACAAATTTTCATCAAATTCACAAGATCATAACTTTCTCAATTTTTGGAATTTTTGAGAGATTATGTTTGCTAAATGTTCCTTGAGAGGTCTAATTCATATCATCTTTGAAAATAAATAGCAAATTTTGAGTGGAATGACAAATTTGAAGAAGAAACATTATAGATCATTTTAAAAAAGTGGCATGCTTGACCAAGGACTGGCCAGGAAAATTACTGATTTTTCAAGAATCCTAAAGGCTCAATATCTCAACTCAAGTATCTATTTATTTGATTATTTTTGCATTGTGTTATACTCTTTGAATACTTCATTTGGCTCAAAGAAAATCAGAAAACGCATGAGGGAATTGGATTAGGCCTCAGCTCAAAGTTTGTGCAAAATTCTGGTTCGAGCTCACCATCAGTTTGTCCATTTGCACGTGTAACTTGTTTTTAAGCCAAGTTAAGCCTTGCTTTTGAGACTAATTGTGATTAGAAACTTCCCAGGATTAATTAGAAGATTAAAACGCAAGGAATGATTGAGTTTTGATGCACATAAGGTCACACTTTCTTCATGAACACGGGTGTGCATGATTTCCATTCAAATGTCATCATTCACCCCTCATTTTGATTCCATTCGCCTCTCTTATAAATAAGCAAGTTATCTCACTCATTTCCTCAAGCTTTGATAGCCAGAAAAACCCTTCCAAACTCTCTCTCGAATCATATTTTCTGCAACTTCGTTTTCACTCTCAAAGCTATTCCAGTTTAAAATTAACCATTCATTCTTTTTCCTTGAACCTCACCAAAGCTAACAGAATAAGAATCGTGCCTTGAAGCTTCCTAAATCGTGATATCCAAGTCCAGTTTTAGAGCTTTGAAGGTGAATTTCATTTAGGTAGGAATCTCCATCAAACCTTGTAAAATAAAGCATCATTGTACTCTCCTCATCTCCCTGATCCTCGTGATCTTCACCATTTGCATTTACATCAAGTATTGACTGGGAATTTCATCAAATTCCTATTCGCTATTATTTGAGTTTTTTCCAAATTTCTCTTCACTCAGTTTAAATAAATTTTTCGCGAGCATGTGGTTGAGATCGTCTTGAAGAAACGAATCCAAGGATACCACTTATGTGCATTGATTTTACAGTTTGAGAATTGCGTATGGATGATGGTTGGAGGTTGAAGACGACCTACATGTTTGTCTTCAACTAATGAAAGATTGACATGTAATTTTTTTGAATTCAATCCGGTGTATTTGCTTCACCGTGCACGCGTCTCAGGAGCCCTTGGATCTGATTACTTTTATTAGTCAGCATCGATCCAGCGCGTGATATTATTTGAGATGTGATTAATAACGCGTTTTGACTATGATCATATGGTCCACATTTTTTTTGGCTTTTATTTAATTTTCTGATTTTATATTTTAAATGTTTTACACTTCAAAAAATCATATAAAATTTATTTATGGCTCAAAAATTATGAAAAAATTCACAAAAATATTTTGAAATATTATCTTTCTCAATTTTATTTTTCCATAATTTTATTTTCAGATTTGATATTTTGTATGATTTTTCTTTTTTATTTGAGGTTTTTAATTGTATTAAAATACTTTTTGATATTTTAAAATTCTGGTGACCTCATTTTATTTTGATTTTTGATTTTACTATTTTTTGCTATGTTGGTTTATTTCACCTTTTATTTTATTTTTTAAAAATATTTTCTGACTTTAAAAAAATTCTCAAAAAATTTGTCAACACTTGTTGACCTCTGTCTGACTTTGAGTTATTTTCTTGGAATTTTATTTTGATGAAAAACATACTATTTATGTATTTTGTCAATAAAGTCCAATTAAATAACCGAATTTCAAAATTACTTTTAATCCTTTTATTTTATTTTTATTCTCATTCTTATTTTGCTGACTTTTCTTGAATTTATTTTAGAGTCACAAATTTCCTCAACATCAATGGGATTTGTGTGTTGATAGGTCTCTTGACCAAATCCACCAAGAATGTTGTTTGATTTTGACGAAGTTAGACCGAATAAATTCATCCGATGCAAAATAAACTTGGAAATTATTTCTTCTTCTTCATCTTATTTTTCTTTGGTCCCAACTCGGAAAAAGTGATCAATTGGTGGCATGAACTTTAATGTTCTAACATAAGCCCCAAAAGATGACTTGAGCTTTGATCTTTGTTCAACACCTGTGGCGCTTGTTGTGTGGCCGCATTGATTTCTAATAAAGCTTCTGGAAAGTTTTCACTAACTTTGTCCATTTAAAATTCTCAAACATCTTTGATCAAGTGATGTGATAATTCCAAAACCAGTGATATACTTGACAAAAAACAAATGAAACTTGTCGTGTGGTCGTGTTGATTCTATCAAGCTTCTGGCAAATTTTCATGCGTAAGTTTCAAGATGGTCATCTTGCTAACCTTTATTAATTGTTTTTTATTTTCCGCTCTTTACTTTCCGCATTTACTTTTATGCTCTTTACTTTTTATGCACCTTTAATTCTAGCATTTATATTTCATGTCTTTTTTTCTTTGCTCACTCGAGCATTTTATTTTCTATTTCAGTCTTTCTTTGCTCACTTGAGCATTTTATTTTCTTGTCATTTTGAAGTTGCTCACTTGAGCTTTATTTCTCTTTTCCAAAACACCTAATAATTCAACTTAAGCATAAAAAAAACTCTTAATTGGACTTGATTACTATCCTTGTGCATGGAGCTTGATCTTTGGACTTAGGATTAGGACCTCTACCTCATCTTGGAGATTTTTGTGCCCTTGGTGTTATTCTGTCTTGTCTGGTTATTATCTTTGTATGCAGGTTGTTCTGTTATACTCGATTAAGAGTGTATTTCCCATAAATACAACCGTTACTCTTCCCGTTTTTCTCACGACAAGAGGTCACCTAAAAGCATTGACTTATTTGAAGCTTGGATTTTTTTTGTCTGGTTATTTGTTGTTTAAGTGGTAATCCAAAGGATGGGATATGGTATTGGCTCTCGATATCAAGTACTAGCTCTCACCCGGTTAGATCTTTATTTACTCTTACCTTTTACTTTATGCACTTAGGTTAGCCTCTTCATCTCCTCCCCATTCTTTAATTTTCAAAATCTTCTCTCCTTTTCAAAGGATTCTTGTTTTCAAAAACTCGAACCGCTTTCATAAAAAACTTGGACTTATGTCCATGCATTTTCAAACTTCTTTTCTTAATAAAATTTCAATTCATTTAATAATACTTTGACTTTTCTTTTCATAAGACTAAAAAACACCTAACCTCATTCAAACATTTTTGAACTCTTTGTGGCTTTTCTAAATTTTTCTTAAAATCAACCAACACACAACTTTGGTTTTTTTAGCCGAACTACTTGGTTTTGATTTTAACATTGCATATTGTTGGTATGTAGGCCGGAAACTCATTGGAAGTTCTATCAAACCAAAAGATTATAAAAAAAACACTTTTTTTCTCCCACACCATCCATTTTGTACATATACTCTTTTTTAGCACACATATACAAATTTTCAAAAAAGGTTCATGCGGAGTACCGTAGATGCTTTGGGTGCCTAACACCTTCCCTTTGCATAACTAACCCCCAGTCCCAGATCTCTGATCTTTTTTACGATTTTATTCGCTCTTTTTTCTAGTCTTTTGGATAAAATAAAAGTGTGGTGACGACTCTTTTGTTACTTTTTGAGTTAAGTCAATTCAATGGCTTATACTCGCAGTTTTTGCCGCTACAAAAAAGTGATGACTCTGTTGGAGATGTTTGACCTATTGCTAGACCATCTCTAAGTGGGTTTACCCTGGTTTTTGTTTATTTGTATATATGTGCTATATTTTGTATATATATTGTATGCTTGTTTTTCTGGATGTTTTTCTGGTTTTCAGGGGTGCTTGGTGATCTTCTTTTTGAGTCTTATACCCGGACTCAGGCAAACTTAAGATAGGACGAGCGGTATAGTCATGGTTAATTTTAGGGAGTAATCCCGAAGAAGGAGACATGAGATCCCCCACTCAATGGAGACCTCCTTGATTGTGGTATTTTTTTACCGAGTGATTGGGAAGACATGACTGCTTTCGACCTGAGAGTCCCTGAAGCTGAGCAGTCGTAGAACCCTTAACCCATTCTGGCCTTTTTAGGGGTAATTCAGGGACTATTACGGAGTTATCCGGAAGTAGTTTCTACGCGATACTGCACTCATACGAGTTTCACCTAAAAGTATTACTAATTACCGAGTACATCAGGAAGTTGGTAGTATTGGATGGAGGAATGAAAACTCTGGGGATTCTTTTAGAACCTTGATCTACAGGTGACAAAGCCTAGAATACCTTGTGGGTAGTTGAAGCTCCTCGAAAAATCATCATCATATTATTTCAATTACAATGAAGTCGCCATCGAACTTTTATTTATTCCAAAGATGGAAAGGGAAATATCGAATAAAACCCACAAGCAAGAGAGATAAGAAGGTCTACGAGACCAAAAGAGATGGATTCGGGAGTCGGTTATGTAAGGGGAAGGTATTAGCACCCCTCACATCCATCTTACTCGATGAGAACCGTTTAGTTCATGTGTGTGTTGTGTGTGATCGTAATAATGTTATCTTCTAATTAATGATCAAGAAAGGAGAAGAAAGAAAAGTTTTTTTATTTTTAGAATTTTGAGTTCGCCGTGGTTTCGAAACCTTGTGCCTACGTATTCCCCCATGCAATGGGAAATTCAGAACTTCGTAGTTCTTCTAGAAAATGATTATTTGTTGATTGATTTTAGATGAAGAGACAAGTCATCATTTTTAAAGGAGAAGACTCGTCTAAACGCCCACAAGGTGTGATAAAGAATAAAGGCAACATGAGGGGGGGGGGGTTGAGAACGCCTCTAGTACTCAAGTGGAGAAGTCGAAAACCATGGGGATAGAGGAATAGCATCTCGATTATAAATGAATCATGTCTAATCTTGAAAAAAAGGTTTTAAAAGTAAAAGGTGCTCGGATGCACAAAAGGCTTGAATGAGTTAAGGTTGATTTTAAGTGGGTGAAAAAGTACTGAAACATTAGGCTATCATCTAATAATTCAAATACTAGAAACTGAACGAGTGAGCTCATCCAATCGTCTATCATTCCAAAAAACTTTATCGTGAAATTGGTGAAGAGAAACGGGATTCACGTTATTAAGTGTGCGAATGAATAAAATTATTTAGCTTATTGGGCTATCATCCAATAATCTAAAGACTTTAAATTCGATTAAATCGTCGGGCTATCATCCGACAGTTTAACCGAATGTCACTCCACTATTTTTTTACGTGGATATAAGTTTTTGGATTATTGGGCTATCATCCAACAATCTAAAAACTTCAAGTTTGTTTAAACCATTAGACTATCATCTAACAATTTAAACAAACCTCATCCAAGTTTTATGAAATTCATTTTTGAAAAGTCACTCGATGTTGAATCGAGGTTTGTAACTTTGATTATGAAAGTGTTTTGATGTTGGTTTGTCGATAGAATTTGATCGGGTCATGGTTAACTAAGGGTCGTACTTGATTAAACTCGTGAGAGTAGCTGCTCCTACTCCCAACCATGAAACCCTTTTGCATGGAACACTTGGTATATGGACCAAGGTGAGAAATCGAGTTATGATTAACCAAGGTCAAAACTTGATTAATCTCGTGAGAAAGGCCATGCCCAAACTCAACTATGAAACCCTTTTGGAAAGGCTTGGTATGTGGACCAAGAGAATATGAGAATTTGATTGAAGAAGTAAGGAAGTAGGAAAGAAAGCGAGCCCATACAAGGTGGCTATATGTATGCTCCTAGAAAGTGGGACTAGCATAGCACTAGTATTCTAAACAACTGATTGAGACAATCAATCGGATAATCGTCGCTGTAGAAAAGCCCATGACCAGAATATGAATGTGTGTGAGTGTGCACTTGTATGTATACCTTTTCATTGATGAGGAGCCCAAGAGGAGGCTATGTGTTCTAATTAGATGATAAACGCGTAATTAGACAGTAATTAAAACACACAAGATAAATCCTAAACTATTACAAACCACACGGGGGTGGGGTACGAATAGGGATACATCAAATCGGGAAGTGCGATAAAAAGCCTAAATAAACAAACAATACAACCAAATTGAATTAACTCGAATAATCAAGTAAACTCCATTGTGTAGTGCAAGAAAGAAGCTTCAAGTAAACTTCAAGATCGGATAAAACTTGGCACATCAGATGAATATCAGACAAAGATCCCTACATCACATGAGATACAAACAAAACCAATGCGAAGAAGCTTACATAGCTCAAGTATCAATTATTGACCATTGCACTTTATTAGATTAATTAAATTTAGAATAGACTCATGTAGGAATCAACTCTAAGAATTCAAACAATATATTTGTGTTCATACACATTCAAAAGTCGAATCGAATTCAAAGTTCGAAATTGCAACACGATGAAGATCACTATAATATAATTTGAATTTATTTACAAATGAATATGGTAAAGTATAAAATCAAAAGTAATATGTACATAATTATATATTTACATTTCTAAATATAATAATAAACATACTGAGTATTTTTTATATTTACAAAAAAAAAAAAAAAATACATTACTAAATATTATATAGAAATGACAATTCAATGTTAAATGCTATGGGCAAGTGTAGATGTGCTAATTGAAATTGAATACATGAACAATCCTCGGATATTTTCACAAATAACAAATTTGTTAGTAGCATAAGTGTGGGATAAAATGAAATGAAATTGCAATGAAGTAGAACATGTTTTAGTAAACAATGGAGTGAGCGTAACATGAAAAAAATCAACAATCAAACCAATGTTCATTCAAATATTTCAATTCACAAATGAAACTAAAAGCCAAAGAAATTCATGCTATCATTCAATCCAAAATAGAAACATAGAAAGTTGATTTCGAAACCAGTTAATATCGATAAAAATTCGGGCAACCATGATCATGAACGAATAAAACTTAAAAAAAAATCAACTTGGAAGTGTTCACAACCATAAGAAACAAACAATAAGGCTATAACCAAGTTTACAGAACAAAGCACGGCCAAATTGTTTCCAAAATAAAATTAGTATCCTCTTTGAATCGGAAGAAACGAACATGATACAAACCTAACTCAAGATTAAATAACACAAGCGTATTGCAATCAAAACTTCCAAATGATTTCGTAACATGATATCGATTTTAAACAATTTTGAAATGCTTCGATACTTACTAAATGAAATGTTTACCATTAAACAGGCCTTTCTTGAAAAATCCTCAATAGTTTAACATAACCAATATCATAATCAAGCAAATCAAAATTTTAAACAAATTAACTCAAAAACCATCTATTGTCATCACAAATTCCCACACAATTTAGTCAACAATCGCAAGTAATTATCAATCCAAAACTTCACCACTAGACTGAACTACATACAACTTTCAGCATTAATCTAATTCAGAAATCTCAGCACATATATACCATACGAATCAAACAAAAACAATCCTTTCAACATTCTGCTAAACCTCAACAATTAATCTTCACATATATTAAATCTTAAAGCTAATATGGATTAAGTTACTTACCAAGTCACAGTGGAGAAAAGTGGGGTTCTGTGCGCATAGAGATGCCAACAAGCTTGATGTCGCAGAAATGAAGTAGCCAAAAATCTGATTGAATGGATAGTGGCGAGAAGTCGAAGTGATAGTGGAAGGATACGACTATTGAGCTGATGATGTGGTTGTATTTGCTTCAACAGAGAGAATATATTCACGAACAATTGGCGGAAGATGGAAGGTTGCAGAAGAAATGGGAAAGATGAAGGTAAGCAGAGGGAGTTGTGTGACGGTGGTTAAAAGGAAATCGGAGAAGATGAGTTGAAGGGAGTTTATGAGGGGTGGAGAGACAGATGAGTGGAGGTTATGGCTAGCGAGTAACAGAGGGATAAAGTATGGATGGCGGCCGGTGAAGGTGATGAATGGCATTGATGGGGGTTGTGTGATGGTGTAGATGATGGTGAAGCTGGTGCTCGGAATTTGTTTGGAGAGAAGATGAAGAGCTTCGCGGAACTGGCAGCATGAGATTTTGGGAGAAGAGGCGGCGAGTTTGGATGATGGTGGAGCTGATAATTTATTATCCAAATTTTATCGCAATTTTGAGTATTCATTTTTTATCTCTAATAATAAAAATAATTTTTTTTCTAATAGATTAATTTTTAATTTATTGGACTTAATGACCCATTTTATCATTAGGGTCATTTTAAGCATTAGAAAAATTGCTTTATTTAACCTAAACCCTAAACCCTAATGATAAAATGGGCCATTAAGTCCAATAGGTTAAAAATTAATCTATTAAAAAAAAATTATTTTTATTTTTGGAGATAAAAAATGGATACTCAAAATTGTCAAAAATGATAAAATTTGAATAATAAATTATCAAAAAAAGAAAAAGAAATGAGCATATTAAAATAAACTATGGGTCTTAAAGGTTAAAGAAAAATTATCAAAATAATTAAAATCGAAATACAACAATAATAAAGAATACCCGACTTTAAAATGCTCACGGTTAAAAACGAGACTAAAAAAGGTATCGAAAAATTAGAGATAGCACATTTTCATGATCTAGGCGACGCGTAGATTCATAAAGTAGTGAGTTAAAGGCGAAAACTTGAAATATTTTTCCCGCTAATTTTTCGCACATTGTCGAATCGCTCTTAACGGTCTGTCTATAAAACAAAATATCAATATCATCGACAAATAAATAACTTAACACGATGCAAGAAACAAGTAAGGAGATAAAAATCCATGAAGTGAAACATCAGGTATTTTATAACTACAAAACGATGCAAATATCGATTTAAAATGACTTTTGGTCAATTTAAATACGACGAAATGATGCATATGCAATGAGTGAATGATTGTTTAATGTCAATGGTCTAATGGAAGCATATGCAGGTGAATGTGAAGCCTAAGCCAAATAAAATCGAGATAGAAGGGCAAATTTTTGGGTGCAATAGTAGTACCTTTTGAATCCATGCTCATGACATCGAACCTATGGACCCCCTTTATTTGTGATCTTTGTGTGTGCTTGTTGCATCATGCATTCAAGCACCCATACACATTTTTCAGACAGTTGTTCAAGGAACTTAAAATTGACCTTTGCAAATATCTCATGTATACTTTGACCATGGATTATGGACAAAGGAGGACTCAAAAATACAATTTCAAGGAACCTAAGATTGAGGGACTACTATTCCCCAAAATTTGCCCTCCTATTTTTCAAGTCAATACACATCTCCATATTCAAGAGTTCCTTAAAGGTTGACCAGATGGACCCTCTCCTAAGCAATCAACCCACAACTAGGGTTTTGATTCTCTCAAGTCAAAGATGAGTTATAATGCCTCAAGTGATCATCATGTCTCCTCATATGTTTAAAAGCATCACCATGCCAAGTTTCAAGCCTCACAGCTCAAGTTTGCTCAGTCAATTGCTCAGATGGTTGAAAATAAACTAAATTGGACAAAAAGTCAACTATGGTCAACATACAGTCAAACTTCATCATTTTTGGTCAACATCAAAATTTTGAAGTCACATTCATCATTTGATCAAGGGTTGACCATGATTCATCAAGAAAACTCAAGATTTAGTCAAAAGTCAAAGTTTCTAAATTAGGGTTTCTTAAGGGGAAAGTCAACAAAACTTTGAGCAGAAATAACTTTCACATACTTTATCAGAAATTTATCCACCAAAGTTCATTTTTAAGAGAATTCAATTCTCTACAACTTTGTGTCTCACAAGCTTTGCCCAAAAATGCTTCATTCGAGAGTTATGGATCAAGACATTATAGGTCCTTTTAATAGTCAACAAAAAGTCATCTTTTTCCAAAGAGGTGTACATGAACATGGAAGCTTCAATGAAGATGAAACCAAAAGGAGTGTTTAGAGGATATTTTAAGCTTTCTAAAAATTCTAAGATCACTCGTAAATGATGAAAATGGAGCAAGATATAGTTGATGCAAGTTTGGAAATTTGAGAAAGTGGATGAAAGAAATATTGAGCAATCTTGAAAATTTTCCAAATGGGCCTACATTTTTATGATTAGAACTTGTTTCTAACATCATTAAGAGGCCCCAAGCCCATCCATGCACCATGTTCATTTTTATTGTATTTATTTTTGATTGTATCCATTAAAAATCAAATTAAATCAAAATAAAATACAAAAATTAGAGATGAGGCGTGCAAGACTGGATATTTATCATTCTTGTGGTCCATGTAAGTCACAGTAAGCTAGCCAAATCGTACAAGGGATAATTGCATGAGATTGAGCAATTTTG
The DNA here is from genome assembly GCA_021764765.1 of Vicia sativa. NCBI lineage: Eukaryota > Viridiplantae > Streptophyta > Magnoliopsida > Fabales > Fabaceae > Vicia > Vicia sativa. Next base: position 217,271,280 of record CM038793.1, read on the forward strand.
GAAGTTTTTTATTTGATTTCTAAATTAAATATTTTCCAATAAATGCAAGGTATTTCCACACTTATGCTTGACCTAATTCTCTTGCCTTATAAATACATAACACTTTCAGACATCAAGGAGACGGATTTTGGCATCCAAGAGACTAGGGTTTGTGTTTCAAAATTTCCAAGTGAAGTTGCACCATCAAAACCCTAATTGCATCCTTCCTCAAGAGCTTTTAAGTATCAATTTATGTTCCTGAGATACTATAGAGTAAGTACAAGTCCAAAGTCATGGCCAAACATCCCTGAAACGCATGCATCATGCGCTCAATTTGCCTTAAACTTTTAATATTCGAATTTTAAATTTTACTGTGTTTTTGCTTGAACTAACACTACTAACGCTTTCCTAAGATGCTATGGAACAGTTTAGAACGATTGCATGAAGTTTCTAACGATCGAAACACGATATGCCATTGTTAGGGATTTGGATCGAAGAAGCTTTGTATCACATGTTTCGGGTTGTTTCAGACCAAAATAACACCACCATCGAGGTCACAGGGTCCAAAATATGCATGGACTCTTTATTTTAATTTTTTGATCGATTATTGCAGGTTCTAGTTTTTGGTTGATCGGAGAAGAAGGTTGAGCCACCGTCGATGGTGGCGCTGACCCAGGTCAAGGGTTTGCGTGTACGCGTGGCCTCAGACTCTCACGTGATTGGTCGCTCAATAACACTAGAACCCACAACTTGACTTGTGTTGAAAGCCAAAACAAAACACATGAAACACATATAATCCAATGGACGTGATTCAATGACAGCGAAGTCAAGTGGCTCAGATGGCAAGGCGTTTGTGTGGCAACCTAGGGGGTCCTGAGTTCGAATCTCAACGTGACCACCCTTTTCCAACCTTTTTCCAATTCTTTTTCTTTTCATATTTTCTTAATTATTTTCTTAAATAACTAATTAATTAACCATTAATTAATAATTATACATTTAATTAGGTTAAATAATTAGGAAATTAAGATTAATGACTAATTAACTTTTTTTTAATTAATTAATTTAACTATTTTAATTTAGGTTAATAAATTTAATTTATTTTATTAATTAAAAACAATTAGAATTAGGGTTTTTCGATTCACCCAATTTTCATATAATTATTAGGTTAACTTAATTAGGACTTAATTAACCTCAATCTTTTTCACTGACTTTTTTTCAAACTTCTCTCGACTTTATTTCTTTATCCCGATTAATTTGTTTTGCGCGTATTATTGTAACTAATTCCAGGATGTATAATTTTTCGCGCACGTTCCTTTTATTATTATGAATCTGCTCATGGGATGTAATAGATAATTAGGACATTTACTTTCTGCACCTCCTGTTATGTATCTGCCCCAAAGCCATGTAATAGTTTAGGGTTTATTTTCCGCACTGTTACTTTCCGCACCTTCATTCCTTGTACATATACACTGCTTAGATGTATGTTAACTAGGATTGTATGGCAAGACTAATCAATCAATCGTAGACCACCTTAACTTCAAGATAAATATCTGAATCGATGCACTATTTACACCCACTCACACCCTTAGGGTATTGTCTCTTGTTGCCTTTCGAATAACAATGGTCATGTCCCTCGAACGTAGAGGTACAATTAGCAAAGACGCTTACGAATAACATCATCATAGTCCTTTCAATATAGAGATCATAGTCCCTCAATGACCCTCGATGTTGCCTACAAATATATGATCTCGTCCTTCGGTTGTTGCATACAAATAAGTGATGATCGTCCCTTCGAATTGCTAAAGGTATCCTTACATGTTGCCTTCATTGACCATACGATGGCCCTACGTCCGTCCCTTCACATCCAACAAATATGGTTAGTTACCAACTAAATAATATGGATAGCTGTCATACCCCAATTTTTGACCTAAGATCATTCACATGTGCATCATTACATCACTAACAATTTCAGAACAAGTTAGATCGTGTGTGTGCTCCTTGATCCAAATTAAGGTTTTTGATCAAAGTTTTCATCTGTTTAAGATGTGATAAAATTAGGGTTTGATTCTTCACTCACCTCAAATGATCTATCTTCATCAATCATCAACATTTGATCTTCAAATTCCCATCATTTCCTCAAGATCTATCTTGAATCGACTAATTAGGGTTTTGATCGAGGATGATGTATCTTTGACTTTTTGCTCAATGAGTGACCTATTTGATTGGATAATGATCTCAAAATCATCAATGCAATATCTTGACCTAATTTTTTGATTCAAAAAATCTCAAGTGTCACGGTTGATTCTCAGAGAAATTCTGAATCATCTGACAAAAAGTCAATTGTTCAGATTAGTCAAACTTTGATTTTTGGTCAACTTTTTGAAATCCAAATTTTGTTAATCATCAAATCATTTTAAATTATCCATCATGATCATAAAAAATCAAAATGTGTGAAAAAGTCAAATTTGAAATTTTTCTAACACTTTGAAAAAATTTCAAGTGTTAAAAAAAACATGGGTTTTCACCATTTTCATGGCCATTTTTCACCTAGATCCATTTTGATTCAAGAAACACTCAAAACATTAAAGTTGTAGATATTGTTCAAAGCTTTCCAAAATGTCCAAGAAATTGCAAAAACACTTTGTGTAGCTAGAGTTTTGAAATTGAAACTTAGAGCTCAATAACCATAAATTACAAGTCATTTTTCCAAGTTTTTAGGTCATTTTTGCAAACTTTATCTTCTAGGAGCCTTGTCACCATTGAGAGATAAGTTATAACTTAAAAATATCTGATAGTAATGATTGAGATAAGTATTGGATCAAGTGATATTTTTAACCATGGTTAAAGAAGTTAACCATGTGCATTAAATGTAAAAGATTCTTTCTTACCTCTTAAGCCAACTTGCAAATTCTTTCAAGCCTATCCTTGCCTTGCTATTCAGAACTCTTGGCCTATAAATAGAGGTAATTATTTCATTCAAAACCACACCAAAACATCTCAAAGAATATGTTTTCTCTTTCTTTCTTGAATTGTAAGTAATTGGTTTTCGAAGAGGCAAGAATAACAACTCTCAATTCTTGCAATTTCTGAGAAAACCAATGCTTCAAACACTTCCTAAACATCATTTAGAAGTTGTTTGAAACTTCAATCCATCACAAAAAGAATCCAAACTCAGAATCACTCATCAACCACCATATATGCACAAATTGAGCCTTAACCATACATCTCTCAATCCACTCGTGCATCTTCCAATTTTTCCCTTCAAACATCATCCATATACTTCACATGAAGGATCCAAACACTCATACATGATCTGAAACAAGAGAATCATCAAAATAAAATCACACTCCAAGAAAATGCAGTTGTACTTGGGCAAACTGATCCAGGCTATCTCTAATCAAGCCAAGTATCCATACACCTTCCATATGGTCCGGTGGTGCTGTAGCAATCATTAAACAACTTATGGAACACCTCCTTCGAAGAATTCGATTTCAAATTGAAAAGGTAAGTTGCTCAACTTTGAACTTTATGATTTCTGGAATCCAATTCAAATATTGCTTGGTCATTTTGTTTATGCACTTATACTGATCATTAACCCTTAATCAATTGCTTGAATCATGGTCCATACACGATTTCATGATCAATTCTTAGAATTAAGGTTCATCTGATTTCATGCAAATTTAATGATCTTAAGCTTAAAATAAATATAATTAAACATCACCATCATGTTCCTGGTTAAATTTCGAGCAAGTTTGGTGTTTACATCGTGCAAATTCATTAAGAAATGAGAGAGATACGGAATCAAGGATGGAGGAAGAAGATGAAGATCATGCACGCGTTTTTTGAGTTTTTGAAAATTTCAAATATTTTGTTTATAATATAATTAAATGAAGTGGAATAAGTAAACGGATGTAAAACCACCCCAGTGGAAGCCAGTGCGCTCTTAAGTCTTTCCTTGCCATAAGGTTTGGGGTTCGAACCCCACCCAAACCTTTTATTTTCCAAACTTCTCACTTTTCTTCATTTTTCAACCATTTTTTCAAACCATTTTCCAAACTCATTTTCAAATATAATTCAATAGAAGCATGATATTAACAAGCCACGCATGTGGCCTAGTGGTTAATCTTTTCACCTTTGAAAGTCAGGTCGTGAGTTCAAACTTCCTTAGGACCAAAACATTCTTTTTATCACTTGTTTTTTTTAAGTTTTTCAAAAACCAAACAAAACTTCTCATTTTGAGATGATTTTTGGCACACTTGTCATTTAATATACCTATTTTATGATTATGTAAAAAAAAAATCCAAAAATATTTTCTTTTTGATATATTTTTATTAGGTTAAAATAAGACATTTTTAAAGTATTTTAAATACTTTTCAAAAAATGTTTTCTTTCCGATTTTTAAACCTAATCTTTTCTAAAACTTCTTGTGAATATTCTTCACTTTTCAAAACTTCCAAAATGTTTTAATTGACTTACGCACCTCTTTTCCATGATCGATTCGATTTATCTTTGAAAATACAAATTGAACTAGGTTTTTTTCTTCGAAATTCGTTCGAGTTCAAAATCAAATTGATCATGGGCCTCCCTCACGGTGTAAGTCCCAACCCTCCTATGTACATATTTATTACCTTGTACATATCCACCCTTTTGTGTACATATTCAATCGTCTTTGTAAATATTCAAGTACAATTAGCTTCGTTCCACTAATTTTTATTCACTTGTTTATACACCGATTCCATTAGTATTAAGAGGAGCATTATTCCCGGTGAAACTGCTCTTAAACCAATGGGCCTCCCTTAAGGTGTAAGTCTCACTCCTTTGTATATATCCAAGTATACTAGCTTATCCGCTTGTTTTAAACACTTGTTTATATATATATATATATATATATATATATATATATATATATATATTTGTTCATATACTTGTTCATGTTTATTTATGTCATTACAACTAGTATTACAACTAGGTTCCCCATAGCCTCCTCTTGGGCGTTGTACAAGATAACTCACCTGTTGAGTTAGCCTTCTCTCGGGCTTCGTAGAAAAGAACTCCCCTGTTGAGTTAGCCTCCTCTTGGGCTTCGTACAAAAGAACTCCCTCGTTGAGTTTAACCTTCTCTTGGGCATCAAAAAAGAAAGAGATATGGAAATCTCTAGCAACCTCCTATTGGGCTTCCAATACAAAGAATCACCTTCGCTAGGATAGAACCCTAAGAGTATGATTTCCCGGTGAAATCACTCATGAACCCTAAGGGTATGGTTTCCTGGTGAAGTCACTCTTAAAGCCAAGCAAGCCATATCCTATAGCCTTCTCTTGGGCTTCATATAAGGACCCTCGATGTCCCTCGAAAAGCCTACTCTTGGGCTCACAATATAAGGACCCTCGATTTCCCTCGGATAACCTCCTCTTGGGCTTACAATACAAGGACCCATAAACTTCTAAAAGCACCCCTATCAATAATAATCAATTTCTCCTAGATATTTAGACAGGTATCATCTATATCGAATAAGTATCTCATCTATAACATCACATACAAATTAACACCTTTTCAAACACTTTTACAAACACTTTTCAAACAAAACATCTTTCTTAACTTGTAAGTGGCAACACTTGTACACTCAAGCAAAACTCCCAATGCTTACAATGAAAGATTCAAACATTTTTAAAACATCCTTCTTAACTTGTAAGTGGTAACACTTGTATACTCAAGCAAAACACCCAATGCTTACAATGAAAGATTTAATCAATCAACTTTTCAAAAATGTATGTGATGAAATAGATTAGATACATTTTTCATTAAGATGACATTTGTATTTGTCTCTTAATAAAATCATCATTGCTTCCACTAGCACATAAGTGGGAACTACGATTGCTCTGACTTTCTCAACCTCCCTTTGAGAATACGTAGGCACAAGGTTGTTGCACCCCAAATTTTATCCTGATATTTTTCTACTTGCATTGTATTTATATTAAAAAAATCAGTCATTTACTCATTGCATATTCATCATTTCATCGTATTTAAACTGATCGAAAGTCAGTCTAAATCGATATTCGCATCATTTTTAGTTATAAAAATACCCGTTATTTCACTTCATTTATTTTTAACTCTCTGCCTGTTTATTGCATTGTTTTAAATTATTTATATGTCGATGATATCGATATTTCAGTTTTATAAACAGACTGTTAAAAGTGATTTGACATTGTGCGAAAATTAGCGGGGAAAATATTTCAAGTTTTCATCTTTTACTCACTTCTTTATGAACCTACGTGTCACGTAGATCATGAAAATGTGCTCTCCCTAATTTTTCGGTATATTTCGAAGTCTCGTTTTTAACTGTAAGCATTTTAAAGTCGGGTAGTCTTTATTATCATTTTATTTCGTTTTTTTTTAAATCTTTTTGATAATTTTTCTTTAATCTTTGAGACCCGTAATTCATTTTAATGTGGTCATTTTATTTTTCGGATAATTTAGTGTTCGAATTAATATCGTTTTTGACAATTTTAAATGTTTAATTTTTATCTCTAAAAATCAAAACAAAAATACTTTTGGGCTCATAATTTTTTACCCAACCCATATTTTTGGCCCATTTTACCATTGAGGTTAATCTAGGCATTTGTAAAAAATTGTCTAAAACCTAATTTATGTTATATATACATGTGTGTTACTGTTACGAAGAAAAGAGGAGGCAACGTGAAAGGAGGCGGAATCTTGGCAAGAGTGGTTGTTCAAGCATATCGTCAAGCACTTCCCAGTAAGCTTTTCAAACTATTCCTGTGTATATTTGAGATTTGTGTGATAAAACACATATGCTTGCTAATATGTTGTTAAATTGTGAGATTTTTAGGCATATGCATGGTTTGGTTCCACTTTGTATTTGCATCATAATATAAATTGATTTTGACTTCTAGAAGCAACAAACTAGACCGTTGAAGTAATGCATAATGATACCATGGTGTTCTGTAAATAATTTGTTTTTTCTTGGATATAAATCATAACCAAATGTCACTTTTCCAAACCTAAATAATGTTTAACACGAGTAAATGCTAGATATTTAGTTGTACATTATTTTTAAGAATTTAGGGGATGATTTTGGTGATAAAGATATAATGGAGTCATGTTTTTCCCCCTTTTTGCTAACTGGTGATGTGGGATCTGAAGGGTTATGTTAAGGAAGGAAACCTTTATTGTTTGGTCGATCTAGTTGACTTGTTGGAATCATTGCAGGGGATGGAAGGATATTTCTTCTTTGTTCTTGCACATTTTAAATCATAGATGTAGTTTTCTTTGTATTTTGAGAGGGTCATTGTTGATTCAGTTTTCTCCAGTATCTGATTGTTTCTAAGGCTTCATCAACTTTTCACTTTTCATCAAATTCAGAATTTTGGTCTTCATTGTATCTGACAGTCAAAACTATAGTCAGTCCCAATCCCCTTGGTGCATTGTAAATAATTTACCGCTTTCTATTTTATTTTACCGTTTAATCCCCATTTATAATTGATGTATCCTTCTCCCAAAAACAAAACTTGTAATAATTATTTATCTTGTCTTTACTATATTATTTATTTTAATGGTCACTTACACCAACCAAAAATTAATTTTAAACTAATAATTGTGAATCAATTTAAACCCGTAAGTCGACAAAGCTTAGAAGCGTCGCGATGACCACACATGCACATGTGTACGCTTGATCCTGGGCCTTCTTATAGTGAGCCTATTTCGATTAATTGTTCCAATTAGTTGTTATAGTAGACTAGCCCAGTTTGCTAGTACACATGTAATTTAATTGCTTTATGCTTGTGTTGGCCACCATGTACGGGCTTTTCTCAATTTATTGATTCGTTTGCAATTATTCGTTTCTCTTCTATCTCTTGCGCCTTGGTCCACATACCAAGTTTCTCATCTCCATAAGGGTTCCATAGTAGGGAATAGGCTTGGCTATTCTCTTGAGATTGATCAAGTATTTTGGCTTGATTGATCATAACCTGATTCTTTCTCCATTCACCAAGCATTTAAAACACTTTCAATAAAACTCGATCCAACGTCGAGTCTTCTTCTCAAACCTCGATCCAACGTCGAGATGTTTTCACAAATAAGCTTGGATGATTTTTGTTTAAATCGTTAGATGGTAGCCTAATGGTTTAAACAAATTTGAAGTCTTTAGATTGTTGGATGATAGCCCAATAAGATAAAACTTCTATCCATGTCAAAATACTAGAGTGGTATTCAATTAAATTGTTGGATGATAGCCCGACTGTTTAATTGAATTGGAAGTCTTTAGGTTGTTGGATGATAGTCCAATAGACTAAATACTTCTATCCACATTAAAATAATGGAGTGACATTCGTTTAAATTGTTGGATGATAGCCCGACGATTTAATCGAATTTAAAGTCTTTAGATTGTTGGATGATAGCCCAATAATTTAAATATTTCATCTCACTCGATACACTTATTTCATAATAATTTTTTTTGGGATGAGAGATGATTGGTTGAGCTCACTCGCCAATTTCTAGTATTCGAATCATTAGATGATAGCCTAATTTTTCGATACTTGTCATCCACAACTTAAAATCAATTTTAACACATTCAATATCTTTTGTGCGCTCGAGCACCTTTTACCTTTAAACCCTTTTCAAGATTAGACATGATTCATTTATAATTGAGATGTTTCTTCCTCTATCCCCAAGGTTTTCGACTTCTCCACTTGAGTACTAGAGGTGTTCTCAAACCCTCCCTCATGTTGGTGCGTAGTCCTTTATTCTTTATCACACCTTGTGGGCGTTTGATGAGTCTTCTCCTTTAAAAATGACGACTTATCTTTTCATTTAAAATCAATCAACAAACAATCATTTTCCAGTCGAACTACGACGCTCTGACTTTCCCATTGCACGAGGGAGTACGTAGGCACTAAGTCTTACAACCAAAGGCGAGCAAAAATAATAAAAACATTTCTTCTCCCTTTCTTTCTCTTTTCAAAACTTAGAATATCGTGAAATGTTTACACTAACACACAAACACACTTTGAACTAAATGGGTACCATCGAGTACGACGGATGTGAGGGGTGCTAATACCTTCCCCTTGCATAACCGACTCCCAAACCTATATCTCTTAGTTTCGTAGACCGTCTTATTCTTTTCTCTCGTGGATTTTATTCGATATTTCCCCTTTCCTTCTTGGAATAAATAAATCTCGATGGCGACTTCATTTTCATTTTTTTGTGTCGATATGTTATCGAATTTTTTTTCCCGATAGTCGTAGTCGACAGTTTGGTGACTTCACTGGGGATCGTTTCTCAAGCGTGTCAACCCTAGTTTAGTCCATTGTGTGGTTGTGTGTTTATTGTTTTATTTTACTTTCTTTGTCCTTTATCTTATGTTTATGTTTCAGTTATTTATTTTTCTATGCTTTATTTATTATCATGTGTATATAACCATTGTGTGGGAATTCTTGATGGGATTATTGATTCATAGATAAGCCCACTACCCAGGATTCTAGGTAAGCTTTTTAGGAATAGAGGGGTTGCGTAGCCTAGGTCCCTCTGACTCCAATGTCTTGTGGACCGAAGCAAAGACTCCGGCTTAAAGTTGGTTGTTTTAAGGAGGTTGTTTGTTGCCCCGCATGATAGTGCAGGACTTCAATTTTTGGACAAATGACCTATAACTCTAAGTTTGTTTAAGATATCTAAACCTGGACTGAGTGCTCAAATTTTTTTTTTGACTATCCTGTTAAGATCCGTTTCTTGGGGTATACTTTTCCATATACTATTACCATGTAGGCCTCTCGCGTGATGATAGTGTTTGTTAAAAGGGGATCTGAGACTCTGAGGAACACTTAGCAAAAACCTTAAACCATCATATGGGGAATTATTGGGTAGAAAACTTAGAGCCATCCTATCATAGGAGCCTGTAATACGGTGAACTGACTTTGAGATTTTTGTATCGCAAATGTGCGGATAGCAAGAGTCGCCACCGACTTTTCTTTTATCCAATTAAGGGAAGGTAAAAAGTACAGAAAAAGACCTTCGTTAGATTCTGAGTAAGGGAGAAGGTTATGAAAAGGGAAGGTATTAGCACCCCTTTCCATCCGTAATTATCTACGGGCTCTTAGTTTCTCTTAGATCATTTGCAAAATGTGCTTTCTGTGTGTTTGACAAAAATGTTTTGAAAAGGCATTTCGCTTTGACTTTGTAATGATTCATGTAGGAATGTATACAAAGTGTTTGGAAATGTTTCGTTTTGAAAAGAGTTTGAACTTTAACAAAAGTGTGAGGTGTGAAAAGTATTTTGATAGAGCAAGCAACTAAAAGTCTTATTACCTACTCAGAATTGGTCATTTTCGTGTTATTTTACGTTCCTTTAGAATAGCGCTATCCATACCATTAGTTGGTAGGTAACCCTATTCGTTGGATGTAAGCGGGACATTCGAAGGGACATCATATGGTCATAGAAGGCAACTTGTAGGAAGTATCCTAGCACATTCAAATGGACTATCATTATTTTTCGTAGGCGACAATCGAGGGTCAAGATCATGTATTCTTAGGCGACATCGTGGGTCTATGATCTTTGTATCGAAGGGACTATGATGATTTATTTTGAAGGCAACGGTGCTAGAATACCTCTACGTTCGAGGGACTTGACCATTTGTATTTGTAAAGGCAACGAGAGAGAATTACCCTAAGGGGTGCATGTGTGAAAAGAGTGTGTCAAATTCAGATATGTTATCTTGAAATTATGAGTGATCTATGTCCAATTTTATCTTGCCATACACGCCTAATTACTAGCAGTTTATAGGGTGCAGAAAGTAAATTGCGGAAAGTAAAGTGCAGAAAGTAAATGTCCTACGCTATTACATGGCTTTGGGGCAGATACATAATTGAAAGTGCGGAAAATAAAAGTCCTAATTAAATTATTACATCCCATAGGCAGTTACATAATTGAAAAGAAAAAGCAAGAAAAATTGTCCGAAACGGTATAACCTGTGAACAGATGCAAAATCGGAAAACGGAAGAAAATTGCATAAGAGAAAAATGTTAGTAAAAATAAGTATTTTTGAATGAGAAAAAAGTTTTTATGTTAATAATGACATTAATATGATAAAATAATTTTTTGGTAATTTTTGGAATTGATTTGATAATTTAAAAATAATTAAAAGTCAAATTAGATGATTAATTAGAAATTAAATTAAATATGCATGCAAAAATAATAATTTTAATGCTAAAAATTAAATAAGTATTTTTCTGATTATTATGCAAAAAATAAATATTTTTGGTGTTTTTTAGATGCATGATAAAAATATTTGAAGATAAAATAAATTGGATGGAAAATATTAAAGAAAAATAAGAAAATATGAAAAATATAAGTTAGTTTTGCAAAAGAGAAAAAGAATTGGTCCTGTCCAGGTTCGAACCTGTGACCTTTGAGAGCATCTTCACTTCCAAACGCCTTAACCACTGCGCCAACGTGTACTTCGTATCATGGAATTGGAAACAATGATTTATAAGTGCACGCGTGTCATGAGATTTGAAAATCAAAGCACAATCAGCGCATGGGACCCATCTGTTTATGAATGAACGAATCAGAACACTCCCTCGCGCCATGCATGCTGTGCCGGTCTTCAACCCAGTCAACGACGCCGGAGCCCTAGCTCCGGTCGTCTTCTTCGGCGAGTGAATTCCTGGAACCTGCAAAATACGTGAAATAAAAAGCCAAGGGATACCCTACCCCCTAAATCGAGCATTCCGAATTCAATGGTGGCATTAGTTCTGATTGAAAATGCCTGTAGTGTCCAGTTCGAAGCTCAACAGTTTTCAAACCCTAAACATGGCAAATCGAGTTTCTAACGTTCAAGCACCAAAACGATGGCCCAGATCACATCTATGATGTCTCATGATCACATTCAAACGGTTAGTTTCGATTAAAACACACAGATAATAAAAATGCAAAATCAAGAAAATTTTGAATATGTATGAATGTGTAGGGCACGATTCAGGCTGTTTCAACCATGGGCAATGATGTATACTTACTCCAAATTACCTCAGGAACACAATGGAATGGTTTTGGATGGCTGAAAGTGGCTGGAGAATGGAACACGATTTTGACAATTTTGAGAAAAATTTGAGCAAAGTAAGGGTTGTTGTAGGGGCTAGGGTTTCGTCCTTGGCTTTGTGCAGCATGCTTGGTATTTATAGAGTGAGGAATGAGTGCAAAGAGAGTGAAAAAAGATATGGTATTCAATGTGAAATTAATTCCTTTCAAATAAAATCAAATTTTGGAGAAAATTTGATTTTCTCTTCCATATGCAAGCTAGCACGAAATTGGCAAGTATTGTGGGCTATCTTGGACCTCAAGTTTGATAAAATCCAATCCTTTTGAAAATATATCTTGTTTTTATATTTTATATAATTTAATTTTGAATTAAATGGTTTTAAATCCAAAAATAAATCAATAAAATAGAAAGTGGTCATGGCAAGGCATCAATAGGTCACAAATAATATCATGATCAAGTTTGGATCATAAAATTATAGGCCCATTTGGAAAAAATTGGATTTTGACAAATATCTCCTTTTGTGCAATTGTTCAAAAATGCCCAACTTCTGAATGGTGTATTTTGCTCAATTTTCCACATTTTTTAGTGTTCTTGGACTTTTTAGAAATCTCTAAGTGTCCTCTAACCAACCTGTTTGGTTTCATATCAATTGGAGTTTCCATTCTCAATAAATCTTCAAAACAAAAAGTTGACTTTTTGTTGACTTTGAAAAGGACCTGTAATGTTTTGATCCATACCTCCCAAATGAAGCATTTTTTGAACATTCTTGTGAGACATGAAGTTGTAGAGAATTGAATTTCCTTCAAAATGAGATGTGGTGGAAATTTTTTTGATAAAGTATGAAGAAGTTATGCTCAGTCAAAGTTCAGTTGACTTTTCACTAAAAACCCTAATTTGGAAAGTTTGACTTTTGAGCAAATCTTGAGTTTTCTTGATGAATCATGATCAACCCTTGATCAAATGATGAATGTAACTTCAAAATGAGGATGTTGACCAAAAATCATGAAGTTTGACTGTATGTTGACCACAATTGACTTTTTGTCTAATACAATTGATTTTCAACCATCTGAGCAATTGCTTGAGGAAACTTGACTTGTGAGGCTTGAAACTTGACATGGAGATTCTTTGAAGCATATGAGGAGGCATGATGACCATTGGAGATGTTGGAAGTCCATATTGATCTGAGAATTACCAAACCCTAGTTTGGGTTGATTGTCTAGGAGAGGGTTTGTCTGATCAACCCTTGAGGAATCCTTGAGTATAGATGTATGAAATGTCTTGAGAAGTAGGAGGGCAAATTTTGGGGTATGACAACTGCCCCTATTCAATCTTCTTGTACTGGAAGGATTAGATTGGCATGGCGCCTTTCGTGACCTGGAGGTAGAAGATGATTGAACACTCGAGTACACCTGAAAATTTGCACTCGTTGTTGACTGATGATGCGGGAATGGGCTTACGGATGCCATTCGGAGAAGTTGGAGACTTTGCTAGGGAATGAGTCGTATGCTAGACTCGAGATTGTTGTCTGAATAGGAGAGCTGCCGGAGATGGGCTTAAAATGCCATATGGAATGATCGATGCTGGGGAGTGAACCGTGCGCTAGGCTCTGTAGAGGTTCCTGAAAGTGAAAGGAGCATGGAGATGGGCTTAAGATGCCATCCGGAGGGAGTCGTACGTTAGACTTTGTGCTCATCTTTGAATGAAGTTATTGGTTTATATTGGTTTTTTAACCAAATATGCAGCATTCTGAAAGTGGAGAAATGTTGACAAGTAGTCGGAGATGGGCTTAAGATGCCATCCAAGGCAATCGTAGTATGCTAGACTGTAGTTCTGTTGATAATAAGAGAGGTCATAATACATCTTACTTGATTACTGGAGATAATAGTTGGCAAAATGTGGATGACTTCCCGTTGTGCTTGGTCGTTCTAATGCATTATCGGAGGATAACTTGTGATCGTTCGAGATAGTTTTCCGTCGGCTTTGGGTATTAATCACGGATCATTGTCGGAGGACAACGTGGCGTCGTTCGAGATAGTTTTCGATCGCTTTGGGCATTAATCCTGGACCAGTTGTCGGAGGACAACTAGGGCGGTCGTTCAGATAGTCTTCCCGTCTGGCTTCGGGCATTAATCCTGGACCAGTTGTCGGAGGACAACTAAGATGGTCGTTTAGATAGTTTTCCCGTCTGGCTTCGGGAATTAATCCTGGACCTGTTTGTTTTTAGAAGTGATTTTCACCTGTTTTGGAAAAAAACAAAAGAAGCTTTGATAGAATATTGTTAGTCTTATGCAAAGTATGATGCATGACGATGTGTATGAATGACATATGCACAAATTATGACTTTTATGAGTAATGTATGAATGATAGATGTTGTGGTATTTCAAAACATATCCATCTTGAAGAAGATGCGACACGCTGGGGATTCGGCCTTTGGGACGAAACAGATTGGAAACTCTGAGAAGAAAGATAATCTCGATTCCTCTGATGCACTATCTGACCAAGTCTTGAGCCTAGATATTGTTGAGGATGGTAGAGATCGAGAGACGCGCTGCTGAGGATCTTGTGCATAGACCGGGGAAAAATTAGAGGCGCCCGGGATCTTGCATAGGTCATCTTGGAGCATTTGATAGTTCTTTGAGACCGGTGGAAAGGATCTGGAGCCCGTCGAAATCTCTGGCTGGGGAATAAAAGATGTAGGTTTCCTCCAATGCACTATCTGACCATGTTTCAGGTCTGGATACTGCTGCTGCCGGGGAGGTGATGATTGCTGAGAGATATTTTGCTGGGGATAAATACCTCTGTTGTTGATGAATCGTTACTGCTTGGAAACTGATGTAGCATGGTTTAGTTGAGTGGAATCACTGATCGGGGACTAACGTGATGAAGCTTGGAATGTCGGGACTAGTGGAAAGAAATGTGTACTCTGTTGGGGGAAATTTTGTGATGAGTGACATCTCTGCGGGGATTATACTCTGCAAGGGAACATATTGGTGACTTTCGTCGTCATCTCAATTCATAGAGCCTGTAGTAATTACTTTCGTATGTTCACTTTTCGCATGTTTGTGAATAGATTTTTATTGTCAGATGCATATAATCATTCAAAGCAAACGTTGGACTTTATGCAAACAACAACAGTGAAAATTGTAAAAAGAAAGAACTTGTATTAATTTGAAAGGTGGCGTATGGCCAAGTAGTTTGTACACAAGAAAAGTAGAAAGCTATGTGGAAACAATCTCGTTAAGTTCCAACTATGCTAGTACTCATATATTTCGACAATCTCATCTCTTTGCTGTCAGTAGAAAGTGAGTAGACTGATCTTCGCCATTCGAATCTTGAATGCTGATAATAGTCTGTAGATAAGTGATCTGGACGAGACATAGTCGTACGCTTGAATCCCTAACTTTTGCCTAGACCGCCCTTTCGGGTTTTCAGTCTACCGGGATACCCTTTTTTGCCCAAGCCGCCTTTGCAGGTTTTCGACTTGCCGGGTGTACGTGTTTTGTATATATCCTTAACTTTTGCCCGAACCCTTTTGGTTCGCCAGGATGCCCTTATTTTTGCCTAGGTCAGTCGACCTAGCGGGTCTCTTTTATGCGTAGTATTTTTTGACTATGTCTGCGTTCACAGGGTGTGGGAAGTCTTCGCCATCCATGGTGCTAAGTATCATAGCTCCGCCGGAAAATACTATCTTGACTACAAACGTTCCCTCGTAGGTGGGAGTCCATTTGCCCCTGGGATCACCTTGTGGAAGGATGATACGCTTGACTACTAGATCACTGACTTGGTAGACTCGATGCTTGACCCTTTTGTTGAATGCTGTGATCATTCGCTTCTGATAGATCTGTCCATGGCAGATGGACGCGAGTCGTTTCTCATCAATCAAGTTAATCTGGTCAAGGCAAGTCTGGACCCAATCTTCTTCACCTAATTCTGCGTCCTGGAGGACTCTGGTTGAAGGTACCTGAACCTCGATTGGTAGGACTGCTTCCATACCATATACAAGAGAGAAGCGGGTTGCCCCTGTTGATGTCTGTACTGTAGTGCGATAACCATGAAGAGAGAATGAAAACATCTCATGTCAATCCTTGTAAGTCACTGTCATCTTCTGTATAATCTTCTTAATGTTCTTGTTGGCGGCTTCCACAGCACCATTCATCTTAGGCCGATAAGGAGAAGAGTTGTGATGCTTGATCTTGAACTGCGTGCAGAGTTCGGTGATCATCTTGTTGTTGAGATTAGAACCGTTATCTGTGATAATCCTTTCAGGAGTTCCATACCGACAGATAAGATTATGCTTAATGAAACGAGCCACGACATTCTTGGTAACAGATGCGAACGAAGTTGCCTCTACCCACTTGGTGAAATAGTCGATTGCCGCAAGGATAAAACGGTGTCCGTTGGAAGCCGTGGGCTTGATTTCTCCGATCATGTCAATGCCCCACATTGCAAAAGGCCAAGGAGCTGTTAGAACATTCAGAGGTACTGGAGGTACGTGCACTTTGTCTGCATAAATCTGGCATTTGTGACAAGATCGAGCATATCGGTGACAATTAGCTTCCATGGTGGACCAATAGTAACCTGTTCTCAAAATCTTCTTAGCCATCATATGACCACTGGAGTGGGTACCAAATGCGCCTTCGTGTAACTCTTCCATGATTCGTTCCGCTGTTTTCTGGTCTACACAGCGGAGTAAGCACAAGTCGTGGTTGCGTTTGTATAAGATGGCGTTGTTGAGGAAGAATTTGGATGCAAATCTTCTCAAGAACTTCTTATCATTGACAGATGCCCCTGCGGGATATTCCTGAGTCTCAAGATATCTTTTCACATCGTAGTACCAAGGTTTCTCTTCTGTATCAAGCTCACAACAGTATGCTGGTTCGTCAAACTTCTCAATGATGATCTGGGGAGCCTCGTTGTCCCACCTGACCTTGAACATAGACGACATAGTAGCCAACGCGTCTGCCAACTGATTCTCTTCTCATGGAATATGATTGAAAGTGATCTCTTCAAAGTAGGGGATCAAACTCAGAACATGCTCTCGATACAGAATGAGATTAGGATGTTTCGTATCCCACTCGCCCTTAATCTGATTGATCACTAAAGCTGAGTCTCCATACACTTGCAAGAACTTGATTCTTAAGTCAATAGCAGCTTTAATACCCATGATGCACGCTTCGTATTTGGCGATGTTGTTAGTGCAACTGAAAGATAATCTGGCGGTGAAAGGCGTGTGCCCGCCTGTAGGAGATGTAATGATGGCGCCAATGCCATTACCGAGTGCGTTTGAGGCTCCATCAAAAACCATGGTCCATCGAGATCCTTGTTCAGGTCCTTCGTCTGGGCCTGGTTCTTCACAATCTGTAACTAGTAAAACATCTTCGTCTGGAAATTCAAACTTCATAGACTGATAATCATCTACGGCTTGATGAGCCAAATGATCAGCTACTACACTTCCTTTGATCGCTTTCTGAGAAGTGTACTGGATGTCGTATTCGGTCAAGGATCATTTGACATCTTGCTATTCTTCCGGAGAGAGCTGGTTTCTCAAATATGTACTTTATCGGATCCATCTTGGAAATCAACAAGGTAGTGTGAGTCAACATATACTGTCTTAGTCCGCGAGCAACCCAAGCCAAAGCGCTGCAAATTTTCTCGAACTGTGAGTATCTTGTTTCACAGTCGGTAAACTTTTTGCTAAGGTAGTATATTGCATACTCTTTTCGACCAGACTCGTCTTGTTGCCCCAACACACACCCCATCGAGTTATCTAACACTGTTAAGTACATGATAAGAGGTCTTCCTTCGGCAGGCGGCATCAGGATAGGAGGATTCTGTAGGTACTCCTTGATTTTGTCAAAAGCGATCTGGAAATCGTCGTTCCATTCTACCACTTGATCTTTCTTCAGTAACTTGAAGATTGGCTCACAAGTAGCAGTTAGATGCGCAATGAATCTAGCAATGTAATTCAAACGGCCCAAGAAACCTCTGACTTCCTTCTCGGTGCGGGTAGCTGGCATTTCTTGAATAGCTTTAACCTTGGCGGGGTCAACTTCAATACCTTTTCAACTGACAACAAACCCTAGGAGTTTTCCGGATCTGACTCCAAAGGTACACTTGTTGGGGTTAAGTCTCAGTCTGTACTTCTTCAACCTATCAAATAGTTTTCGTAGATGATCAAGATGTTCTTCTTCAGTCTGTGATCGAGCTATCATGTCGTCGACGTAGACTTCTATCTCGTGATGAATCATATCATGAAATAATGTCACCATGGCACGCTGATAAGTGGCGCCCGCGTTCTTCAGTCCGAACGGCATAACCTTGTAGCAGAAAGTGCCCCACTGTGTAACAAAAGTAGTCTTCTCCATGTCTTCAGGAGCCATTTTGATCTGATTGTAACCGGAGAAACCATCCATGAAGGAGAAAACCTTATGCTGAGCGGTGTTGTCAACCAGAACATCAATATGAGGAAGTGGAAAATTGTCTTTCGGACTTGCTTTGTTCAGGTCTTTGTAATCTACACACATTCGTACCTTGCCATCCTTTTTGGGCACAGACACCACATTAGCCACCCACTGCGGATAGGAAGTAACGGCTAAGAAACCAACGTTGAATTGCTTCATAACTTCTGCTTTGATTTTCTCTGACATCTCAGGACGCATGCGACGAACCTTCTACTTCACAGGGAGAAAACCTTCTTTTGTCGGTAACCGATGTACCACAATATCAATGTCTAGACCGGGCATGTCTTCGTATGACCAAGCAAAAACCTCAATATAGTCTCATAGCATCTGAACCAACCTCTCTTTAACACTGTTCTCAAGACCCGCTCCTATCTTGATCTCTTTTCTGTCTTCATCAGTACCCAAATTCACAACCTCAACTGGCTCTTCGTGTGGCTGTATAACTCGTTCTTCTTGCTGTAGCAATCGGACAAGTTCTCCTGGCACTTCACAATCTTCCTCACTTTCGTCTTCGGGTTGGTAGATCGGATTATCGAAGTCATATTTAGCAATAGCATAGCTGTTATCAACGAGATTTGGAGTGATTCTGTAGTGTGTCACGTGGGTGTGTGTAAGAAACACATAGCTTTTTTGAAGGGGTGATAAAGTAAAAGAAAGAAAACAACAATTAAATGCAAAAGTCCAACGATTTTATTGAATGAAAATATGCAAATGACAGATAATAACCCTCACAAACGAGCCATGATGCCCCGGGCAAGGCACTAGGCTTTAGAGTTTATTGTTCAAAACATAGAAAATACGAAAAGCAAAACAAAAACAAGAGCAATTACTCCTGTCTAAAGGAGATTGGTATGACGTCTTCAGTCTTCCAATTGTTGAGTCCGTTGTCCGGAGTTGGGAAAATCCACTTGCTGATTTCGAAGTCGTTGTCGTCGTCTTCTATAACATGGATTCCACTCTGGCTAATGCGGAAGGGAAGTTGGCCGGCACGTTCGCGGCGGCGTATCATCTTCCGACCTTTAATGGTGAAGCCTAAACCAGTCTTGTCAGATTTGAAAGGAAGGTCAGGAAGCTGACCCCAAATAGTACTATTTCCTTCTTCAACAGGCATGACTCTGTGTATTGTTTCAAAAGCTTGACAGGGAGTCTCGAAGAATTCACCTTCCATCTCGAGATATCGGAATGACTGTAAATGACTGACCATGTATTCCTCTTCACAACATACTGTAACAACCTTCCCTTTCACCGGGTATTTCAGCTTCTGATGCAAGGTAGAGGTAATAGCGCCTGCCCCATGTATCCAAGGGCGTCCAAGTAGGCAAGAATAAGCTGGACGGATGTCCATGACAAAGAAAGTGGAATCAAAAGTCTGGGAACCGACTTTAACAGGCAGAGTGAGCTCTCCAAGTACTGTTCGCTTAGAACCATCAAAAGCTCTCACAATAATGTCACTGGGTTTTAGAACTAGTCCTTCAACATCAAGTCGATCAAAAGCAGTCTTTGGTAGGATATTCAGAGCAGAACCGGTATCCACCAAAACATGAGACAGTGTAGTGCCCTTGCATTCAACAGAGATGTGCAGGGCTTTGTTGTGTTTCTTCCCGACAAGAGTCAAATCAACATCAAAGAAGCCTAGGCCATTGTTGGCAGCCAGGCTAGTAATACAAACTTCAAATTGATCAGTAGTAGTGTCTTGCGGTACGTGAGCATTCTTCAGAAACTTTACCAAGGCTTTAGCATGAGCCTCGGAGCACAAGAGCAGAGCAAGCATGAAGATCTTGGACGGAGTCTGTCCCAACTGTTCCAAAACATTGTAGTCACTCTTCTTGATAATCTTCAGAATTTCCTCCATTTCTTGTTTGGAGGTGTCTTCAGCAACTTCCTCTGGTACTTCTGGCTGAGCTAGATGAGTCACTGGTTCTTTCCCTCTAGTCTCGGGAACTGATTGAATAGCTGGAATGCGAGCTGGAGTCGCAGTGTCTTTTGGAGGAGAGATTTCTGGAGAGAATACTCTTCCGGTTCTGGTCACCTTACTTGATCCGGTGATGTTGTCAATGTTAGGAATGGTAGCTTCAACTGTAAGATCCTCGATTGTTAGAGGGTCTTGTTTGACGCCATGATAGTAAACATCCGCTCCGTAGTTCCAAGGGATAGCTTTGTCAGAGGAATATGGAACTGGTCTGGGAGAAGTAATGATGAGAGGTGCCACTCTAGGCACAGAATCAGCAGAGGAAATCCTTATAGTGTTAACATCAGCATAGTCTTCTGGGAAATCGTCACCCCATCCGGTTGCCTTAACATCTTCAATAGGAATCTTGTAGCTTTAAGGAACAGTGTACTTCACCATGTAATCAAACTTTCCACTTGGCTGCCCCAAGGTATCCCATGCGGACGGTACAGCTTCATTCATATCTTCGATCTTCAGTTTCTTAGACATGTCTTCACACAGACTCTCCACAGGTGGTTTCAGGAATAGTATCTCACGGTTATCCATCATGCATTGAACACGTCTTCTCAACCAAGCACAACCATCAGGTGCAGATGGGCTCCAACGACAATTCTCTGGGCATCCTGGATTGACACCGGCTTGCAGCAAATTCTTCTTAACAGTCATCAGAGGAATGGTCAAGTCATCTATGTTGAAAACGTAAGAGTTCTCGCCAATAGCATTGGAACTCTTGTCATGGTTAGGCATAGGCGCGTTGATCACATTTGGAGTCTTCGTAAACTGTCTTCGTGGCGCGTTCTGGCTACGCGCGTTGTCTCGCTGAGGTTGTGCTGATGCAGGATTGGAGATCACAATTGCCCCCACAGATTGAGCACGGTCGGTCTTGGCTCGACTTTTCTGACCATACACAACATTAGCTTCTTTCTTACCGCCAAAGGATCTCTTTGCAGCATTTGATGATGACTCCACCTGAATCTTCCCACTCTTGATACCAGCTTCAATGTGCTCTCCTATCAATATCAACTCGGTGAATCCAGCTGAAGAGTTTCCAATCAGATGATTGAAGAATGGACCCGTCAGTGTTCCCATAAACATATCAACCAATTCCCTATTGGACAAGGGTGGTTGAACTCTGCCTGCTAGATCTCTCTATTTCTGAGCATACTCTTTGAACTTCTCGTCATGACCCATAGACATGCTTTGTAGTTGCATGCGAGTGGGTGTCAATTCAGCATTGTACTCATACTGTTTGTAGAAAGCATCCGCTAAGTCACTCCAAGTACGGATACGGTCATTTTCTAGCTGATAATACCACTCCAATTGAGTTTCGGACAAACTCTCTTAAAAATAATGCATCCACAACTTTCTATCATCAGTGTGGGGGTTGATCTTTTGAACATAGGACTTCAAATGCAGCTTCGGACAAGAAATGCCATCATACTTGGCAAAAGTTGGAACTTTGAACTTGGGAGGAATCACCACACCAGGGACAAGACTCAGATCATCAAAATTCAGCCGACATCTTCAGATTTTCCACAGCATTCAGACGGTTTTCAAGTTGCTTGTACTTGTCATCTTCATCAGAGTACTGGTCATTATCATAGTCTTTTTCAGGCTCACGCTGGCTTCCTTCTTCATTGCCCTTGACACTCCCCTCAGTCTTGACACTTCCTTCTGAGAGCTCTATCCGGCTGACTACTTTAGGACCACCTTTGTAACGTCTACCCATATTGAGGACATCCACGACCCTCTTCTTTCTATTGATGAGTTTCTTCAGATCTTCTTGGCCTTGGACCAAGCTAGTGAACATCTCCTGGAACTGAGCATTCTGAGCCTGGAGATCTTTGACAGTCTGCTCAAGAGCCATTTCTGCTAAAATAAATAGCGAGAGAATGAGAAAACCAATCTTCAACGTACCTGTTATGAGATGTTATGCCATGATATGCGATGTTTATGCGAATGCAATGCAATGTTTTCAAGGACCTTAGTGATTTAAATTTGTTAAACAAGCACGAACAAACATTTATTAGTTCATTTTTATTCTTTTTAAGTACAAAAGATAGTTCAAAACAATAAAAGCATAAAATCCTAGAGCTCTAAGTCTCCCATGGGCGCTTCCTCTTGGTGCCGAGGTAGGCGTTGATGTTTCGCTCCTCGTGAAGTAGCTTGGTTAACTCTAGCACTTTCTTCTCACTTGCATAACACTGAGCTTCGAATGTATCCCTTTCTTCTTTTAGTTGAATCCAGGATCTCTTCAAGTCTTCAAAATTAGTAGGCATGTCGGGATGGAGAACAGTATAGGGTACGTCACCTATAGCAACAGGTTCCATAATTACTGGTAAAACAGGCGTGAATTGCATCATGAGGTTTTGAGCTCGAGCTCGCACCCATTTGAGGTAAGGTTCCCAAGGAATGGAGTTCTGGTGCCCCAAAGTCTTGGTATCAGTCTTCTTTACCATGCCCTAAGCGTGTATGAACCTTCGTCGGTAATTCTGGAGATCGTGATTCTAGTCGAACACAATATATTGGAGAAGCATATCATGTGGACCATCTCTTCGAGCAAAACCAAACTGACGTAGAGCTAGAGAAGGGTTGTAAGTGATACCTCCCCTTATACCAAGGAGTGGTACATTAGGGAATTCTCCATAACGCTCAATGAAGATGAAGTCCTTTTGAGAGAAAAGACTCCAACGGATATCTGAATGAGAGAGTGACATTAGTCTTTGAGACCACTTCAACCTTTGCTCGTTCTTCAAAACTGACGGAGGAAGGTGCGAAATAAACCACCTGGAAAGTAACGGTATACAACACATGAGAGTTCCTTGTCTCTTAGAAGTACGAGTGTGGAGAGAATGTAGAACATCTCCAAGTAAAGTAGGCACTAGATTGCGGGTAAGGAATAACTTGATGGCGTTGACATCTATGAATTGATCCGAGTTAGAACCAAACCATAGATTAGCAAGGCCACAATGTCTTCAAATGCATGGAAACTCATAACTTTGAGGAATTCTCGGGCTTTCTTAATTAGGAACTTAGCAAGTAAACCCTTAACTCCACTTCTTGTTTCCCAATTGGCTTCAATGTCTGAGCGCTTAAGATGTAAGGCTGATGCAATGTCTTCATACCTAGGAACCTCTTCTAAACCGGGGAATGGCATTTGGTCAAGAATAGGTATCCCAAGTAGCTTAGAGAACTCTTCCAAGGTAGGAACCAACTGATAATCTGGGAATGTAAAGCAATGGTGTTTCGGATCGAAGAACTGGAATAGGACATGCATCATATCTTCTTCAAAGCGGAGATAACCAAGTCAGTAGATAACCATGTCTTTTGATGGGCGATCATGGTCGGAATTTACGAAACCAATTCTTTGAGTGAGAAGGTATACCCGTGAAGTTGATTCGGATAGTCTTTCTAGAAGCCATAATTCCTACAAAGCAGCAAAGATAAATCCCTAGGTCCTTGAAATAGTTAGAAATGATATGCAATATGATGATGTCATGATGTCATGTTTAGCACACACACAAAGAATTCACACAATGAGCCTAGGTTTAAGGCTTGCATGAGGTATAGGTGATTACCCACCAAAAGTTTGAGTTGGTTCATCCTGTCCTATAATAGTAGGGTTCTAGGAATCTCATATCATTGATCTTTCTCGTGGCGTTTATTTCAATACGACTACCAAGTGGTCGACCGAAAATATCCCAAAAGTCGATCTTAATGGCGTAGCATCGGTATCGACCAACCTCGGTGCTGGTGGCCATCTCACTACCTTCTAATGGCCAAGATGGGTAAATTAAGGTTCTAAAAGTTTAGTTAGTCTTGATGACACCAGAAGCCAAATACTATCCTCGACTTGGAAATGAAGAGTATCAGGACATCAAAGTGTCACACTAACGTAGCCATCATGTTGACCGTTTCGATATCGTCTAGCAGTCATGACGATTATTGCTACTTACCTAAAAGGAAACCGGATCCGGTGTAGGATCCCCACAAATATGATACCCAAGCAACCCTTAAAGATAAAGCAAGCAAGTCAAACAGAAAACAGTAAAAATGATGTAGAAATCCCTAAGGTATTCTCTCTTTAGGGTGTCTCCTCAGAGTCGCCGATTACATGTCTACGGTGAAGCGACTTTGAGATTTTGTATCGCAAATGTGCGGATAGCAAGAGTCGCCACCGACTTTTCTTTTATCCAATTAAGGGAAGGTAAAAAGTACAGAAAAAGACCTTCGTTAGATTCTGAGTAAGGGAGAAGGTTATGAAAAGGGAAGGTATTAGCACCCCTTTCCATCCGTAGTTATCTACGGGCTCTTAGTTGCTCTTAGATCATTTTCAAAATGTGATTTCTGTGTGTTTGACAAAAATGTTTTGAAAAGGCATTTCGCTTTGACTTTGTAATGATTCATGTAGGAATGTATACAAAGTGTTTGGAAATGTTTCGTTTTGAAAAGAGTTTGACCTTTGACAAAAGTGTGAGGTGTGAAAAGTATTTTGATAGAGCAAGCAACTAAAAGTCTTATTACCTACTCAGAATTGGTCATTTTCGTGTTATTTTACGTTCCTTTAGAATAGCGCTATCCATACCATTAGTTGGTAGGTAACCCTATTCGTTGGATGTAAGCGGGACATTCGAAGGGACATCATATGGTCATAGAAGGCAACTTGTAGGAAGTATCCTAGCACATTCAAATGGACTATCATTATTTTTCGTAGGCGACAATCGAGGGTCAAGATCATGTATTCTTAGGCGACATCGTGGGTCTATGATCTTTGTATCGAAGGGACTATGATGATTTATTTTGAAGGCAACGGTGCTAGAATACCTCTACGTTCGAGGGACTTGACCATTTGTATTTGTAAAGGCAACGAGAGAGAATTACCCTAAGGGGTGCATGTGTGAAAAGAGTGTGTCAAATTCAGATATGTTATCTTGAAATTATGAGTGATCTATGTCCAATTTTATCTTGCCATACACGCCTAATTACTAGCAGTTTATAGGGTGCAGAAAGTAAATTGCGGAAAGTAAAGTGCAGAAAGTAAATGTCCTACGCTATTACATGGTGTTCGCGTTAAAAGGTGAGGCGCTAGAGGATGCGAACGTGAGTTCGGATTCTCTGGCTCGAAACGATTTACTCTTTTGATTTGTTTATAAAGATGCCACGAACATCAAGCTTTATTATTTTCAACACAAGAAAGATGATTTAATGATTATGAAAAAGGGGAAAGCTGAAATACCCTCAATTGATATTGGTATGCGTAACGACTAGCGCAAACTAGGCATAGCGCATTGGGGAGATTCGAGTAAGGGGGATTGTTATATAAAGGGAATAGATGGAGCACCCTAAATATATATAGTTATCTATAACTTTATATATGAATATATTTGATATGTTTGTGTGTTTTAATTGCTATTTCTATGATTGGGAAAGTTTCTCCTTTGGGATTTTAAGAAATATAGATTATGAAGGATTCTAGTGTTTGTTATTATTGTGCTCGCAAAGATCATGGATCTTACGCATACATATCCTAGTGGGAATCGAGCATTTGTAGCTCGGATCTCTGAGGATCTATGGTTTGTTTTGTCCGAGGGAGAAAGAAATTTGCTCGGCAAGGATGAGACCTTGTGCCTACGTATTCTCAAAAGGATGTTGAGAAAGTCAGAGCAATCGTAGTTCCCTCTTATGCTAGTGGAAAGCAACAGGATGTTAGTAAGAGACAGACAAATGTCATCTTAATGAAAAATGTATCTAATCTATTTCATCACATACATTTTGAAAAGTTTGATTGATAAAAATCTTTCATCGTAAGTATTAGGTGTTTTGCTCGAGTGTACAAGCGTTACCACTTACATGTTTAAGAAAGATGTTTTGAAAAAGATGGTTGAATCTTTTAACTGTAAGTATTGGGTGTTTTGCTTGAGTGTACAAGCGTTACCACTTACAATTAAGAGATGTTTTGTTTGAAAAAAGAGTTTGAAAAATTCTTTGACTGTATGTGATATGATAGATGAGATACTTCTTCCATAGAGATGATAGATGTCTAAATCTCGAGGAGAAATTGATTGGATTAAGGGATGCTTTTAAGAAGCCCATGGGTCCTTGTATTAGCGAGGAGGCATTAGAGGTCATCGAGGTCCTTGTATGAAGCTCGAGAGGAAGCTATAGGGTATGGTGGCTTTGTTTTAAAGGGATTTCATGAAACCATCTTTTGGAATTAAGAGCAATTTCAGGAAATTTTACTCTGGGGATTTTGAAAGTGATTTCAGGAAACCATCCTTCGAGGTTCTATCTTAGCGGGTGATTCTTTGTATTGGAAGCCCAATAGGAGGTTAAGAGATTTCTGTCTCTTTCATTGTATGATGCCCAAGAAGGCTAAACTCGATGAGGAGTTCTTTTGAGCGAAGCCCAGAGGAGGCGACTCAGGGAGTGTTGTCTTATATGAAGCCTAAGCGGAGGCTAAACTCGAGATGAATGAGTTTTCTTATATGAAGCCTAAGAGGAGGCTAAACTACGTGGGAGAGTTATCTTGTATAAAGCCAGCGGAGGCTAAATTCATCTTGAGATGAATTATCTTGTATGAAGCCAGTGGAGGCTACAATGGGGAACCTATTGGTTAGACTAATTGTTATGTTATAATTGGACAGTTGTATAAACAAGTGTGTGTGTGACATGTATTCACGAGGAGTTTATGAAGGAAATATAAACAATGCAATGATGTTTATTCTGAAGTTTATGAAATATAAACAAGTGTACGTGAACGAGCGTTTAAAGCAGCGTAACTTGATTACTTACAAGTTTGAAATGTGTACAAGGAAATGAATATGTACGAGCAGTATTTATGTACAGAGAAAGATGGATGTACATAGGGGTTGGGACTTACACCATAAGGGAGGCCCGTTGGTTTGAAAACAGTTTCCGAGGAATAATGCTCCTTTCAATACCAATGGTATTCGATTATATATCGACGAAATGGAAGCGAGCGATCGAAGTTTATACGTAAAAAGTATCTATTATACGGATAAAAGTTTGTATGAATACAAAAAGAATTTGATATGTACAAAAATGTGTACATA
This sequence comes from Vicia sativa, assembly GCA_021764765.1. Lineage (NCBI taxonomy): Eukaryota > Viridiplantae > Streptophyta > Magnoliopsida > Fabales > Fabaceae > Vicia > Vicia sativa. The sequence continues at coordinate 217,298,788 of CM038793.1, forward strand.
AAAGAATGTTTTGTTTGTATATACACAAGTGAAGTGAAAACAAACGATCGAAGTTTATCATACTTGAGTATAAAAGGTATACGTGTTATGTACGATAAAAATTTGTATGTATTTGAAGAGTTTGATATGTACAAAGAAATATTATGTACATAGAAGTGTTATGGGACTTACAGTGAGGAGGCCCGTTGGCAGCAGTTTCACGAGGAATAATGCTCCTTTCAATACCAATGGTATCGTGTATAAACAAGCGAATGAAAACAAGCGAGCGAAATTTGTTTATGTTTGAATATTGACAATGATGATTTGGTATGTACAAGTAAAACTAAATATGTACAAAAGTTGGGACTTACACCATAAGGGTGGCCCATGATCGATTGAGAAATTCGAGAGAAAACGAATTTGATTTTATCGTTTAAATCGGATCGATCGTGGTAAAAGATGTAAGTTTTGATGAAATATTTTGAAAAATGATTTGAAAATGTTTTGAAATGTGAGGTTCATTTATGAAAAGTTTTGAAAAAAATCGGAAGTTGAAAACTTGAAAATTTCACCTTAAAAGGAGGTTTGAAAAAGTGTTCAGAACGTCGTTTTCGGCTCGATTAAAATATAATCAGATAAAAGTTTTTTCTGAAAATTTTTGCACTATGATAAAATAGATGTATTTATTGACAAGTGTCAAAAAAATCACCTTAAAATAAGGAGTTTTGATTGGTCAAAAAAATTGTGAAAGTTTTGTAAAAAACCATGAAAAATTGGAAAAGTTATAAAAAGAAATGGTCCTGATGGGAGTTGAACCCATGACCAAAGTGGTGACCACGTGTCAGAAAGCCTTAAGGGCAAGCAAGCTACCACTGAGCCAAACGCGCGCTGGTGTTTAGTGGACAATAACACGTGTAGATAAAAGATTGGAATTTTTGAATTTGAAAAAGATCAAGAACACGCGCGAAGCTTGTTCTTCGTGTTTGATCTTCAGATTGCAAAATTCAAGCTAAAATCTTCATTTCTTAATGAAATTGAATGAAATAAAAACCAAACTTGCTCGATTTTTCATCACGAATATGAAGGTGAATGTTAATTGCATTTATATTTAACCTAGCATGCTTGAATTTCTGGGAACCACGATGAACCCTAGGCGAGTTTTCAAATTAAATGATGTATGATTGTGATTCTTTGATTTTATTGAGGGCTATTGATGGTTATAAGTGCGAAACAAAACAACCATGAGCTTTTTCATTTAAGTTCAAAAATTAGGATATCAAGTTCGTATTCATACTGTTCAAGTGAGAATCGAAGAAGGTCTTAGGCGTTTCGAACTTGTTTGTGGATCATTTGAGCGTCATCGGCATGTATGGAAGTATGAATGGTATGCTTGCTTGAGCTTGCATGGATTATGCTACCAAGTCAACCTGCAGTGAAAAATGAAACTCGATTTCTTGGTTAGAGTTATTACGAGATGTTGGTTATGGATCGGATCATATACATGAGGTATAGGAAGGTGTTTGAATGATTACAACACAATTTAATCGACCAAACTTCAAATTCGAATCATAAGGCAATTTGGAAAGTTTGAAAGCATGACATATGATTTCGATTTTTACTTGTTTTCTTATGATCTTAAGTTCTAAACAAGTTTTATATTGATCATGAAGCATGTTTGACACCAAAATTTAACATGTTTTCAACTGATTTTCAAAAATGCAATGTTTGGCAATTTTGCACTATGTAGCTTGATTTTCAAGAAAGAAGAGTGAAAGCATGGATTTGCATTGCTTTGGTGTGGTTTTGGACTTGAATTGTGATCCATTTATAGGCCAAAAGATTCTGAAATGTTAGGCAACAAGTACAAGCTTTTGGTAAATCAAAGATAGCTTAAGGGGTAAGAATGTCATTTGTAAAGGAAAAGGAAGTTTCCTTTTTTAACCATGTGCTTGTTTTTACTTTGATCCTATCTCATCTCAATTATTACTTCCAAGCTGATATTTATCAGTTCAATCAATCCATTTGGCAAGGTTATATTGCTTCTTGATGAAGAAAACTCAAAATGACCTATAATTGAAGTTTTGACTTTTGAAAAATCAAGTTTCATGGAGCCTTATGTTTCAATTTCAAAAGTATAGCTAGAATCCATGGATTTGAGAGTTCTTGGACATTTTTGAAAGCTTGTTTCACAAGCTACAACTTTCATGTTTTGAGTTTTTTCCAATTCAAATTGGAACTAGGTGAAAAGATGGCATGAAGTTTGGAAAAAATAAGAAATTTCAACACTTAGAAATTTTTCTAAGTATGAAAATTTTTGACTTTTTGTTGACTTTTTCAAATTCTTTGATTTTTTATGATCATGATGGATCATTTGAAGTATTTTGATGATTGAAAAAGTTTTGTTTTGAAAAATTTGATCAAAAGTCAAAGTTTGACTTTTCAGTGCAGATGAAATTTCATTAGATGTTTCTGAAATTGACTGATGAAGTCTGTGAACTTCTGTGATGTTTTGAATCCAGAAATTAGGTCAAGATGTTGTATATAAGATATGATGACCAATCTTTATCCAGAAAAGTCATTTCTTATTCAAAAAATCAGAGAAAACTCATGCCCGATCAAAACCCTAATTGGTCGATCCTCGATTGATCTATGAGAGAAAATGGATATCTGAAGATTGAAGGCTGATATTTTGATCAAGATAGATCAAATGAGGTGAGAAGAACTAAAACCCTAATTGGTTGCCTCTTGAATCAGATGAAAATCTGATGAAACCCTAATTTTGACCTGTGAAATCCACACCCGATTAATGCTGTCTGAACTGTTAGTTATGCAAATGATGCAAATGTAAGGTGGTATATTAGGTCAAAATTTGGGGTATGACACATGGCTTTGGGGAAGATACATAATTGAAAGTGCGGAAAATAAAAGTCCTAATTAAATTTTTTCATTTGGAAAAAATTGGATTTTGACAAATATCTCATTTTGTGCAATTGTTCAAAAATGCCCAACTTCTGAATGGTGTATTTTTCTCAATTTTCCACATTTTTTAGTGTTCTTGGACTTTTTAGAAATCTCTAAGTGTCCTCTAACCAACCTCTTTGGTTTCATCTCAATTGGAGTTTCCATGCTCAATAAATCTTCAAAACAAAAAGTTGACTTTTTGTTGACTTTGAAAAGGACCTGTAATGTTTTGATCCATACCTCCCAAATGAAGCATTTTTTGAACATTCTTGTGAGACACGAAGTTGTGTAGAATTGAATTTCCTTAAAAATGAGAGGTGTTGGAAAAATTTCTGAGAAAGTATGAAGAAGTTATGCTCAGTCAAAGTTCAGTTGAGTTTTCACTAAAAAACCCAAATTTGGAAAGTTTGACTTTTGAGCAAATCTTGAGTTTTCTTGATGAATCATGATCAACCCTTGATCAAATGATGAATGTAACTTCAAAATGAGGATGTTGACCAAAAATCATGAAGTTTGACTGTATGTTGACCACAGTTGACTTTTTGTCTAATACAACTGATTTTCAACCATCTGAGCAATTGCTTGAGGAAACTTGACTTGTGAGGCTTGAAACTTGACATGGAGATTCTTTGAAGCATATGAGGAGGAATGAGGAACATTGGAGATGTTGGAAGTCCATCTTGATCTGAGAATTGCCAAACCCTAGTTTGGGTTGATTGTCTAGGAGAGGGCTTGTCTGATCAACCCTTGAGGAATCCTTGAGTATAGATGTATGAAATGTCTCGAGAAGTAGGAGGGCAAATTTTGGGGTATGACAGAGCCCACCTAAATAAATTGTTCTGATTACCTGTATCATCCCTGTTTCACGTCTCTGTGAACCTATTACTATCATTATGTTGCATTCCATTTGTATATGTGACGTTGCATTTCATCACATCTTTCACATTGACGACATTATATTTCATTGCATCCATCTGCATATTTCATGCATACATCCAAGTAATAAAATCACTCATTTCTTCTGTCTCCATCTTCAGTTGGTTGTCTGCTGTCAAACTGATTCCTCAACACCTTGGATTTGAAGCATGGTTCTGAAAACTATGGAAGAACTTCAACGAGACCAAGAGATATTAAGATATGAGATCAACCAGCTAATGGGTCAGAGTATCTCAAGTCGCCTCCTAAAGCCAATGTTTCAGACATGACAGCTCATCCTTGTTGCTGATTAGTCACTAGGCCATGTTTCTTTCTGTTTGCATTTCCCCTTGTTTATGTTAAATTGTCGCTTTCAAATCTTGTTTGTAATTTCATGTTAATTTTAATGAAGTGAGCATTGCACTGTTTTGATTTTAAATCATTTACATTTATCGCTTTCAAAAGTACATATGTATCCTCTGTTTAATTTCTTTACCGAGCTCTTGTTTTTGCAAAGATTGGAGGGAGGATGATAAAAAAAGATACCCATAATTGATGTTGGTATGCTTTCAAATAAAACTTTGCTGAAGATATGCAGGCATTGTTTCAATTCCCAAACACTGGAGAAATAAGGAAGTTAATCCCTTGTCAACCCCTTCGAGCCTAGAAGTTGGAGTTTCTTTCTATACAAAAAACCCACAATTTTAACCTGGGGCAGGGTAATTCTCAATTTAATTCAGTTGGGAATTCATTCAAGACGCCTTTCAACAAAGTTTTCATTCAATCAAGTTTCCTTCCCACACATCAAAGAAGTGTTGGAGATATCCCTCAAATCAAAAGTGATGATGATGGTTCTCCGTAATCATGAAAGTCAAGCATTCATTATCTTTTAAAAAAATATATCAAAATAAAAAGCCGCTAACTTAAAACTAAAAGGCAACTTAGGCAACAAATTGGGGCATCCTGCTGACCGTAATCTTAAACGGAACGGTTCAGGATAAAGTTATGGATGACAAAATTCAAACAAGAGTTGACCAAAGTCCTCAAATAGAAAAATGTTACAAAAAAGAAGTGACTGCTATCTCAAGAATATATCAGTTTCTGAGCCATCATCACTATCAGTGTACAATTTCAAATTCTATTGGGACTTAAATGCACAGTCTGAGTTAACTGAACGTAGGACTGAAGAACATCACGAAGATTGGGTTGGGTACAAATATACTTTGAGCCTTTATCCTTTGTTTCTTAAGCAATTACAACCCTCAAAGACATAATTGATTTCTTTTGAAAGCATACTACAACCCTAATCTGTGTATATCCACACCGTTGTTTTCTCTTCCACTTTTAAAATTTTAAACTACTGTGTTTTAACCAGTGATTCTTTCTCTATACACCAATTACATCATTCCGAAAATGATTTTGATTTCAAAACTTTTGCATGAACTTTGCATTAAATTTACCATGTTTGAATAAACAATTTTTTCTTGCAAATAAGCTTTCCCCATCAAGGAAGTCCAAATTGTTAGGAAACTTGGTTAGTGATCCTAATCAGGGGCAAGTATCTTTCAGGTCCTGTTGTGAATCAGTTTAAGATTTGTTGCTCAGTGCAAGTCATTATCATAATTGTTTTAATCAGAAGACCACTTTCAAGACTTATACTGAGGCACTCCTTTCCTTCAGTTATTTTCAAGAACTAAAGCCATTATCAATTTATCTTCAACAATTAGCTAATTCGGGGCAATCCCCAAGCATCGCTTCATTACTTCCTCCAAGGATCATCATTTCAATACAATTCGCAAGTGTGTTAGAAGTGTTTCCCAAGAAATTTTCTCTCTAAGTAGAGTTGGTAGTGTTCTCCGTGTTGAGGAATCAGAGTTCCTATCTTACCTCCACAAAAGAGTCAATCTGCGTTGTCGTGAACGTCTGCATTACATAATACATGCATAGATCATTCATATATTATGCATCACAAAATTCATATATCATGCATAGCAAGAGTGTTTTATCCTCATTTGCATTTCCCGAGGTCTTGTTGCAGTCAATGTCTTACCTTGCAGTCAAAATCCAACTTACTTGGTACCTACCAAAATAGATGTCAATCTGTCGGTCTCTTTGTCTTCACCAGTGCCATTTCTGAATACTAGATTTTTTCCTCTTCATTTAAAGCCATTGTTAGATGTCGTGGTCTCTTTTTTCATCCAGTTCCATTCTTGGATGACTCTGATGTAGATTCAGATCTGTTTAGATCTGGCTGTCTTTTCCAATCTGTTTCTCTGATGTAGCTTCATATTTGATTAGATTTGATTGTCTTTTCCAGTTTGTTTCTCTAATGTAGCTTCAAATCTGATTAGATTTGATTGTCTTTTCCAGTCTGTTTCTATGATGTAGCTTCAGATCTGATTAAATCTGACTGTCTTTTCCAGTCTATTTCATTGATGTAGCTTCAGATCTGATTAGATCTGACTGTCTTTTCCAATCTGTTTCTTTGATGTAGCTTCAGATCTGATTAGATATGACTGTCTTTTCTAGTCTGTTTCTCTAATGTAGCTTTAGATTTGATTAGATTTGACTGTCTTTTCCAGTCTATTTCTCTGATGTAGCTTCAGATCTGATTAGATCTGATTGTCTTTTCCATAAAGTTTCTCTGATGTAGCTTCATATCTGATTAGATCTGACTGTCTTTTCCAGTATGTTTCTCTGATGTAGCTTCAGATCTGATTAGATCTAACTGTCTTTTCCAGTCTGTTTCTTTGATGTAGCTTCAGATCTGATTAGATATGATCGTCTTTTCTAGAAAGTTTCTCTAATGTAGCTTCAGATCTGATTAGATCTTACTGTCTTTTCCAATCTGTTTCTCTGATGTAGCTTTAGATTTGATTAGATCTGACTGTCTTTTCCAGAAAGTTTCTCTAATGTAGCTTCATATCTGATTAGATCTGACTGTCTTTTCCAGTCTGTTTCTCTGATGTAGCTTAAGATCTGATTAGATCTGATTGTCTTTTCGATCTATTTCTACGGCGGATCGATTAGATCATTGTCTTTTCTAGTATGTTTCTCTGATGTAGCTTCAGATCTGATTAGATCTGAGTGTCTTTTCCAGTCTGTTTCTCTGATGTAGCTTCAAATCTGATTAGATCTGACTATCTTTTCCAGTCTGTTTCTCTGATGTAGCTTCAGATCTGATTAGATCTGATTGTCTTTTCCAAAAATCTTCTCTTGTCATCTAATGCCATTGTTAGATGTCGAGTTTTTTTTCCATCCAAAGCCATTGTTGGGTGTTATGTTTTTCTCTCTCTATCCAAAGTCGTTATTAAATGTTGATTCCTTTCCCATGTGATTCATTCTTAGATGTCACTACTGGACTTCTCAGGGTTTACCTCTTTTTTCAAGTATTACTGGTTACTCTTTGTCGCTCTGAAAGATGTCCAGGAATATCTTGTTGTTCCAGCGTGTCTTCCCTGTTGTATCAGTTAATCTACCACAAATTTCTAGTTTCAAAGTCTTCCAATAATTACCACAAATTACCATAGAGTCTGTCTCATATCATACATCATTCAAAAAATATGTCAAATATATATATAACATTGCATTTAGCGCTTTCTCATTATATTTTATTCACATCACACCCATTGCATCACAGGGCAAAATTTTTGGTTTTTTGATATTTAACTATCTCCTACTGCGATTATATGAAGCCAGATCATCTTCATATCATCTGGTTGAAGATATTTAAATAGGGCAGTATTGCACCCAAATTTTACCGATATTTTCTACTTGCATTGTATTTATATTTAAAAATCGGTCATTTACTCATTGCATATGCATCATTTAAATCGTATTTAAAGCGATCGAAAGTCGGTCTAAATCGATATTCGCATCATTTTTAGTTATAAAAATACCCGTTATTTCACTTCATTTATTTTTACCTCTCTGCCTGTTTATTGCATTGTTTTAAATTATTTATATGTCGATGATATCAATATTTCAGTTTTATAAATAGACTGTTAAAAGCGATTCGACATTGTGCAAAAATTAGCGGGGAAAATATTTCAAGTTTTCATCTTTTACTCACTGCTTTATGAATCTACGTGTCACGTAGATCACGAAAATGTGTTCTCCCTAATTTTTCGGTACATTTCGAAGTCTCGTTTTTAACTGTAAGCGTTTTAAAGCCGGGTATTCTTTATTATCATTTTATTTCGTTTTTTTTAATCTTTTTGATAATTTTTCTTTAATATTTGAGACCCGTAGTTCATTTTAATGTGGTCATTTTATTTTTTTGGATAATTTAGTGTTCAAATTTATATCATTTTTGACAATTTTAAATGTTCAATTTTTATCTCTAAAAATCAAAACAAAAATACTTTTGGGCTCATAATTTTTTACCCGGCCCATATTTTTGGCCCATTTTATCGTTGAGGTTAATCTAGGCATTTGTAAAAAATTGTCTAAAACCTAATTTATGTTATATATACATGTGTGTTACTGTTACGAAGAAAAGAGGAGGCAACGTGAAAGGAGGCGGAATCTTGGCAAGAGTGGTTGTTCAAGCATATCGTCAAGCACTTCCCAGTAAGCTTTTCAAACTATTCATGTGTATATTTGAGATTTGTGTGATAAAACACATATGCTTGCTAATATGTTGTTAAATTGTGAGATTTCTAGGCATATGCATGGTTTGGTTCCACTTTGTATTTGCATCATAATATAAATCGATTTTGACTTCTAGAAGCAACAAACTTAGACCGTTGAAGTAATGCATAATGATACCATGGTGTTCTATAAATAATTTGTTTTTTCTTGGATATAAATCATAACCAAATGTCACTTTTCCAAACCTAAATAATGTTTAACACGAGCAAATGCTAGATATTTAGTTGTACACTATTTTTAAGAATTTAGGGGCTAATTTTGGTGATAAAGATATAATGGAGTCATGTTTTCCCCCCTTTTTTGCTAATTGGTGATGTGGGATCTGAAGGGTTATGTTAAGTTAGGAAATCTTTATTGTTTGGTCGATCTAGTTGACTTGTTGGAATCATTGTGATGTACCCCAAAATTCGCCCTCTTTATTTTTTATAATAATAATTGGCTTACACTTAATCAATAGGTTCATTGCATACATATCATTCATACATTAACCATGGGATCTAATTTTTCTAATTGAGCGAGAGTGCACAACTTCGAGGAAGAGGTTTGATTCCCCAAAGTTGAATATTTGAGGTTCTGTTAATTCAAGCGTCTTCTCAGTGTACAAGATGTGTACATCCAGAAGCTTCCGATTGTCTCTCGAGAATTGTGGTTTTGGAGTTCTGATTCTCTCTCATGCGGATATTGATTAAGGTTTTCGAGTAAGAGCAGGTTGTGGTCGAATATTTGAGTTAAAATTGATTCTATGGCCTTCTATGAGTCTTGAAGTATCTGTGTATGTGTCATACCCCAAAATTTGCCCTCCTACTCTTCAAGACATTTCTCATATCCATGCTCAAAGAATCCCCAAGGGTTGACCATACAAACCCTCTCCTAGACAATCAACCCAAACTAGGGTTTGGAAATTCTCAGATCAAGATGGGTTTCCAACATCACCAGTGATCATCATGCCTCCTCATATGCCTCAGAGAATCTCCATGTCAAGTTTCAAGCCTTACAAGTCAAGTTTCTTCAGACAATTGCTCAGATGGTTGAAAATCAGTTGTATTGGACAAAAAGTCAACTATGGTCAACATACAATCAAACTTCATAATTTTTGGTCAACATCCATATTTTGAAGTGACATTCATCATTTGATCAAGGGTTGATCATGATTCATCAAGAAAACTCAAGATTTGATCAAAAGTCAAACTTTCCAAATTAGGGTTTTTTGAGGAAAAGTCAACTGAACTTTGACTGAGCATGACTTCTTCATACTTTATCAAATTTTTTTCCACCACCTCTCATTTTGAAGAGAATTCAATTCTCTACAACTTCATGTCTCACAAGAATGGTCAGAAAATGCATCATTTTGAAGATATGGATCAAAACATTACAGGTCATTTTCAAAGTCAACAAAAAGTCAAGTTTTTGTAACGAAGTGTTATTGAGCATGGAAACTCCAATTGAGTTGAAACCAAAGATGTTGTTTAGAGGACATCTAGAGATTTCTAAAAAGTCCAATAACACTCAAAAATGTTAAAAATTGAGCAAGATACACCTTGCACAAGTTCGGCATTTTTGAAGAGGTGCACAAAGGGAAATACTTATCAAAATCCAAAATTTTGCAAATGGGCCTAACTTTTCTTGATTCAAACTTGTTCCTCAAGAAATTTGGAACCTCCAAGCCCAAGGCCACAAATTTTATCTTTATTTTTCTATTTAATTTGGATTTTTAATCATTTAAAAGCCAATTAAATTAAAATAAAAGGTAGAAAATCAAAATATTAAATGCAAATTGGATTTTTCTCTCATTCTTGAGGTCCAAGCAATCCATAAAAGCTGGCAATTTCAAAATTGACTTTGATTTGGCAAGAAATTGATGAAAATTGGATCAAAAAGGAAAGATTTGGTTTCATACAAAATCAAATATTTTTACATTGATTGATTCTTTATTTCCTCTTGATTTCTAACCTAAATCCATCTATTATATATACACAATGCCTACACGTGAGAATAGGACAGAAAAATTGCCTCAAGAACCCTATTCCAAACTCAAAAAACCGTGGGTTACAAGACATTTGCAGCCCTAGTTTTAGCTCGTTTCAATCAATTCCAAGCATCCCATTGCGTTCCTTGAGGTCTCCTGAATCGATCCAGACCCTTACAAATCACAAAACCATCAAGAATTGTGAAATCCCGATTTCGGTTTGTCCTTCTTTTTTCAAATTCAATTTTTATCATTCATGCATATTTAACGTGTTTTGATGCTTGTTTTGTGTTTAGCATGGAGTTTGGAAACTTTCTGCATAGTTTGATTGGAGTTTAGTGGCCTAAATCGAAATCCACCATGTTCGCGTTAAAAAGTGACGCGCGAGAGAATTGAATTGGAATTCGGATCCTCTGGCTCGAAACGATTTACTCTTTTGATTTGTTTATAAAGATGCCGCGAGCATCAAGCTTTATAATTTGTTAATACCCTCAATTGATATGATATGCGTAACGACTAGCATAAACTAGACGCAACGTATTGGGGAGATTCCGGGTAAGGGGGTTTGTTATATAAAGGGAATAGATGGAGCACCCTAGATATATATGGTTATCCATAGCTTTATTATATATGAATACGTTTGATATGTTTGTGTGTTTTAATTGCTATTTCTATGATTGGGAAAGTTTCTCCTTTGGATTTTAAGAAGGATAGATTATGTGGGATCCTAGTGTTTGTTATTATTGTGCTCGCAAAGATCATTGGGATCTTCTGCATACATATCCCTTAATGGGAATCAGAGCATTTGTAGCTCGGATCTAAAAGGATCTATGGTTTGTTTGGTTTGAGGGAGAAAGAAATTTGCTCGCCAAGGATGAGACCTTGTGCCTACGTATTCTCAAAAGGATGTTGAGAAAGTCAGAGCAATCGTAGTTCCCACTTATGCTAGTGGAAGCAACGGGAGGTTATTAAGAGACACAGACAAATGTCATCTTAATGAAAAAATGTATCTAATATATTTCATCACATACACTTTGAAAAGTTTGATTGATTGAATCATTCGTCGTAAGTTATAGGTGTTTTGCTTGAGTGTACAAGCGTTACCACTTACGAGTTTTAGAAAGATGTTTTGAAAGATGATTGAATCTTTTAATTGTAAGCATTGGGTGTTTTGCTCGAGTGTACAAGCGTTACCACTTACGATTAAGAGATGGTTTTGTTTGAAAAGAGTTTGAAAAGTTTTTTTGATTGTATGTGATGTGATAGATGAGATACTTCTTCCATAGAGATGATAAACGTCTAAATCTCAAGGAGAAGTTGATTGGATTAAAGGGATGCTTTTAAGAAGCCCATGGGTCCTTGTATTGTAAGCCCAGAGGAGGCATTAGAGGTCATCGAGGTCCTTGTATGAAGCTCGAGAGGAAGCTATAGGGTATGGTGGTTTGGCTTTAAGAGGATTTCATAGAAACCATCCTTTTAGGATTAAGAGCAATTTCACCGGGAAATTATACTCTTTGGGTTCTATCCTAGCGCGGGTGATTCTTTGTATTGGAAGCCCAATAGGAGGCTGTTAAGAGATTTCCTGGTCTCTTTCTTTGTATGATGCCCAAGAGAAGGCTAAACTCAATGAGGAGTTCTTTTGAACGAAGCCCAAGAGGAGGCTGACTCAGCAGGTGAGTGGTGTCTTATATGAAGCCTAAGCGGAGGCTAAACTCATATGAATGAGTTTTCTTATATGAAGCCTAAGAGGAGGCTGAACTCAGATGAAATGAGTTACCTTGTACAAAGCCCAAGAGGAGGCTAATACTATGGGGAGCCTATTGGTTAGACTAGTTGTCATGTTATAACTAGAAAGTTATATAAACAAGTGTGTGTGATATGTATTCACGGGAGTCTATGAAGGAAATATAAACAAATGCATGATGTTTATTTACAAGAGTTTATGAAGGAAATATAAACAAGTGTGTGTAAAACGAACGTTTAAAACGAGCGTAACTTGATTATTTACAAGTTTGAATGTGTACGAGAAAGTAAATATGTACACGAACGGGTATTTATGTACGAGGAGATGTGGATGTACATAGGATGGTTGGGAATTACACCATAAGGGAGGCCCATTGGTTTAAAAGCAGTTTCACCGGGAATAATGCTCCTTTTAATACCAATGGTATTCAGTGTATACACAAGCGAAGTGAAAACAAACGATCGAAGTTTGTCTGTACTTGAGTATTTACAAAAAGTATCTGTATTATGTACAGGTAAAAATTGGTATGTACATAAAAAGAATTGGATATGTACAAGGAAATAATTATGTACATAAAATAATTTTTGGGACTTACATCGTGAGGGAGACCCATGATCGGTTTAAGAAATTCGAGAGAAAACGAATTCGGTTTTATCGTTTAAATCGGATCGATCATGGAAAAAGATGTAAGTTTGGGTGAAAAGTTTTGAAAAAGATCTTGAAAGTATTTTTGAAAGATGAAATTTACTTACAAGAAGTTTTGAAAAGAATCGGGCTTCGAAAGTTTGAAAAAATCACCTTTGAAAGTGCTTTGAAACATACTCAAATGTATCATTTTCGGCTCGATAAAAATATAATCGGATGAAAGTTTTTCTGAAATTTTTTGACACTATCTTAAAATAGATATGTTAATTGACATGTGTACAAAAAATCACCTCAAAATGAGGAGTTTTGATTGGGTTTTGAAAAAGTCAAAGTTTGCAAAAAAAATGAAGAAAAATGGAAAAGTTTGGCAAAAATGGTCCCAAGGCTACTCGAACCCGGGACCATTAGGCAAGGCAAGGCATGAATGACTTAAGAGTGAGCTCGCAACCGCTGGGGAGGCAATACATCCGTGTATTGAAATCAAACAATGCAATTATATTATAAACTAGATTTTTGAATTTGAAAAAAACGCGCGCAGGCTTCTGCTTCTTCCTCCAATCTTCAATCAGCCATGGATTCTTTATTTCTCCATGAAATTGCTCGATGTAAACATCAAACTTGATCGTTTCAAGCCCAGGAACATGATGATATCATTTAATTTCATTAATTTTAAGCCTAACATGATTAAATTTCTCAAGAACACGAAGAACCCTAAATCTGAAAATCCTAATTGAAATCGTGTATGGTTGATGAATTGATCAATTGATTGAGGGTTATTGATCAGTGATAGTGCAGAAACAAAATGGCCAAGAGCTTTTTGAACTGAAAGCAAGGAATCATGGAGTTTGAAGTTCGTGTTCTTACCTCTTGAAGCTGAGATCGAAATTGATGATGGCGTGTTTCCAGTTGTGTTTTGATGATTCCTACAGCACCAACGGACTTCAAGGATCGTGTGAGGAAGGTCTGCTCACTCTGAAATTGCTTGGATTGTTCTGACCAAGTCCACCTGCATATGGTTCAAAATGAAACTCGAATTTGATGTTAGAGCTGTTACAGGTTGAAGCTAATGATCTGCATCATCCATATGGAGTATGTTGATGATGTTTGAGTGAAAAAATCACAACTTGCTCGAGCCAAACATCCAATTCGATAGTTAAGGAAGTTTTGGGCAAGCTTGGAAGTGTGAAATGCAAATCTGATTTCTAGCTATTCTTAGATTGATTTTAAGTTTCAAACCAGTTCTATTAGATGTTTATGACATGTTAGACATCAAATATCTCATGTTTCTTCACAAGTTTTCAAAAATGCAAGAATTCTCAAATTGAAATAAGTTACTTGAATTTTAAGAAAGAAGTGAGAAAGCTTATTTTGGCATAGCTTTGGTGTAGTTTCAAATGTCCCAATATGACCTCTATTTATAGGTCACAAGTTCTGAATGGCAAGTGAAGGAGAATGGCTTTGGTATTTACAAGTTGCCTTAGAGGGCAAGGAAGTCATTTTTGCAATAAATGCAAAAGGAAGCTTCCTTTTAACCATGGTTAATTTTTCAACTTGATCTTATCCCATCATAATTACTCTTCAACTGATTTTTTATCAGCTCTATCCCTCTTTGCAAGGTGGCATGGCTTCTAGAAGAAGAAACTCAAAAATGACCTATAATCTTGAAAGTTGTACTTGAAAATCAAGGATTTGGAGCTCTATGTTTCAAAATCAAAAGCATAGCTAGACACCATGGATTTGTGAGTTCTTGGACATTTTGGAAAGCTTATTTCAAGGGCTACAACTTTCATGTTTTGAGTTTTTTTCAATTCCAAGTGGAACTATGTGAAAAAATGCCATGAAGTTTGGAAAAAGTGTGAAATTTTAACACTTGAAAAATTTTCTAAGTGTTGAAAATTTTGACTTTTTATTGACTTTTCCAAATTTCTTGATTTTTTATGATCATGATGGATCATTTGAAGTATTTTGATGATTGAAAAAGTTTTGTCTTGAAAAAGTTGACCAAAAGTCAAAGTTTGACTTTTCAGTGCAGATGAAATTTCATCAGATGATTCAGAAATGGACTGATGAATTTTGTGAACTTCTGTGATGTTTTGAATCCAGAAATTAGGTCGAAATGTTGTATTTAAGATATGAAGATCAATCTCTAATAAAAAAAGTCATTCATTGATCAGAAAATCAGTAATTGCTCATCCTCGATAAAAACCCTAATTGGTCGATCCTCGATAGATCATGAGGAAGAATTTGATATCTGAAGATCAGAGGTTGATGATTTGATCAAGATAGATCAATTGAGGTGAATGAAGCTCAAACCCTAATTGATTGCCTCTTGAATCAGATGAAAAATTGATGAAACCCTAATTTTGACCTGTAGAAGCTACACGATTAATTACATTACGAGGCGTGGTGATGCAATGATGCAAATGTAAGGTGGTATATTAGGTCAAAAATTGGGGTATGACAGATGCCCCTATTTAAGTTTCTTTAACCTGAGATATGAAGATGAATATCTTCGTTTTGATAGGTGTAAAGAGACTTAAATATCGAATCATAAATTTTGGACCTAAGATACCAAAAGATGCAAGTGATGCAAAATGATCGCAATAGGATTCACCCAGAAAATATCAAAGAAATGACATGGTGGGGAAACATTTGTGAGGATGACTCGATCTTTGTCCAAAAAAAAGAATCCTTTTTGTTGGGGAAACAAGTAATTTGTTCCACTGGGAAAATAGATTCACAATGGATGTGAATATCTGTTTCGCTTTGGGAAACAAAGAGATTTCCTTCTGTCAGCCTTGTGACAATGTTTAAGGTAAGTGAAGATGATATTACCAATTATCAGCCTTGTGATAGTTTATGGTAATGAGTTATGAAGATATTACCAATTATCAGCGAAGTGATAACTATAACAAGGTAATTCTTGAGAAATTTACTGAGTATTCAGCCTTGTGAATAAACAGTCAATGATGGAAAAATATCTCAAATGAGTTTCTATTTTTTACAGCTACGATCTTGTCGGGGATCTCTCTTTTGAGAAGATGCGGGCATTTTGATTGAAAAGACACAGGTTTTCTTTTTAGACAGAAAGACAACTATGGAGATTTCTTGAACTTTCATGATTTGAACTTGCTGAGAAGAACAAACACTTTATGATAAGTTTCAAAATGAAAAGGAAATAAGCGGCTCAGATGATGAGGCTATTGCTTATTGTTAGCAGGTAGATTTTTCTGTGAAATCTAAACCTGAATTGGTCAGAGACGAGGTTCTATCCAGGAATGAACTGGAAAGAAAAGGTCAATCAAGATTTTGTTCCTAATGAGGAATGTTATCAGCTGGGGGATATGATAGAGAAAAGATGTATTTCTCTGCTTGGGGATAATCTGCTGGAGAGATGACACATCCACATGAGTAAATGTAATCTAAACCAGTGATATGGAAGCAAACATTGAGGAATGCAGAAACGCATTAATGATGTTATTATGTATGAATGTTATGAATGTCATATGCATGCTGACGATACTTGACAAGACAATAAAGAGGATATTTGGGAAAAGGACTACGTCACAGTTCGAACAAATACTTAGCAAAATCTGCAGCAATGGCGTAGATGTTACTGTTGAGGAACATGAGTTGCATGCTTTAAACTTTCTGAAAAAGGCATTTTACTGGCAACCTTATTGGGAATTCTTTTTGGATAAGAATACCTTCCTTTGATGATCTCTGCTGAGGAGAAGAAGACTTTTGTAGCAGCTGTTCTATCTTCCGGAGATCGAAACACTCGTGGAGAAAACCGTTGAAGTTCCTTCTGTGTTCATAGTTCAAAGGAAAATTTCGCTTTTATTTCAAAATTTTGAAGTAAAAATTTATTTAAAACTTTTTAGTTTCAAAAAGTGATTTTCACAATAAAAAGCGTTATTTTGCAAAACAGAATAAAGCAAGAATTGCAAACAAATGGGCATAAGGCTCAAATTTATTGATAGAATGGTAATCAGCCAAAGGCGGGATTCCATGAGCTATTTACAAAAGTTGGAAATGATAATGTATTGGGAAAAGGCTACATTGAAAGCCAATAACCGCTATTATTCCTAACAACTTGGAATTCCAGCTGTGCTTGTTGCTTCAGAAGATTTGATTGAAGATCCGTTGATGGAAGATTCTTGATTAATGCGGATGATTGCGATTACTTTGTCATTTTGTATCCTTATTTTTGCCTAGATTGCCTTTTAGGGTTTCAATCCACGGGACAATTTACATTTATTGTCTCTAAATTTTTCTGGACCGCCCTTTAGGTTTCGGTCCATAGGAGCGCTCTTTTTGCCTAAGCCGCCCTTTTGGGTTTCGACTTCTTGAAATTCTTTTGTTCTTTTAGACAAAGTATTTCTTGTTGCATCGGCATTCACGGGATCGTAAGTTCATCACCGTCCATGGTTGTGAGAGTCATTTGAAAAGCTTCTTTTGACGATGTATGGGCCTTCGTAATTAGGGTCCATTTGCCCTAGAATCTAGTTGAAAAGGCAGAATCTTTTTAAGCACGAGGTCACCTTCTCGAATTCACGAGGTCGGACCTTTTTCTCAGCTTTCTTCATTCTTCTTTGATATAGTGTCCATGACACAGCGGTCAAGCGCTTTTCTTCGATTAAGTTCATTTGGTCGTGTCTGTTTGATACCATTCAGCCTCGGATAACTTAGTTTCCATGAGAACTCTCATTGGCGGAATCTCAACTTCTACAGAACCTTTGCTTCCATGCCGTATACTAGAGAAAAAGGAGTTGCCCCTGTTGAAGTGCGTACTGAAGTACGATACCCATGCAGAGCAAACAGTAGCATTTCGTGCCAGTCTTTGTAAGTGATGACCATCTTTTGGACAATCTTCTTGATGTTCTTTTTGGCAGCTTCAACGGCACCGTTCATCTTTGGCCGGTAAGGAGATGAGTTATGATGCTCGATCTTGAATTCCTCACACAGTTCTTTCATCATTTTGTTGTTCAAGTTCGATCCATTGTCTGTAATGATCTTGCTTGGAACTCCATATCGGCAAATGAGGTTGTTCTTGATGAACCTCACAACCACTTGTCTTGTAACATTGGCGTGATCTTGCTTGACCCATTTGGTGAAGTAATCAATAGCCACTAGAATGAAGCGATGTCCGTTGGACGCTTTTGGTTCAATCATCCCAATCACGTCGATGCCCCACATGGAGAAAGGCCACGGAGAGGAGAGAACGTTGAGTAGAGTCGGTGGCACATGGATCTTATCTGCGTAGATCTGGCACTTGTGACATCTTTTGACGTGTTTACAACAATTAGATTCCATTGTTATCCAATAGTACCCTGCTCTCAAGATCTTTCTGGACATTGCATGCCCATTTGAATGGGTTCCAAAGGATCCTTCATGCACTTCATGGATGATCATGTCTGCTTCTTGTCTGTTAACGCATCTGAGCAGAACCATATCGAAATTTCTTTTGTATAACACATCTTCATTCAGGAAGAAATTTCTAGAAAGCCTTCTTAGAGTTTTCCTATCTTTGTATGATGCCCCGAGTGGGTATTCCCGAGTTTGAAGGAAACGTTTGATATCGTGGAACCACAGTTTATCATCAAAGACTGTTTCAGTTGCAAATACATATGCAAGTCTTTAAGGTGTCTGATACGGATCTTAGGCATATCATTCCAATCGTTGACTTTGATCATAGAGGATAGAGTAGCCAAGGCGTCTGCCATTCGATTCTGATCTCGAGGGATATGATGCAGTTCCACTTTGTTGAAGAAAGTCAACAAACGTCTTGCATAATCTCTGTAAGGAATCAAACCAAGATGATGAGTTTCATACTTGTCCTTGATTTGGTTGATCACAAGGGCTGAATCTCCATATATGTCAAGGATCTTGATCCTTAAGTCGATGGCTTCTTCAATACCCATGATACAAGCTTCGTATTCTGCAATGTTGTTGGTGCAATCAAATAGTAATCTGGCGGAAAACGGGATGTGAGAACCCTCGGGAGTGATGATGACTGCCCCAATTCCATTACCGAAGACATTAACTGCTCCATAAAAAACTAAGCCCCATCTAGATTCTGGATCTGGATCTTCTCCGGGAAGCGGTTCGTCACAATCTTTCATCTTTAAGTACATAACATCCTCGTCAGGGAAGTCGAATTTGAGAGATTGATATTCATTGATCGGCTGATAAGCCAAGTGATCGGCGAGAATGCTTCCTTTGACCGCTTTTTGAGCTCGATACTGGATGTCATATTCAGATAATAGCATCTGCCATCGAGCAATTTTCCGTTAAAGCGGGTTTTCAAAGGCGTGCTTGATTGGATCCATTTTGGAGATTAACCAAGTCGTGTGATTGATCATGTCTTGGCGGAGCGTTTTGAAGCCCACCAAAACAACATGTTTTCTCGAGCATGGAGTAACGAGTTTCACGATCATGAACTTTTTACTCAAGTAGTAAATGGCATGCTCCTTCTTACGGTTTCATCTTCTTTGTCCAAACGCATCCCATGGAATTTTCTAGGTGGTACATGATTAAAGGTCTTCCTTCATTGGAGGAATCAATATTGGTGGTTACGACGGTATTCCTTGATACTATCAAACACTTTTGGTAATCTTACGTCCACACAACCTCTTGATTTTTGCGAGCTTGAATATCGGCCCAGTGCTTGATCATTTGAGAGATAAATCTGGAGATGTAATTCAACCGTCGAAATCCTCTTACTTGGTTTTACGTATGTGGCGTAGGCATTTCTTGAATAGCCTTGACTTTGTCGGGGTCAACTTCAATACCTCTTTGTGACGATGAAACCTAGGAGTTTTCGGATCTTACCCCAAAGGTGCATTTGTTAGGATTGATTTGAAATTTCCTTAGTCGTTGAAACAACTTCAAGAGATATTCTATATGCTCTTCTTGATGTCGGACTTTGCTATCATGTCGTCACGTAGACTTGATCTCTTTGTGCATCATGTCATGAAAGAGTAGTCATTGCCCTTTGGTAAGTTGCGCTGCATTCTTTAATCAAGCGGCATTACTTTGTAGCAAAAGCGTGCCCCATGGCGTGATGAAGGATGTCTTCTCCATGTCTTGAGGAGCCATTACGATCTAATTGTAACGGAGAAACCGTCCATGAAGGAAAAGGCGTTGAACTTTGTAGTACTATGCACTAGCATGTCGATGTCTTGATAGTGGAAATCATCTTTTGGACTTGCTTTGTTCAAGTCGGTAGTCAACACACTCGACCTTTCAGTCTTTCTTGGAGCAGGACACTATGTTGGCTAGCCATTGAGGATACTCGAAGTGACGAAACACGTCGATTGCTTTTGAACTTCCTTTTTGATTTTGTCGGCCATTTCAAGATGAACTCTTCTCGGTCTTTGTTTAGCGGTGGACACTCGGCTTTAATGGCAAATGATGCTCCGATCTTTGGTATCTAAACGGCATGTCTTGGTAGGACAAGCGAACACATCAACATATTCTTTGAGAAGATCTATCGGTTTGCTCTTGGCGTTCTTTGTCGGTGACTCCGATGTTTACTTCTTTTTGTCTTCCTCAGAACCCAAGTTAGCGCTTCCAAAGGCTCTTTGTGAGGTTGAATGATTCTTTCCTCGTGCTTAAGTAGTCGAAATCTCGTCAGGATCTCTTTTCAACTTCTTCCTCGGTGACTTCACTGGGGATTTCAAAGTCGGGAGAGAGCATAGAGTTATTGCTTTCAATGGATTTGTCCATCTGTTAATCTGCATATTTGATTTATGTTTGATTAATTAACCCTCTTTTTATTTATTTTTTTATTTTGGCAAAAAGTTAATGTGAAAGTATGCAGATTATTATTGAAGAATTTTATTGTGTTTTTTAGGATTATCATTTCCAAGAAAGGGTAAAAATGAAAACAAACACAAAGTGTGGAATCAAAACAACGCGTTTTATTTATGATTCACAATATGAAACAGGGCCCTAAAATACAAACTCATTCAAGACAAAGAGAAATTATTTAAAAGCTAAACCCTATAAAACATCTCTTCACTTTGGGCGAAGCGAGAGTTCAAAACAAAAGCAAAAACAAACTACTTAGAACTATGAACATTAGTCCGAACTTCAACAGGTTTCCAGTAGTGGCGAACTCCTTGAAAGTCGAGGTATTCTGGTAGTTTTCCATTTGGCTTAATTCTTGAATAGACTTTGGTCGTTGGTTGAGCAGGCTTTGAAGACTCTGGACGACGGACCTTGCCTTTTGTTCTACTGAAGCGATCTTCTTCTGCTTGATGGACATATCGAGAAGCATGGGATACAACATATGTACTTTCTATTGGCATTTGCGTGGACTTCTGGGGATGTACTCTCCAATCTTCAGAGTGAAGAGACTCATTGTCGGCGACACTTTCTAATTCGTATCCCGAATCGTATCCCTGATCTTCAGTAATTACGTTGATGTAGTGATAGTCAAAATCTGGTTTAACAAATTCCACGGGCGCGTTAAAGTAGAGATCTTCATTTGGAACCTCAATTGGTTGATGAGATCAGGAAGATGTGCACACCTCTTCCGTTTGACTAGGATACTCAAAAGAATCACCCCATCCAGTGGGCTGGATGTCTTCAATTCTGATTTTTGAGCTTTTTGGCGCAGTGTATTTCACCATGTAGTCAAACTTTCCACTTGGTTCTCCCAAGGTATCCCAAACTTCAGAAGGGATAGGTGGATTTTTATTCTTTTGTAGGGACATGTCTTTGAATTGATCAGTCGTAGGATAGTACGGTGCGTACGATTCTTCCTGAGACACATATTCAGAGTTGTTTAGATAAGTGCTCCTCTCTTCAGATCCCGAGAGATCGTCTTCATCACCTTTATTGGTAAGAACATTAACCTCTTGAAGAACAGGGTTTAAGAAACCCCCACTGTAGAATACTTCTCTGATTGGGCGAAGTACTTCATCCCTTTGCTTGTCTTTAGGAAATACTGGAGCAAACCCGAGTCCGGCTTTTGTCTCGTTGTTGACAGGTTTGATTACTTGTCCCCAACCCGCATCATTACCATCTTTTACTATCTGCGCTGCTTCTTTGTAAGAGGAGATAGATGACCTGCTTTTGCTTGTAGATTCATCTTCTAACGGATGTTCGTGGGACTGTGTCCCTTCAACGTCGTTGGCTGTGATGAAAGAAAAGCTGGATAAATGGCTTATTAGTAACGCTTGTTCACCGATGATGGTCACTAGCTTCCCATTTACTGTAAACTTTAGCTTCTGGTGGAGAGTGGAAGTCACTGCTCCTGCTTCGTGTATCCATGGTCTTCCTAGCAAACAACTGTAAGCAGCTGGCACATCCATGACTTGGAAAGTGATTTGGAAGGTATGTGGACCGATTGTCATCGGGAGATCGACTTCCCCAATAACTGACTTCCTTGACCCGTCAAAGGCTCTTACCACTATGTCATTGAACTTCATCGGTGTTCCTTTGTAAGCCAAACGAGCAAGAGTCGTTTTTGGCATTACGTTTAAGGATGAACCAGTATCTACTAGTACATTGGACAAAGAATCTAATTGACAAATCATCGAGATATGTAGAGCCAGATTGTGATCTTTCCCTTCTTCTGGGAGTTCTTCATCGCTGAAGCTTAAGTTATTGCAAGCTGTTATGTTGCCCATGATACCTCCAAACTGGTCTGTAGTCACGTCATTATCTACATAAGCTTGATCTAGTACTTTCATCAAAGCTTCTCGGTGGGCTTCGGAATTCAGAAGCAGAGATAGTATCGAAATCTTGGAGGGAGTCTGCATCAGCTGATCCACAACTCGGTACTCGCTTTTCTTGATTAGCTTTAAAATCTCATCGAAATCTGAGTTAATGTCGGTTCTATCAGGCGGACCAACATCTGTGCTTGGATTAACAACGGGAATCCTCGTGGGATTCTCGGGAGATACATTAACCGAATTTTGTCTAACAACAGGCGGTCTTGGTAGCAGCGGAGTATGCACTCGTCCACTTCGCGTTACTCGTCCTATCTCAGTTATGTTGACATTAGCTGGAAGAGTTGGCATGGGTTTCTCCTTCCCATCTTCTATCATAGTCGCATTTTATTGATAGGGAATTGCTTTGTTAGAACTGTATGAAACAGGACCGGGTAAGCAAATTACCAAAGGAGACCCTGGAACGTTTGAACCGTTATATTCAATCTCCACATGCTTGGGCATATTGAAACAGGGGACAATAACGTTTACTTCGGGAATTTCCGAGTTGATATCTGAGACTAAAAGCTCATGCGGAAAATGCTCTACCATATTCACGTCATAGTCATTTCTATTTCTGAAGATCTGTATGTCACCATTGTCTAATAATCGTTGAATGTCTGCTCTTATGGTTGGACATCCTCGACAATCCTTGAAGCAGATGTTGCAAGCTGCATAATCATGTTTAGCGAAAGCCCCCATTGTACTGTATGTATCATGGAGCTGTACCAAACTTTCTCTGATCAGATTCACATCTGTGACGAGATACCGATCTGTATTTCTTAGTATCAAATTCACGGTATGTCCACTATTTGGGAAGTGGATTTGCTTGCGTTGGTTGTGTTCTTGAAGGAAGAAGGTTAGACCTTACTAACCGCCTTGACTTTTAAGCGATGCAATGCTCAAGATCATGACCGGTGCCCTTGATGAAAAGGGCAAGATCGTCCGCTTTGTACCACCATGGCAATTTATCTAGTCTGGAGGTGGTGGCCTTTGCACGATTCCTTTCTATTAATCGAGGATATAGTTTTGTATGCGTCATTGGAATTGGATCAAATTGCGAGACCACAGGCGCAGTTCGATTGTTGAGCTGAGCTGTTGTCGGTGTTGAGTTTGTTGGAACTGCGGAGCAATTCCTATATTTGAACTTGTATTAACAATGGGTGCTATAGCAGCTACCTGTCGTTGTTGACTGACATTCTTTCGCGGTTTCCCTCGAGATACCATTCCTATGTCATGTTCCTTTTTCTTTGGAAAATTGGTTCCAACCTTCTTAGTTCCACTAGAAGTCCCTATCTCTCACAGTGGGCGTCTGTTGAACTCCTTCCTCTGCCGCATTCCCATGCTTACCATCTCGGTGAAATCTCCGGGAGCGCTGGCGATCATTCGTTCGTAGTAAAATGGGCCAAGAGTGTTTAAGAATACCTTGGTCATTTCCTTCTCCTCTAACGGTGGGTTAACTTGGGCAGCAATTTCCCTCCAACGTTGGGCATACTCTTTGAATGTCTCTCTTTCCTTCTGAGACATGGAGCGGAGTTGATCCCGATCTGGAGCCATGTCCAAGTTGAATTTATATTGTTGTACGAAGGCTTCACTTAAGTCATTGAATGTCGGATATTCGCTATCTAGCCTCATGTACCACTTGATCGGCGCTGTGAGACTGTCTTGGAAGTAGTGGATTAACAACTGGTGATTGTCGTTGTACGTAGACATTTTCCTAGCGTACATCGTAAGATGACTCTGTGGATAGGAATTTCCTTTATACTTTTCAAAGTCAGGGACTTTGAATTTTGCAGGTATCCTTACGCGAGGAACTAAGCATAAATCCTGGGCGTTCTTCCCAAACAATTCCTTCCCTCGGATCGTTTTAATCTCAAGCTGCATTTTGAGGAGCTGTTCCTGGAGATTCTCCATCGGACCCTGAGGATTCGTGTTATCGCTGGACTATGGTGAACTTCTTAAATGCTGCGTAGTGTGAACTACAGTGAGTCCGTCATGATCGGTTGAGAAACCGTCATAGTAACTTCGGAAAAGTTACTCCATCTGCGGAGTAAGTGTTGAGTTACGCAAAGTAGGTACTTCAAGCGTGGTTGTTTGTACACGAGAAGTCGGTTGACAAAATCCGATGCGAAATTGAAAGGCATGCCCATGGATAACCACGGCATCTTGAAGAGTGGACTCTTGCAGCAGTTGAAAGCGGAATAGTAGTGACCTCGAAATCGCCGCTTGATTTTGACTTTCGATGTTGCTTGCGACTTTACGTGGTTGCCAATGAATTGACCAAAGTGAGTCTTTCCACCTCTTCTTGTAGTGTTGTCAATGCTCTGACTCAACATTTTCTTGCTCAAATCCTTCCATTACTTTTCTCCTTTTTGAGCGTGTATTGTATGTTCGAGTTGGTACGTGGGCGTGGTCGAGAAACTCTAAGGCGCGACGACTGCGATCTTTTCCTTTACGGAAAAATTCCAAAGATCAAACTCTAGACAATAGACTCGATATGCAAAGTATGATGCATGATTATAAATGCAAAGAGAAATTTCAAAAATTTACGCTAAAGAGAAATTTCGGCAAATATTAGGATGGAAAACACATATTTATTGATTATTGAAAGAAGATTACAACAAATTTTGTTTTTGAGCATTGCTCACACAAATGATAAGATAAATGATAAAAATTACAATCTAAACTAATTAATCGTCCTCGTCGGATGAAGATCCAAAGGCTTGATGTAGCTTGACTTGAGTTTCCTTTCCATAGTGAGCTTTCGATTCGACTTTCTCGGCTTCGACTTGCTAATGACTTTTCCACTCGTCGGGAGAAGGATCGCTGGTTGTCATTTCCTCAAGCTTTCTTTTCCTTTCTTTGATGTATCTTTTGATCGCGTTATCTTTTTGGCGAATCTTCTCATCTTTCTCCATGAGCCATTCATCTTGGAAGTAAAGCGTCTTTTCATGATCTTTGACCTGCTTCTTAAGCTTCTCGTTTTCGAGATCAGTCTTAAGGAACTAATCTTCTAAAGCCTCCTTCTTGAGCCTCATCTTGGCCAACTTCTTGGTATTCTCCCATAGTCTCGACGGGAAAAATTGTTGATTTGGAAGCTGTTAAGAACATAGGTTCTTCATAAGCATAAGGCATTCAAAATTCCTTTGCTCTTTTCTTTACCCAAGAAGTGTAGATTTCCATGGCTACACAATTCCTTGCATTACCTTTTTCCTTCCTTCGGATGTGATGCCAAGCTCTGATCATTCTGGCTTTCAAACCTTGGGAATCCTCCCCTTCATGATAGAAATAGCTCTCCACTGTAAAACCAAGAGGTTTACTAGAGTTTGCGTACCCGAGTTGACGTCTCGCCAAGAATGGGTTGTAGTTGATTCCTCCTTTTGTACCAATGAGAGGTACGTTGGCAAATTCTCCACAGCTTTCAATGATTTCTATCTCATTGTCTGCCAAGGTATACCAATGGATATCGTCGTTTGTAAGAGACATGAGTCTTCGAGACCAATGCCAATCATCTTTGTTTTCGCGGAAGATAGGAGATTTAGACAAGTGTGAGACAATCCATTTGAACAACAGAGGTACACAACACACGATAGTTCCATCTCCTTGACGATTCCTATGATGAATGGAGAAATACGTGTCACCAAGCAAAGTGGGAACGAGATTTCCAATCAGAAAGATCCTTATGGCGTTGACATCAACGAAACTTGGGACGTTGGGAAACAACACCAGTCCATAGATGAGTAATGCTAAAATAGCTTCAAAGGCCACCACACTACCGGCTTCAGAGAATTTAAGAGCCTTCTCCATTAGGAACTTTGAAGTTAGTCCTAAGAGTTTTCCTTTGGTAGTTAGATTTTTGTCTATCTCAGATTTCTTTAAGTGAGTCATTGTTGCAATGACTGGTGACTTAGGAATGGCTTCCAAACCATTGAAAGGCACTTTATCTGATACTGAGATACCTAGGATGTGCGTGTACTCTTCCAAAGTAGGCATCAACTGATAGTCAGGGAAAGTGAAACAACGATAGACTGGATCGTAAAACTGAACGAAAGTTTTGAGAAGTCCTTCATCAATGTTAGTGTTCAAAATAGTTAAAAGAGTTCCATAGCGTTTTCTGAAATGCGAGGGATCTTCTACCAAGGATGCTAACTCTTTTAACTTCCCTACATCAGGAATCCTAAAACTGTATTTCTTGGTGAATCTTCCTCTGACGTCCATCACTCTAACCTAGAATATTTACAAAGAAAAATCTCTAAATTCTTTGGAAATGGGAAGAGAAATGAAGTTTTTGAATTAATCATGAATGCTACAAACATGGTTAGTAGTTATACACACGGTCAAGTGTTCGGAGTCACGAGCATGAGGCCAACGATAAGAATCAACGTGGGTAAGTTCTAAGGGCTTATTCATCTGTGAAGCGGGTTCTCTGATATCTGAGGCTCAACGCTTCTCTTTGAAATATTATCGGATTTGTTGAATACTCGAAGTCCAATAATATTTTTCAAGAAAAACTCGCTTGATTGTAGTCTCGCATGACAATTATTCTAGGCTTACGCCCGAATAATTTACGCACTCATCCTAAATGGCGGGATGGGTTATGTGTTCTCTGACCACTCGACCCATGAGTTCTCTTGAAAGCAAAATGTCTTGCAAATACTTGCAAAACACAAATACTCCCAAGACAACCTCCAGAGAGGGATCTCAAATTAACTCCGTAAGTCTTGAGACTTCTCACAAGTTAATAGGACTATACCCCCCTAGATCTTAAATTGTTTCTTAAATCAGGGTTAGGATTTCTTTCCATCGAGAATGCGAAAACACACAATAAAGAAAAACAAACATATGCACATATGAAAGCTTGACCCCTTTTTTTCTTTTGAAAACAAAAAGCTTGGTGCTCTTGAGAGTCACATTTTTTGAAAATCAAAGTTTAGCGTACTCCCAGTGTCGCCATTTTTCTGTTCGCGTTAAAAGTGGCGCGAGAGAATTGAATCGGAATTCGGATCCTCTGGCTCGAAACGATTTACTCTTTTGATTTGTTTATAAAGATGCCGCGAGCATCAAGATTTATTATTTTCAACACAAGAAATTATGATTATGAAAAAGGGGAAAGCTGTTAATACCCTCAATTGATATGATATGCGTAACGACTAGCATAAACTAGACGCAACGCATTGGGGAGATTCCGGGTAAGGGGGTTTTTTATATAAAGGGAATAGATGGAGCACCCTAGATATATATGGTTATCCATAGCTTTATATATGAATACGTTTGATATGTTTGTGTGTTTTAATTGCTATTTCAATGATTGGAAAAGTTTCTCCTTTGGATTTTAAGAAGGATAGATTATGTGGGATCCTAGTGTTTGTTATTATTGTGCTCGCAAAGATCATTGGGATCTTACATACATATCCTAATGGGAATCGAGCATTTGTAGCTCGGATCTAAAGGGATCTATGGTTTGTTTGGTTTGAGGAGAAAGAAATTTGCTCGCCAAGGATGAGACCTTGTGCCTCGTATTCTCAAAGGATGTTGAGAAAGTCAGAGCAATCGTAGTTCCCACTTATGCTAGTGGAAGCAACGGGAGGTTATTAAGAGACACAGACAAATGTCATCTTAATGAAAAAATGTATCTAATCTATTTCATCACATACATTTTGAAAAGTTTGATTGATTGAATCTTTCGTCGTAAGTTATAGGTGTTTTGCTTGAGTGTACAAGCGTTACCACTTACGAGTTTTAGAAAGATGTTTTGAAAGATGATTGAATCTTTTAATTGTAAGCATTGGGTGTTTTGCTCGAGTGTACAAGTGTTACCACTTACGATTAAGAGATGGTTTTGTTTGAAAAGAGTTTGAAAAGTTTTTTTTGATTGTATGTGATGTGATAGATGAGATACTTCTTCCATAGAGATGATAAACGTCTAAATCTCAAGGAGAAGTTGATTGGATTAAAGGGATGCTTTTAAGAAGCCCATGGGTCCTTGTATTGTAAGCCCAGAGGAGGCATTAGGGTCATCGAGGGTCCTTGTATGAAGCTCGAGAGGAAGCTATAGGGTATGGTGGTTTGGTTTTAAGAGGATTTCATCGAAACCATCCTTTTAGGATTAAGAGCAATTTCACCAGGAAATTATACTCTTTGGGTTCTATCCTAGCGCGGGTGATTCTTTGTATTGGAAGCCCAATAGGAGGATGTTAAGAGATTTCCTGGTCTCTTTCTTTGTATGATGCCCAAGAGAAGGCTAAACTCAATGAGGAGTTCTTTTGAACGAAGCCCAAGAGGAGGCTGACTCAGCAGGTGAGTGTTGTCTTATATGAAGCCTAAGTGGAGGCTAAACTCATATGAATGAGTTTTATTATATGAAGCCTAAGAGGAGGCTGAACTCAGATGAAATGAGTTACCTTGTACAAAGCCCAAGAGGAGGCTAATACTATGGGGAGCCTATTGGTTAGACTAGTTGTCATGTTATAACTAGAAAGTTATATAAACAAGTGTGTGTGATATGTATTCACGGGAGTCTATGAAGGAAATATAAACAAATGCATGATGTTTATTTACAAGAGTTTATGAAGGAAATATAAACAAGTGTGTGTAAAA
Organism: Vicia sativa; assembly: GCA_021764765.1. Classification (NCBI taxonomy): domain Eukaryota; kingdom Viridiplantae; phylum Streptophyta; class Magnoliopsida; order Fabales; family Fabaceae; genus Vicia; species Vicia sativa. Next base: position 217,327,970 of record CM038793.1, read on the forward strand.
CGAACGTTTAAAACGAGCGTAACTTGATTATTTACAAGTTTGAATGTGTACGAGAAAGTAAATATGTACACGAACGGGTATTTATGTACGAGGAGATGTGGATGTACATAGGATGGTTGGGAATTACACCATAAGGGAGGCCCATTGGTTTAAAAGCAGTTTCACCGGGAATAATGCTCCTTTTAATACCAATGGTATTCAGTGTATACACAAGCGAAGTGAAAACAAACGATCGAAGTTTGTCTGTACTTGAGTATTTACAAAAAGTATCTGTATTATGTACAGGTAAAAATTGGTATGTACATAAAAAGAATTGGATATGTACAAGGAAATAATTATGTACATAAAATAATTTTTGGGACTTACATCGTGAGGGAGACCCATGATCGGTTTAAGAAATTCGAGAGAAAACGAATTCGGTTTTATCGTTTAAATCGGATCGATCATGGAAAAAGATGTAAGTTTGGGTGAAAAGTTTTGAAAAAGATCTTGAAAGTATTTTTGAAAGATGAAATTTACTTACAAGAAGTTTTGAAAAGAATCGGGCTTCGAAAGTTTGAAAAAATCACCTTTGAAAGTGCTTTGAAACATACTCAAATGTATCATTTTCGGCTCGATAAAAATATAATCGGATGAAAGTTTTTCTGAAATTTTTTGACACTATCTTAAAATAGATATGTTAATTGACATGTGTACAATAAATCACCTCAAAATGAGGAGTTTTGATTGGGTTTTGAAAAAGTCAAAGTTTGCAAAAAAAATGAAGAAAAATGGAAAAGTTTGGCAAAAATGGTCCCAAGGCTACTCGAACCCGGGACCATTAGGCAAGGCAAGGCATGAATGACTTAAGAGTGAGCTCGCAACCGCTGGGGAGGCAATACATCCGTGTATTGAAATCAAACAATGCAATTATATTATAAACTAGATTTTTGAATTTGAAAAAAACGCGCGCAGGCTTCTGCTTCTTCCTCCAATCTTCAATCAGCCATGGATTCTTTATTTCTCCATGAAATTGCTCGATGTAAACATCAAACTTGATCGTTTCAAGCCCAGGAACATGATGATATCATTTAATTTCATTAATTTTAAGCCTAACATGATTAAATTTCTCAAGAACACGAAGAACCCTAAATCTGAAAATCCTAATTGAAATCGTGTATGGTTGATGAATTGATCAATTGATTGAGGGTTATTGATCAGTGATAGTGCAGAAACAAAATGGCCAAGAGCTTTTTGAACTGAAAGCAAGGAATCATGGAGTTTGAAGTTCGTGTTCTTACCTCTTGAAGCTGAGATCGAAATTGATGATGGCGTGTTTCCAGTTGTGTTTTGATGATTCCTACAGCACCAACGGACTTCAAGGATCGTGTGAGGAAGGTCTGCTCACTCTGAAATTGCTTGGATTGTTCTGACCAAGTCCACCTGCATATGGTTCAAAATGAAACTCGAATTTGATGTTAGAGCTGTTACAGGTTGAAGCTAATGATCTGCATCATCCATATGGAGTATGTTGATGATGTTTGAGTGAAAAAATCACAACTTGCTCGAGCCAAACATCCAATTCGATAGTTAAGGAAGTTTTGGGCAAGCTTGGAAGTGTGAAATGCAAATCTGATTTCTAGCTATTCTTAGATTGATTTTAAGTTTCAAACCAGTTCTATTAGATGTTTATGACATGTTAGACATCAAATATCTCATGTTTCTTCACAAGTTTTCAAAAATGCAAGAATTCTCAAATTGAAATAAGTTACTTGAATTTTAAGAAAGAAGTGAGAAAGCTTGTTTTGGCATAGCTTTGGTGTAGTTTCAAATGGCCAATATGACCTCTATTTATAGGTCACAAGTTGAATAGCGTGAAGGAGAATGACTTTGGTATTTACAAGTTGCCTTAGAGGCAAGGAAGTCATTTTGCAATAAATGCAAAGGAAGCTTCCTTTTAACCATGGTTAATTTTTAAACTTGATCTTATCCCATCATAATTACTCTTCATCTGATTTTTTATCAGCTCTATCCCTCTTTGCAAGGTGGCATGGCTTATAGAAGAAGAAACTCAAAAATGACCTATAATCTTGAAAGTTGTACTTGAAAATCAAGGATTTTGGAGCTCTATGTTTCAAAATCAAAAGCATAGCTAGACACCATGGATTTGAGAGTTCTTGGACATTTTGGAAATCTTGTTTCAAGGGCTACAACTTTCATGCTTTGAGTTTTTTCCAATTCCAAGTGGAACTATGTGAAAAAATGCCATGAAGTTTGGAAAAAGTGTGAAATTTTAACCCTTGAAAAATTTTCTAAGTGTCAAAAATTTTGACTTTTTGTTGACTTTTCCAAATTTCTTGATTTTTTATGATAATGATGGATCATTTGAAGTATTTTGATGATTGAAAAAGTTTTGTCTTGAAAAAGTTGACCAAAAGTCAAAGTTTGACTATTCAGTGCAGATGAAATTTCATCAGATGATTCAGAAATGGACTGATGAATTTTGTGAACTTCTGTGATGTTTTGAATCCATAAATTAGGTCAACATGTTGTATTTAAGATATGAAGATCAATATCTAATCAAAAAAGTCATTCATTGATCAGAAAACCAGTAATTGCTCATCCTCGATAAAAACCCTAATTGGTCGATCCTCGATAGATCATGAGGAAAAATTTGATATCTGAAGATCAGAGGTTGATGATTTGATCAAGATAAATCAATTGAGGTGAATGAAGCTCAAACCCTAATTGATTGCCTCTTGAATTAGATGAAAATTGATGAAACCCTAATTTTGACCTGTAGAAGCTACACCGATTAATTACATTACAGGCATTAGTGATGCAATGATGCAAATGTAAGGTGGTATATTAGGTCAAAATTGGGGTATGACACACCATATAATTGGGATCTTTTGAAATAAAATTGGACAAAACCTACCACCATCGTGTTTAGAATGATGTTTGCAATCGATTCATGTATCCATAACTAATTTATATTGCAGAGATTTTGGAATTTTGCGGGGCCTTAGCCGGCAGCTGTTAATTTCAAGCGAAGAAGATGAAGATCTCTGGCGTGTTTCGATTCCCGGAAGCGAATTCGTTTAACTTGTTTTGTTTCATTATGCTAACACGTATACACTCCAACTCAGTTGGTCAAGGCAGCGCGCGTGTGAACCCATGGTCTTGTGTTCGATCCCTGGCCATGACATATATTTTTATCACTTATCAAACTAACACTTTTCTCTTATTTTCCTTTTTTAATATTTTCATGTTAATTTAATTTATCTTTAAATAATTTTTTTCATGCATTTAAAAAACACCAAAAATATTTTCCTTTTGCATTTTAGTCAGAAAAATACTTATTTAATTTTTAACATTAAAATTAATATTTTTGCATGCATATTCTATTTAATTGTTAATTAATCATTAAATTGACTTTTAATTGCTTTTAATCATCGAAATCGATCCAGAAAATTACCAAAATAATTCTTTATTATCTAATTGTCATTACTAACATGAAACCTTTTCTTCATTCAAAATCTTATTTTTACTAACATTTTTTCTCTTATGCAATTTTCTCGTATTTTCCGATTATGTATCTGTTCACAGGTTGTAGCGTATCAGACTATTTTTCTCGCTTTTCTTTTCAATATTATGTAACTGCCTATGGGATGTAATAGTTAATTAGGATTTTACTTTCCGCACTCCTATTATGTACCTGCCCCAAAGCCATGTAATAGCGTAGGACTTTATCTTTTCCGCAATTTATTTTCCGCACCCTATAAGCTGTTAGTAACTAGGCGTGTATGGAAAGATAAAATTGGACATAGATCACTCATAATTTCAAGATAAAATATCTGAATTTGACACACATTTTTCACACATGCACCCCTTAGGGTAATTCTCTCTCGTTGCCTTACGAATACAAATGGTCAAGTCCCTCGAATGTAGAGGTATCCTAGCACCGTTGCCTTCAAAATATATCATCATAGTCCCTTCGATACAAAGATCATAGACCCACGATGTCGCCTACGAATACATGATCTCGTCCCTCGATTGTTGCCTATGAAAAGTGATGATCGTCCCTTTGAATGTGCTAGGATACTCCTACAAGTTGCCTTCTATGACCATCCGAGGTCCCTTCGAATGTCCCTTCGAATGTCCCTTTACATCCAACGAATATGGTTACCTACCAACCAATGGTACGAATAGCACTATTCTAAAGGAAAGTAAAACAACAAAACCATTACGAGTAGGTAATAAGACTTTTAGTTGCTTCTATCAAAATACTTTTTACACCACACACTTTTGTCAAAGTTCAAACTCTTTTCAAAGCGAAACATTTCCGAACACTTTGTATACATTCCTACATGAATCATTACAAAGTCAAGAGAAATTCCTTTTCAAAACATTTTTCAAACACACGGAGCAATTTTTAAAATGATCTAAGAGCAACTAAGAGCGTAGATAACTACGGATGGAAAGGGTGCTAATACCTTCCCTTTCATAACCTTATCCCTTACTCGAGAATCTAACGAAGGTCTTTTCTGTTCTTTTCACCTTCCTTAATTGGATAAAAGAAAAGTCGGTGGCGACTTTTGCTATCCATAACATTGCGATACAAAAATCTCAAAGTCAGTTCACCGTATTACAGAACTGGCGACTCTGCCGGGGAGACACCCTAAAGAGAGAATGCCTTAGGGATTTTTAGATCATTTTTACCGCTTTCTGCTGGACTTGTATGCTTTACTTTTAAGGGTTGCTTGGGTATTATACTTGTGGGCGATCCTACACCCGGATCGAAGTTTCCTTTAGGTAAGTAGCAATAGATCGTCGCGACCGTTAGGCGTATACCGAAATGGTCAACATGATGGCTACGTTAGTGTGACACTTCATCCTGTCCTGATACTCTTCATTTCCAAGTTGAGGATAGTATTTGGCTTCTGCGTGGTGTCATCAGCACTAATTAAACTTTTACCCTAATTGACCCATCTTGGCCATTAGAAGGTAGTGAGATGGCCGGCTTTGGTGCAAACTGAGGTTGGTTGATACTCGATGCTACGCTCATTAAGATCAGACTTTTGGGATATTTTCGGTCGACCACTTGGTAGTCGTATTGAAATAAACGCCTAAGAGAAAGATCAATGATGTGAGATTCCTAGAACCCGGTTACTATTATAGGACAGGATGAACCAACTCAAACTTTTGGTGGGGTAGTCACCTATACTTCATGCAAGCCTTAAACCTAGGCTCTTTGTGTGATTTGTTTGTGTGTGCTAAACATGACATCATGACATCATCGCATTGCATATAATCTCTAACTATTTCAAGGACCTAGGGATTTATCTTTGCTCTGTTTTGAAGGGATCATGGCTTCTTGAAAGACTATCCGAATCAGCTTCTTGGGTGTACCTTCTCAACTCAAAGATTTGGTTTCAGAAATTCCCGATCATGCTCAGTTCATCAAAAGTTATGGTATGGTTATCTACTTGATTTGGTTATCTCCGGTTTTGAAGAAGATATGTGTCATACCCCAAATTTTGGCCTAATATACCACCTTACATTTGCATTATTGCACAACTAACAGTTCAAACAACATTAATCGGGTGTAGCGTTCACAGGTCAAAATTAGGGTTTCATCAGATTATCATCTGATTCAAGAGCTAACCAATTAGGGTTTGAGATTTTCTCATCTTATTTGATCTATCTTGATCAAATCATCAACCTTCAATCCTCAGATATCAAATTTTCTCACAGATCAATCGAGGATCGACCAATTAGGGTTTTGATCGGGCATGAGAATTCTCTGACTTTTTGAACAAGAAATAACTTTTTTGGATAGATATTGGTCATTATATCATAGATACAACATCTTGACCTAATTTCTGGATTTAAAAACATCACAGAGGTTCCGAAATTCATCGATCGTTTTCGAAACATCGATGAAATTTCATCCACGAAAAGTCAAACTTTGACTTTTGGTCAAATTTTCAAAACAAAACTTTTCCAACATCAAAATACTTCAAATGATCCATCATGATCATAAAAATCAAAGAATTTGAAAAGTCAACAAAAGTCAAAAGTTTTATACTTAGAAATTTTTCTAAGTGTTGAAATTTCTTACTTTTCCAAACTTCAAGCCATTTTTCACCAAGTTCCAATTTGAATTTGAAAAACTCAAAACTTGAAAGTTGTAGCTTGTGGAAAGATCTTTCCAAAATGTCCAACAACTCTCAAATCCATGGATTCTAGCTATACTTTTGAAATTGAAACATAAGGCTCCATGAAACTTGATTTTCAAAGATCAAAACATCAAATTATAGGTCATTTTTGTGTTTCTTCATCTAGAAGCTTTCTAACCTTGCCAACTTGACTAATGAACTGATAAATATTAGCTTGAAGATAAGAATTGAAGATTGGATAAAGATTGTAAAAAATAGCACATGGTAAAAAAGGAAGGTTCCTTTTGCTTTTGAAATACCATTCTTGCCCCTTAAGCAATCCATGAATCACCAAATGGCTTGTCCTTCTTGCCTAACAATTTCAGAACCTCTTGCCTATAAAAGGGTCACATTTCAAGTCCAAATGGACACCAAAAACAATACAAATTCATGCTTTCTTTCACTTTCTTGAAAATCAAGTAATATAGTGCAAATTGAGAAAACATAGCATTTTGAATTTGAGCCAAAACCATGATGAAATTTGGTGTCCAACATGTTTCATGATCATAATTAAACTTGTTCCAAACTTAAAATTAACTTGAACAAGGCTGGAAATCAGAAATTGCATCTTATGCACATAAGCTTCCAAAACTGCCATAACAATCGAAACTGAAGCTTGGCTTGATTTCTTAGAGTTCTGAGCAGTCAAACACAATCCATATACATCATGGAGTTGATCCAAAACAAGAACAACAACCTGTAACACTTCTAACCATGATTTCCAGTTTCGTTTTCAAGCTTGTGCAGGTGGACTTGAGTAGAGTAATCCAAGCATGCTCATGAAGTGCAGACCACTCATACACCATCCCTAGAGGCCGTTGAAGCTTAAACAAACAAGAAACAACAACTGGAAACACGTTTGCCCAGAATTCGATTCTCATTTTTCCAGGTATGAACACGAACTTGGTTATCATGATTCCTTGATTCTTTTGACAAAAACTCTTGGCCAATTGTTTTCTGCACATCTAACCACCATTAACCCTCAATAAAATCAAACAATCATTAACTACACATAATTTAATTTGATTTCTCAGTTTCTAGGGTTCTTCGTGTTCCCAGAAATCCAAACATGATAGACTGAAAATAAATGCAATTAACATACACCGTTGCATTCCTTGTTCAAAATCGAGTCATTTTGATATTTACATCGTCCAATTTGGTTGAGAAACGAGGATGGTAGCTTGGATCAAAATTTCTGGAAATCAAACTATAAACCCAGGACTGCGCGCGTGTTCTTGGTGTTCTTCAAATTTAAATTTTCAAATGATCCAATCCTTTTTCAACGCGTGTGTT
>CM038793.1:217335562-217412501 GCA_021764765.1 Vicia sativa
TTGAATCATGGAGCAATTCATATTTGAACTTGTATTAACAATGGTGCTATAGTAGCCACCGTCGTTGTTGAATGACATTCTTTCATGGTTTCGAGATACCATTCCTATGTCATGTTCCTTTTCGAAAATTGGTTCCAACCTTCTTAGTTCCACTAGAAGTCCCTATCTCTGTCAAAGCCCTGCTCGAACTCCTTCCTCTAGCCGCATTCCCATGCTTACCATCTCGGTGAAATCTCCGAGCGTCATGATCATTCGTCAGTAAAATGGGCCAAGAGTGTTTAAGAATACCTTGGTCATTTCCTCTCCTCTAACGGTGGGTTAATCAAAGAATTTCTCCAACGCTGGGCATATCTTTGAATGTCTCTTTCCTTCGAGACATGGAGCGGAGTTGATCCCGATCCGAGCCATGTCCAAGTTGAATTTATATTGTTGTAAGGCTTCACTAAGTCATTGAATGTCTCGATATTCGCTATCTAGCCTCATGTACCACTTCAAAGGCGGCGCTCGTGAGACTGCTCTTGAAGTAGTGGATTAACAACTGTGATTGTCGCTAGACGTAGACATTTTCCTAGCGACATCGTGAAGATGACTCTGTGGATAGGAATTTCCTTTATACTTTTCAAAGTCGTGACTTTGAATTTTGCGGTATCCTTACGCGAGGAACTAAACAAATCCTGGCGCTTTCTCCCAAACAATTCCTTCCCTGGATCGCTTTAATCTCAAGCCGCATTTTGAGGAGCTGTTCTCGAGATTTCCATCGGACCACGAGGATTCGTTATCGCTCGACTATGGTGAACTTCTTCTTCACGTAGTGTGAACTACGTAAGCCGAGTTCGTCATGATCGGTTGAGAAACCGTCATAGTAACTTGCGGAAAAGTTACCCATGCTGCGGAGTAAGTGTTGAGTTCTCAAAGTAGGTACTCAAGCGTGGTTGTTTGTACCGAAGTCGGTTGACAAACCGATGCCGAAATTGAAAGGCATGCCCCATGGATAACCTTCGGCATATCAAGAGTGGACTACGCTGCAATAGTTGAAACGGAATAGTAGTGACCTCTCAAATCGCCATTGATTTTGACCGCCGATGTTGCCACGACTTTACGTGTTGCCAATGAATTGACCAAAGAAGTGAGTCTTCCACCTCTTGTAGTGTTGTCACTGCTACGAAGCTCAACATTTTCTTGCTCAAATCCTTCCATTACTTTTCTCCTTTTGAACGTGTTGTATGTCGAGTTGGCTGGACGTGGTCGAGAAACTCTAAGACGCGATGTGCTTACGATCTTTTCCTTTCTGGAAAAAATTCCAAAAGATCAAACTCTAGACAATAGACTCGATATGCAAAGTATGATGCATGATTATAAATGCAAAGAGAAAGGAATTTCCAAAGAATTTACGCTAAAAGAGAAATTTCTGGCAAATATTAGGATGGAAAACACATATTTATTGATTATTGAAAGAAGATTACAACAAATTTTGTTTTTGAGCAGCATTGCACAAATGATAAAATAAATGATAAAAATTACAATCTAAACTAATTAATCGTCCTCGTCGGATGAAGATCCAAAGGCTTGATGTAGCTTCAACTTCAGGATTTCCTTTCCATAGTGAGCTTTCAGTTCAGCTTTCTCGGCTTTCAGCTTGCTAATGACTCTTCCACTCGTCGGGGAGGGACGCAGGTTGTCATTTCCTCAAGCTTTCTTTCCTTTCTTTGATGTATCTTTGATCGCTATCTTTTGGCGAATCTTCTCATCTTTCTCCATGAGCCATTCATCCGAAGTAAAGCCTTTTCATGATCTTTGACCTGCTTAAGCTTTCTCGTTTCGAGATCAGTCTTAAGGAACTAATCTTCCAAAGCCTCCTTCTCGAGCCTCATCTTGCCAAACTTCTTGGTATTCTCCCATAGTCTCGACGGAAAATTGTTGATTTGGAAGTCTGAGAACATAGGTTCTTCATAAGCATAAGGCATTCAAATTCCTTTGCTCTTTCACCCAAGAAGTGTAGATTTCCATGGCTACACAATTCCTTGCATTACCTTTTCCTTCCTTCGGATGTGATGCCAAGCTCGATCATTCGCTTTCAAACCTTGGGAATCCTCCCTTCATGATAGAAATAGCTTTCCACCAGAAACCAAGAGGTTTACTAGAGTTTATGTACCGAGTTGACGCCCTCGCCAAGAATGGGTTGTAGTTGATTCCTCCTTTTGTACCAATGAGAGGTACGCTGGCAAATTCTCCACACTTTCAATGATTTCATCTCATTGTCTGCCAAGGTATACCAATGGATATCGTCGTTTGTAAGAGACATGAGTCTTCGAGACCAATGCCAATCATCTTTGTTTTCACGGAAGATAGGAGATTTAGACAAGTGTGAGACAATCCATTTGAACAACAGAGGTACACAACACACGATAGTTCCATCTCCTTGACGATTCCTATGATGAATGGAGAAATACGTGTCACCAAGCAAAGTGGGAACGAGATTTCCAATCAGAAAGATCCTTATGGCGTTGATATCAACGAAACTTGGGACGTTGGGAAACAACACCAATCCATAGATGAGTAAAGCTAAAATAGCTTCAAAGGCTACCATACTACCGCCTTCGTGAGAATTTAAGAGCCTTCTCCATTAGGAACTTTGAAGTTAGTCCTAAGAGTTTTCCTAGTTAGATTTTGTCTATCTCAGATTTCTTTAAGTGAGTCATTGTTGCAATGACTGGTGACTTAGGAATGGCTTCCAAACCATTGAAAGGCACTTTATCTGATACTGAGATACCTAGGATGTGCGCGTACTCTTCCAAAGTAGGCATCAATTGATAGTCAGGGAAAGTGAAACAACGATAGATCGATCAGAAATCGAACGAAAGTTTTGAGAAGTCCTTCATCAACGTTAGTGTTCAAAATAGTTAAAAGAGTTCCATAGCGCTCTCAAATGCGAGATCTTCTACCAAGGATGCTAACTTTTAACTTCCTACCGTGAATTTAAACTGTATTTCTTGGTGAATCTTCCTCTGACGTCCATCACTCTAACCTAAAATATTTACAAAGAAAAATCTCTAAATTCTTTGGAAATGGGAAGAGAAATGAAGTTTTGAATGAATGCATGAATGCTACAAACATGGTTAGTAGTTATACACACGGTCAAGCGTTCAAGTCACGAGCATGAGGCCAACGATAAGAATCAAACGTGGGTAAGTTCTAAGGGCTTATTCATCTGTGAAACGGGTTCTACTGATAATACAGGCTCAACGCTTCTCTTTGAAATATTATCGGATTTGTTGAATACCAAGTCCAATAATATTTTTCAAGAAAAACTCTGATCGTAGTCTCGCATGACAATTATTCTAGGCTTACGCCCGAATAATTTCTGCACTACATCCTAAATGGCCAGGATGGGTTATGTGTTCTACAGCCACTCAGCTTCGCAAGTTCTTGAAAGCAAAATGTCTTCGCAAATACTTGCTAAACACAAATACTCCCAAGACAACCTCCACTGAGAGAGGGATCTCAAATTAACTCCGTAAGTACTGAGACTTCTCACAAGTTAATAGGACTATACCCCCACCTAGATCTTAAATTGTTTTAAACCGGTTAGATTTCTTTCCATCAGATGAAATCGCGAAAACACACAATAAAGAAAACAAACATATGCACATATGAAAGCTTAACCCCTTTTTTTCTTTTTGAAAACAAAAAAGCTTGGTGCTCTTGAGCAGAGTCACATTTTTTTTGAAAATCAAAGTTTCAGCGTACTCCCCAGCAGAGTCGCCATTTTTCCTGTTCGCGTTAAAAGTGACGCGCGAGAGAATTGAATCGAATTCGGATCCTCTCGCTCAAACGACTCTTTTGATTTGTTTATAAAGATGCCAGCATCAAGATTTATTATTTTCAACACAAGAAATTATGATTATGAAAAAGGGAGCTGTTAATACCCTCAATTGATATGATATGAAACTAGCATAAACTAGACGCAACGCATTGGGGAGATTCCTGTAAGGGGTTTTTATATAAAGGAATAGATGGAGCACCTTATATATATGGTTATCCAGCTTTATATATGAATACGTTTGATATGTTTGTGTGTTTTAATTGCTATTTCAATGATTGGAAAAGTTTCTCCTTTGGATTTTAAGAAGGATAGATTATGTGGGATCCTAGTGTTTGTTATTATTGTGCTCGCAAAGATCATTGGGATCTTCTGCATACATAGCCCTTAATGGGAATCAGAGCATTTGTAGCTCGGATCTAAAGGGATCTATGGTTTGTTTGGTTTGAGGGAGAAAGAAATTTGCTCGCCAAGGATGAGACCTTGGCCTACGATTCTCAAAAGGATGTTGAGAAAGTCAGAGCAATCGTAGTTCCCACTTATGCTAGTGGAAGCAACGGGAGGTTATTAAGAGACACAGACAAATGTCATCTTAATGAAAAAATGTATCTAATCTATTTCATCACATACATTTTGAAAAGTTTGATTGATTGAATCTTTCACGTAGTTATAGGTGTTTTGCTTGAGTGTAATGCTACCACTTTCACGTGTTTTAGAAAGATGTTTTGAAAGATGATTGAATCTTTTAATTGTAAGCATTGGGTGTTTTGCTCGAGTGTACAAGTGTTACCACTTACGATTAAGAGATGGTTTTGTTTGAAAAGAGTTTGAAAAGTTTTTTTTGATTGTATGTGATGTGATAGATGAGATACTTCTTCCATAGAGATGATAAACGTCTAAATCTCAAGGAGAAGTTGATTGGATTAAAGGGATGCTTTTAAGAAGCCCATGGGTCCTTGTATTGTAAGCCCAAGAGGAGGCATTCCGAGGGTCATCGAGGGTCCTTGTATGAAGCTCAAGAGGAAGCTATAGGGTATGGCTGGTTTTGGTTTTAAGAGGGATTTCATCGAGAAACCATCCTTTTAGGATTAAGAGCAATTTCACCAGGAAATTATACTCTTTGGGTTCTATCCTAGCGCGGGTGATTCTTTGTATTGGAAGCCCAATAGGAGGATGTTAAGAGATTTCCTGGTCTCTTTCTTTGTATGATGCCCAAGAGAAGGCTAAACTCAATGAGGAGTTCTTTTGAACGAAGCCCAAGAGGAGGCTGACTCAGCAGGTGAGTGTTGTCTTATATGAAGCCTAAGTGGAGGCTAAACTCATATGAATGAGTTTTATTATATGAAGCCTAAGAGGAGGCTGAACTCAGATGAAATGAGTTACCTTGTACAAAGCCCAAGAGGAGGCTACTATGGGGAGCCTATTGGTTAGACTAGTTGTCATGTTATAACTAGAAAGTTATATAAACAAGTGTGTGATATGTATTCACGGAGTCTATGAAGGAAATATAAACAAATGCATGATGTTTATTTACAAGAGTTTATGAAGGAAATATAAACAAGTGTGTGTAAAACTAACGCTTAAAACGAGCGAACTTGATTATTTACAAGTTTGAATGTGTAATGAAAGTAAATATGTACACGAACGGTATTTATGTACAGGAGATGTGGATGTACATAGGATGTTTGGGACTTACACATAAGGGAGGCCCATTGGTTTAAAAGCGCTTCACCGAATAATGCTCCTTTTAATACCAATGGTATTCAAAGGTACAAGCGAAGTGAAAACAAACGATCAAGTTTGTCTCGATTTGAGTATTTACAAAAGTATCTGTGATTATGTATGTAAAATTGGTATGTACATAAAAAGAATTGATATGTACAAGGAAATAATTATGTACATAAAGAATTTTGGGACTTACACCGTGAGGGAGGCCCATGATCGTTTAAGAAATTCGAGAGAAAACGATTGCTTTTATCGCTTAAATCGGATCGATCATGGAAAAAGATGTAAGTTTGGTGAAAAGTTTTGAAAAGATCTTGAAAGTGTTTTGAAAGATGAAATTTACTTACAAGAAGTTTTGAAAAGAATTGGCTCGAAAGTTTGAAAAATCACCTTGAAAGTGCTTTGAAACGTACTCAAATGTATCGCTTCCCGATAAAAATATAATCGGATGAAAGTTTTTCCAAATTTTTGACACTATCTTAAAATAGATATGTTAATTGACATGTGTAAATAAATCACCTCAAAATGAGGAGTTTTGATTGGTTTTGAAAAGTCAAAGTTTGCAAAAAATGAAGAAAATGGAAAGTTTATAAAATGGTCCCAAGGCTACTCGAACCCGGACCATTAGGCAAGGCAAGGCATGAATGACTTAAGAGTGAGTCAAAACCATTGGGAGGCAATACATCCGTATTGAAATCAAACAATGCAATTATATTATAAACCAAATTTTTGAATTTGAAAAAAACGCGCGCAGGCTTCTTCTTCTTCCTCCAATCTTCAATCAGCCATGGATTCTTTATTTCTCCATGAAATTGCTCGATGTAAACATCAAACTTGATCGCTTTCAAGCCCGTGAACATGATGATATCATTTAATTTCATTTATTTTAAGCCTAACATGATTAAATCTCAAGAACACGAAGAACCCTAAATCCGAAAATCCTAATTGAAATCGTGTATGGTTGATGAATTGATCAATTGATTGAGGGTTATTGATCAGTGATAGTGCAGAAACAAAATGGCCAAGAGCTTTTTGAACTGAAAGCAAGGAATCATGGAGTTTGAAGTTCGTGTTCTTACCTCTTGAAGTTGAGATCGAAATTGATGATGGCGTGTTTCCGCTTGTGTTTTGATGATTCCTACAAAGACCAACGACTTCAAGGATCGTGAGGAAGGTCTCCATCACCGAAATTGCTTGGATTGTTCTGACCAAGTCCACCTGCATATGGTTCAAAATGAAACTCGAATTTGATGTTAGAGTCAGTACAGGTTGAAGCTAATGATCCGTGATCATCCATATGGAGTATGTTGATGATGTTTGAGTGAAAAATCACAACTTGCTCGAGCCAAACATCCAATCGATAGTTAAGGAAGTTTTGGGCAAGCTTGGAAGTGTGAAAAATCTGATTTCTAGCTATTCTTAGATTGATTTTAAGTTTCAAACCAGTTCTATTAGATGTTTATGACATGTTAGACATCAAATATCTCATGTTTCTTCACAAGTTTTCAAAAATGCAAGAATTCTCAAATTGAAATAAGTTACTTGAATTTTAAGAAAGAAGTGAGAAAGCTTGTTTTGGCATAGCTTTGGTGTAGTTTCAAATGGCCAATATGACCTCTATTTATAGGTCACAAGTTCTGAATGGCACGTGAAGGAGAATGACTTTGGTATTTACAAGTTGCCTTAGAGGGCAAGGAAGTCATTTTTGCAATAAATGCAAAAGGAAGCTTCCTTTTAACCATGGTTAATTTTTAAACTTGATCTTATCCCATCATAATTACTCTTCATCTGATTTTTTATCAGCTCTATCCCTCTTTGCAAGGTGGCATGGCTTATAGAAGAAGAAACTCAAAAATGACCTATAATCTTGAAAGTTGTACTTGAAAATCAAGGATTTTGGAGCTCTATGTTTCAAAATCAAAAGCATAGCTAGACACCATGGATTTGAGAGTTCTTGGACATTTTGGAAATCTTGTTTCAAGGGCTACAACTTTCATGCTTTGAGTTTTTTCCAATTCCAAGTGGAACTATGTGAAAAATGCCATGAAGTTTGTGTGAAATTTTAACCCTTGAAAAATTTTCTAAGTGTCAAAAATTTTGACTTTTTGTTGACTTTTCCAAATTTCTTGATTTTTTATGATAATGATGGATCATTTGAAGTATTTTGATGATTGAAAAAGTTTTGTCTTGAAAAGTTGACCAAAGTCAAAGTTTGACTATTCAGCTGGAGATGAAATTTCACGATGATCTTAAATGGACTGATGAATTTTGTGAACTTCTGTGATGTTTTGAATCCATAAATTAGGTCAACATGTTGTATTTAAGATATGAAGATCAATATCTAATCAAAAAAGTCATTCATTGATCAGAAAACCAGTAATTGCTCATCCTCGATAAAACCCTAATTGGTCGATCCTCGATAGATCATGAGGAAAATTTGATATCCAAGATCGAGGTTGATGATTTGATCAAGATAAATCAATTGAGGTGAATGAAGCTCAAACCCTAATTGATTGCCTCTTGAATTAGATGAAAATTGATGAAACCCTAATTTTGACCTGTAGAAGCTACACCCGATTAATTCTGTTCTGAACTGTTAGTGATGCAATGATGCAAATGTAAGGTGGTATATTAGGTCAAAAATTGGGGTATGACACACCATGGCTAGGGTTCCTCTGTTCGAATTGGGATCTTTTGAAATACGTAAAATTGGACAAAACCAGTACCACCATCGTGTTTAGAATGATGTTTGCAATCGATTCATGTATCCATAACTAATTTATATTGCCTGTATGAGATTTTGGAATTTTGCAGGGGCCTTAGCGTCGAGTAAGACCGACGCTAACTGTTTGAAATTTCAAACGAAGAAGATGAAGATCTACGCGCGTGTTTCTGATTCCCAGGAAACGAATTCGTTTAACTTGTTTTTGTTTCATTATGCTAACACGTATACACTCCAACTCAGTTGGTCAAGGCAGCGCGCGTGTGAACCCATGGTCTTGTGTTCGATCCCTGGCCATGACATATATTTTTATCACTTATCAAACTAACACTTTTCTCTTATTTTCCTTTTTTAATATTTTCATGTTAATTTAATTTATCTTTAAATAATTTTTTTCATGCATTTAAAAAACACCAAAAATATTTTCCTTTTGCATTTTAGTCAGAAAAATACTTATTTAATTTTTAACATTAAAATTAATATTTTTGCATGCATATTCTATTTAATTGTTAATTAATCATTAAATTGACTTTTAATTGCTTTTAATCATCGAAATCGATCCAGAAAATTACCAAAATAATTCTTTATTATCTAATTGTCATTACTAACATGAAACCTTTTTCTTCATTCAAAAATCTTATTTTTACTAACATTTTTTCTCTTATGCAATTTTCTCGTATTTTCCGATTATGTATCTGTTCACAGGTTGTAGCGTATCAGACTATTTTTCTCGCTTTTCTTTTCAATATTATGTAACTGCCTATGGGATGTAATAGTTAATTAGGATTTTACTTTCCGCACTCCTATTATGTACCTGCCCCAAAGCCATGTAATAGCGTAGGACTTTATCTTTTCCGCAATTTATTTTCCGCACCCTATAAGCTGTTAGTAACTAGGCGTGTATGGAAAGATAAAATTGGACATAGATCACTCATAATTTCAAGATAAAATATCTGAATTTGACACACATTTTTCACACATGCACCTTAGGTAATTCTCTCTCTCGCTGCTTACGAATACAAATGGTCAAGTCCCTCGAATGTAGAGGTATCCTAGCACCGTTGCCTTCAAAATATATCATCATAGTCCCTTCGATACAAAGATCATAGACCCACGATGTCGCCTACGAATACATGATCTCGTCCCTCGATTGTTGCCTATGAAAAGTGATGATCGTCCCTTTGAATGTGCTAGGATACTCCTACAAGTTGCCTTCTATGACCATCCGAGGTCCCTTCGAATGTCCCTTCGAATGTCCCTTTACATCCAACGAATATGGTTACCTACCAACCAATGGTACGAATAGCACTATTCTAAAGGAAAGTAAAACAACACGAAAACGACCATTCTGAGTAGGTAATAAGACTTTTAGTTGCTTGTTCTATCAAAATACTTTTTACACCACACACTTTTGTCAAAGTTCAAACTCTTTTCAAAACGAAACATTTCCGAACACTTTGTATACATTCCTACATGAATCATTACAAAGTCAAAGAGAAATTCCTTTTCAAAACATTTTTTCAAACACACAGAAAGCAATTTTTAAAATGATCTAAGAGCAACTAAGAGCCCGTAGATAACTACGGATGGAAAGGGGTGCTAATACCTTCCCTTTTCATAACCTTATCCCTTACTCAGAATCTAACGAAGGTCTTTTCCTGTTCTTTTCACCTTCCTTAATTGGATAAAAGAAAGTCGGTGGCGACTTTGCTATCCGCAACATTTCGATACAAAAATCTCAAAGTCAGTTCACGTATACAGAACTGGCGACTGCCGGGAGACACCCTAAAGAGAGAATGCCTTAGGGATTTTTAGATCATTTTACCGTCACTGGACTTGTATGCTTTACTTTTAAGGGTTGCTATTATATTTGTGGGGCGATCCTACACCCGGATCGAAGTTTCCTTTAGGTAAGTAGCAATAGATCGTCGCTGACTGCTAGGCGATAACGAAATGGTCAACATGATGGCTACGTTAGTGACACTTCATCCCTCCCGATACTCTTCATTTCCAAGTTGAGGATAGTATTTGGCTTCGCGTGGTGTCATCAGACTAATTAAACTTTACCCTAATTGACCCATCTTGGCCATTAGAAGGTAGTGAGATACGGCTTTTGTGCAAACCGAGGTTGGTTGATACCGATGCTACGCCATTAAGATCGACTTTTGGGATATTGGTCGACCACTTGGTAGTCGATTGAAATAAACCTTAAGAGAAAGATCAATGATGTGAGATTCCTAGAACCCTAACATTATTATAGGACAGATGAACCAACTCAAACTTTTGGTGGGTAGTCACCTATACTTCATGCAAGCCTTAAACCTAGGCTCTTTGTGTGATTTGTTCAGGTGTGCTAAACATGACATCATGACATCATCGCATTGCATATAATCTCTAACTATTTCAAGGACCTAGGATTTATCTTTGCTCGTTTTGAAGGGATCATATTTTAAAGACTATCCAATCGCCTTCATGTACTTCTCAACTCAAAGATTTGGTTTCGTAATTTCATCATGCTCACCATCAAAAGTTATGGTATGGTTATCTACTTGATTTGGTTATTCCGTTTTGAAGAAGATATGTCATACCCCAAATTTTGCCTAATATACCACCTTACATTTGCATTATTGCACAACCAATAGCTCAAACAACATTAATCGGTGTAGCTGCTCATTGTGTCAAAATTAGGGTTTCATCGATTATCATCCGATTCAAGAGCTAACCAATTAGGGTTTGAGATTTTTCATCTTATTTGATCTATCTTGATCAAATCATCAACCTTCAACTCGATATCAAATTTTCTCACGATCAATCGAGGATCCACCAATTAGGGTTTTGATCTGCATGAGAATTCTCCGACTTTTGAACAAGAAATAACTTTTTGGATAGAGATTGGTCATTATATCTTAGATACAACATCTTGACCTAATTTTCGATTTAAAACATCACAGAGGTTCAGTAATTCATCACTTTCGTAAACATCCGATGAAATTTCATCCACATTTAAAAGTCAAACTTTGACTTTTGGTCAAATTTTTCAAAACAAAACTTTTTCCAACATCAAAATACTTCAAATGATCCATCATGATCATAAAAAATCAAAGAATTTGAAAAGTCAACAAAAAGTCAAAAGTTTTATACTTAGAAATTTTTCAAGTGTTGAAATTTCTTACTTTTTCCAAACTTCAAGCCATTTTTTCACCAAGTTCCAATTTGAATTTGAAAAACTCAAAACATGAAAGTTGTAGCTTGGAAAGATCTTTCCAAAATGTCCAAGAACTCTCAAATCCATGGAGTCTAGCTATACTTTTGAAATTGAAACATAAGGCTCCATGAAACTTGATTTTCAAAGATCAAAACATCAAATTATAGGTCATTTTTGTGTTTCTTCATCTAGAAGCTTTCTAACCTTGCCAACTTGACTAATGAACTGATAAATATTAGCTTGAAGATAAGAATTGAAGATTGATAAAGATTGTAAAAATAGCACATGGTAAAAAGGAAGGTTCCTTTTGCTTTGAAATACCATTCTTGCCCCTTAAGCAATCCATGAATCACCAAATGGCTTGTCCTTCTTGCCTAACAATTTCGTAACCCTTGCCTATAAAAGGGTCACATTTCAAGTCCAAATGGACACCAAAACAATACAAATTCATGCTTTTCACTTTCTTGAAAATCAAGTAATATAGTGCAAATTGAGAAACACATAGCATTTTGAATTTGAGCCAAAACCATGATGAAATTTGGTGTCCAACATGTTTCATGATCATAATTAAACTTGTTCCAAACTTAAAATTAACTTGAACAAGGCTGGAAATCAGAAATTGCATCTTATGCACATAAGCCCAAAACCTCATAATAATCAAATCAAGCTTGGCTTGATTTCTTAGAGTTTCGAGCAACAAACACAATCCATATACATCATGGAGTCGATCCAAAACAAGAACAACAACCTCAACACTTCTAACCATGATTTCAGCTGTTTTCAAGCTGTGTGGACTTGAGTAGAGTAATCCAAGCATGCTCATGAAGTGCAATCACTCATACACCATCCCTAGAGGCCATGAAGCTTAAACAAACAAGAAACAACAATCGAAACACGCTTGCCTTAATTCGATTCTCATTTTCCGTATGAACACGAACTTGGTTATCATGATTCCTTGATTCTTTGACAAAACTTTGGCCAATTGTTTTCGCACATCTAACCACCATTAACCCTCAATAAAATCAAACAATCATTAACTACACATAATTTAATTTGATTTCTCGCTTAGGGTTCTTCGTGTTCTAAATCCAAACATGATAGATCAAAATAAATGCAATTAACATACACCGTTGTATTCCTTGTTCAAAATCGAGTCATTTTGATATTTACATCGTTCAATTTGGTTGAGAAACGAGGATGGTAGCTTGATCAAAATTTCGAAATCAAACTATAAACCTGTGATCAAGCTGTTCTTGGTGTTCTTCAAATTTAAATTTTCAAATGATCCAATCTTTTTCAACGCGTGTGTTAGTCCACTAAACAACTCAATGCTTGGCCCAATGGTAGTATGCTTGCCTTTAAGTTCTTCTTGCCACGTGTTCCCACCTCATGGTCATGGGTTCAAACCCACCAAGACCATTCTTTTTTACAAACTTCCAATTTTTTCATGTTTTTCATCAAACTTTCAACATTTTTTTGACCAATCAAAACTTCTCATTTTGAGATGATTTTTTAAACACTTGTCAATAAATACATCTATTTTATGATAGTGCAAAATTTTCAGAAAATACTTTCATCTGACAATTTTAATCGAAATAAAACGACGCTCAACACTTTTCAAACCTCCTTAAAGGTGAATTTTTCAAGTTTTCGACTTCCGATTTTTTTCAAAACTTCTCATAAATGAACCTCACATTTCAAAACATTTTCAAATCATTTTTCAAAACATTTCATCAAACTTGCATCTTTTACCATGATCAATCCGATTTAAAACGATAAACTGATTTCGCTTTCTCTCGAATTCTCGATCGATCATGGGCCACCCTTATGGTGTAAGTCCCATCCTTTATGTACATATTTAATTTTACTTGTACATACTCAAATCATCATTGTTAATATTCAAACATAAACAAATTTCTTTCGCTTTTCATCGCTTGTTTATACATAATCCATTGGTTCTAAAGGAAGGTTTTCCGAGCTTAAATTTCTTGACCAATGGGCCTCCATCACGTAAGTCCCATAACATTCTTTTATGTACATAATATTTCTTTGTACATATCAAAACTTTCCAAACACATACAAATTTTATCTGACATAATATATTCTTTTTATACCAAGTACGCATAAACTTCGATCGCTTGTTTTCACTTCACTTGTGTATACACAAACCAAACATTCTTTATGTACATACACAATCTTTTCCTTGTACATATCAAACTTTTATCCTACATAATACAGATATATTTTTACGTAAAACTTCAATCAATCATTTCCGCTTCATCTCATTTTACATCGAATACCATTGGCATTGAAAGGAGCATTATTCCCTCGTGAAACTGCTTTCAAACCAACGGGCCTCCTTATGGTGTAAGTCCCAACCCTCCTATGTACATCCATCTTTCTTTGTACATAAAAACTCGTCCGTACATATTCATTTCTTGTACATAGTACAAACTTGTGAATAATCAAGTTACGCTGCTTTTAAACGCTCGCTCACAAACACTTGTTTATATTTCATAAACCGTAAATAAACATCATGCATTGTTTATATTTCCTTCATAAACTCCCGTGAATACATATCACACACACACTGCTTATACAACCGCCTAATAATAACATAACAATTAGACTAATCAATAGGTTTCCACAAGATAGCCTCCGCTGGGCTTCATACAAGACAACTCATCCTCAATTGAGTTTAGCCTCCGCTGGGCTTTATACAAGACAATCCATCACCAAGATGGGTCACCTTGGGCTTCATACAAGATATTTTTATCTCCAATGTAGTTTAGCCTTCGGCTTTATACAAAGAAACTCCCACAGAGTTAGCCTCCGCTAGGCTTTATATAAGACAACACTGCTGAGTCTCCTCTTGGGCTTCGCTCAAAAGAACTCCTCATCGAGTTTAGCCTCTGGGCATCATACAATGAAAGAGACAGAAATCTCTTAATGCCTCCTATTGGGCTTCCAATACAAAGAATCACCCGCTAAGATAGAACCCCGAAGGATGGTTTCCTATGAAATCACTTTCAAATTCTGCAGAGTAAAATTTCCTGAAATTGCTCTTATTCTAAAAGGATGGTTTCTGAAATCCCTTTCAAGCCAAAGCCACCATACCATATAGCTTCCTCGAGCTTCATACAAGGACCTCGATGACCCTAATGCCTCCTTGGGCTAACAATACAAGGACCCACGGGCTTCTTAAAAGCATCCCTTTAATCCAATCAATTTCTCCTTGAGATTTAGACATCTATCATCTCTATGGAAGAAGTATCTCATCCATTACATCACATACAGTCAAAAACTTTTCAAACTTTTTAAACTCTTTTCAAACAAAAAACATCTATTAATTGTAAGTGGTAACGCTTGTACACTCAAGTAAAACACCCAATACTTACAGTTAAAAGATTCAATCACCTTTTTCAAACATCTTTCTTAAACATGTAAGTGGTAACGCTTGTACACTCAAGCAAAACACCTAATACTTACGATGAAAGATTTTAATCAATCAAACTTTTCAAAATGTATGTGATGAAATAGATTAGATACATTTTTCATTAAGATGACATTTGTCCGTCTCTTACTAACATCTCGCTGCTTTCCACTAGCATAAGTGGGAACTACGATTGCTCCGACTTTCTCAACATCCTTTGAGAATACGTAGGCACAAGGTCTCATCCTTGCCGAGCAAATTTCTATCTCCCCTGCACCAAACAAACCATAGAACCTTGTAGATCCGAGCTACAAATGCTCGATTCCACTTATGTATGCGTAAGATCCACGATCTTTGCGAGCACAATAATAACAAAACCTAGAATCCCACACAATATGTTTCTTAAAATCCAAAGGAGAAACTTTCCCAATCATAGAAATAGCAATTAAAACACACAAACATATCAAACATATTCATATATAAAGTCGTAGATAACTACATATATTTAGGTGCTCCATCTATTCCCTTTATATAACAATCCCCTTACTCGTAATCTCCCCAATGCGTTATGTCTAGTTTGCGCTAGTCGTTACGCATACCAATATCAATTGAGGGTATTTCACTTTCCCCTTTTCATAATCATTAAATCATCTTTCTTGTGTTGAAAATAATAAAGCTCGATGCTCATGCATCTTTATAAACAAATCAAAAGATTTAAATCGCATGCACTGAAGATCCGAACTCACGTCAGATCCTCAGCGCCACCTTTAACGCGAACAGAAAATGGCGACTCACGGGGAGTACTGAAACTTTGATTTTTCAAAAAGAAAACGCTACCGCCCGAGAGCACCAAGCTTTTTTTGTTTTCAAAAGAAAAGAAAGGGATAAGCTTTTCATGTTTTGCATATATCTGTTTTCTTTATTGTGTGTTTTACGATTTCACTTGATGGAAAGAAATCCTAACCCGGATTTAAGAAACATTTTAAGATCTAGGTGGAGGTATTAATACGTGAGCGCTTAATGCTTTCGGTTAATATTTCCGCAGGGAGGTTGTCTTGAGGATATTGTGTTTAGCAAGTAATTGCGAAAACGCCGTATTTTTGAGGGAACTTAAGAAGTCGAGTGGATCAGAGAACACATAAACCATCCCGCCATTAGGATGTAGTGTAGATTATTCGTGTAAGCCTAGAGTAATTGTCATGCGATACTACGATCAAAGTAGTTTTTCTTGAAAATATTATGGACCATCGAGTATTCAACAAATCCAATAATGTTTTGAAGGGAGTGTTGAGCTCAGATTATTAGTAGAACCCGCTTCACGTATGAATAAGCCCATAGAACTTAACCACGCTGATTCTTATCGCTGGCTTCATGCTCGTGACTTCAACGCTGACCGTGTGTATAACTACTAACCATGTTTGCCGATTCATGCATTCATTCATTCATTCAAAACAAAAAACTTCATTTTCTTTCCATTTCCAAAGAATTTAGAGATTTTTCTTTGTAAAATATTTTAGGTTAGAGTGATGGACGCCGAGGAAGATTCACCAAAAGATACGCTTTAGGATTCCCGACGAGGAAAGTTGAAAGAGTTAGCATCCTTGGTAGAAGATCCCTGATTTCGTAAAACGCTATGGAACTCTTTTAACTCTTCGAACGCTAACGCCGATGAAGGACTTCTCAAACCTTCGCTCAGCTTCTACGATCCGCCTATCGCTTCACTTTCCCGATTATCACTGATGCCTACTTTGGAAGAGTATGCGATATCCTAGGAATCTCAAGACGACAAAGTGCCTTTCAATGGTTTGAAGCCATTCCTAAGTCACAAGTCATTGCAACAATGACTCATTTAAAGAAACCGAGATAGACAAAACCTAACTACCGAGGAAAACTCTTAGGACTAACTTCAAAGTTCCTAATGGAGAAGGCTCTCAAGTTCTCTCGTAGTATGGTAGCCTTGAAGCTATTTTAGCTTTACTCCTCTATGGATTGGTGTTGTTTCAACGTCCCAAATTTCGCTGATATCAACGCCATAAGGATCTTTCCGATTGGAAACCTGCTCCCACCGCTTGGTGATACTTACGCCTCTATTCATCATAGGAATCGCCAGGAGACGGAACTATCGTGTGTCAGGTACTGCTTTTTCAAATGGATTGTCTCACACCGCCTAAATCTCCTATCTTCCGCGAAAACAAAGACGAGTGGCATTGGTCCGTAAGACTCATGTCTCTTACAAACGATTTATATCCATTGGTATACCTTGGCAAACAATGAGATGGAAATCATTGAGAGTCGTGGAGAATTTGCCAACGCACTCTCATTGGTACGAAAGAAGGAATCAACTACAACCCATTCCTAGCAAAACGTCAACTCTGATACGAATTCGTAAACCTCCCGTTTTACAAGAGAAAGCTACTTCTATCATGAAGGAGAGGATTCCAAGGATCAAGGCTAGGATGATTAAAGCTTGGCATCACATCCGAAAGAAAGGAAAAGTTAAGGCAAAGAATTGTGTAGCCATGGAAACCTACACTTGGATAAAGAAAAGAGCGAAGGAATTTCAATGCCTTACGCTTATGAGGATCCCATGTTCTACCGCCCAAATCGACAAATTTTCCCCTAAAGTCGTGGAGAATACCAAGAAGCCTTGACCAAGATAAGGTTTGAGAAAGAAGCTTTGAAAGCAAATTCTTAAGACTAACCTTGAGAATGAGAAGCTCAAGAAGCAAGTCAAAGATCATGAAAAGACGCCTACTTCCGTGATGAATGGCTCATGGAGAAAGATGAGAAGATTCGCGTAGGATAACGCAATCCGTAAATACGCCAAGGAAAGGAAAAGAAAGCTCGAGGAAATGACAACCACGATCCCACTCCCAACGAGTGGAAGAGAGTCATTAGCAAGCTAAAAGCCGAGAAAGCCAAACTAAAAGCTCACTATGGAAGGAAACTCGTCAAGTCGCATCAAGTTTTGATCGCCATCCCACGAAGACGTTTAATTAGTTTAATTTAGTTTGTAATTTTATCATTTATCATTTGTGTGAGCAATGCTCCAACAAAAAACAATTGTTGTAATCTTCCTTCATTAATCAATAAAATTTGTGTTTTCCATCCAAATATTTGCGTAAATATCTCGCTTAGCGAAATTTTGGAAATTTCTTTTCTTTACAATCATATTCATGCATCATACTTTGCATTTAAGTCTATCATCTAGAGTCTAATCATTCACAGCTTTGAACCGCATTTTTCAGATAGAAAATTGTCAAGTCGCTGCCTTAGAGTTTCTCGATCATCCGCAGCCAACTCGAACGCACGATACCATCAAAAGAAGAAAAGTAATGGAGAATTTTGAGCAAGAAAACGTTGAACTCCGTAGTACGGTAACTACACTACAAGAAGAAGTGGAGAGACTCACATCTTTGGTCAACTCGCCACACAACAAGAAAGTCAACAAGCAAAGATCGAAAGCAAATAAAACCAAATAGCAACTTCAGAGGATACTACTACTCCAGCCAAATTGTCACAACAAGAGTTCACCTTTCAAAGATGCCGAGGGCTATCCACGGGAATGCCTTTAACTTTGCATTGAGTTCGCCAACCGACTTCTCAAACAACCTCGCTTGAAATACCTACTTTGCAAAGAAAACGACACGCTCACTCCACAACGTGGAATAACTTTTCCACAAGTAACAATGTCGGTTTCTCAACCGATCATGTTGAACTCACCTGCAAAGGCACACTACCACGATTTAAGAAGTTCATCACACTCCATGAAATAACACGAACGCTCGTGGTTCAATGGAAAATCTCCAGAACAACTCCTCAAAATGCTTGAGATAAAACGATTCAAGGAAAGAATTGTTTGGGAAAAGCGCCAGATCTCGCTTAGTCCCTCGTAAAATATCATGAAATTCAAAATCCCGATTTTGAAAAGTACAAAGGGAATTCTTGTCCTCGAGTCATCTTACAATGTATGCTAGGAAAATGTCTACGCACAATGAGGATCATCACCGTTAATTCATTACTTCCGTGATAGTCTCACCGTGCCGCATCAAGTGGTACATGGGTTTAGACAAAGACGAATATCCAAACATTCAACGACTTAGGTAAAGCCTTCAGACAAAGAATATAAGTTCAACTTGGATATGGCTCCCGATAGGGATCAACTCCGCTCCATGTCTCAAAAGGAAAAAGAGACATTCAAGGAATATGCGAACGATGGAGGGAAATTTGCCCAAGTCAACCCGCCTTGAAGAGAAAGAGATGACTAAGGTATTCTTGAATACTCTAAACTCATTCTACTATGAGCGAATGATCGCTAGAGCTCCTGAGACTTCAACGAAATGGTAAGCATGGGAATGCGACTAAGAAGGGGTTCTGACAGACGCCAACCAAGGAAGTAGGATCTTCCTAGAATACCAAGAAAGTTGGAACCAGCTTCCCAAGGAAAAAGAACATGACGAGGAATGGTATCCCGAGGAAACCACGCAAGAATGTCATTCAACAACGATGTAGCCGCCATAGCACCCTCTCAACACAACTCCGTGAATTGCTCCGCATTTCAACAAAATCAACAAACTCAAGCCTCGCCAATGTGCTCAGCTTCACAACCAAACCAGACGCTGGTCACCTGGGCCGACCCAATTCCCATGATGTAGACGTAACTTTACCGCGCTTATAGAAAGGAATCTAATACAAACAAGGTTACCACCTCCGGTCCCCGAAAACTACCATGGTGGTACAAAGTCGACGATCTTGCCCTTTTCACCAAGGGGCACCAGCCATGACCTTGAGCATTGCATAGCATTGAAGGCGTAAGTACAGTAGATTAGTGAAGGCTAATCTTCTTCCTTCGTAAACACAAGTCCGAATGTGCAAGCCAATCCACTTCCCACCATAGTGGACATTCAAGGAATCTTATGCTAAGGAATACGATGTACCTTGTCACGTATGTAAACTTAGTCAAAGGAAACTTGGTGCATCTCCATGAAGCATACAAGAAATGAGTACCTTCGCTAAGCACAATTATGCAATTGCTATATCTCGCTCCAAGAATATCCATGGATGTCCCACCATAAGAGCAGATATTCAACATTTGTTAGACATTGGTGACCTACAAATTTACGTAAATAGAGATGACCATGACGAATACAATAGGGCATTTTCCGCATGAGCTTTTAGTCTCGTGATATCAACTCGAAAATCTCAAGTAAACGCTAGGATCCCTTGTTTCAACATACCCAGCATGTGGAGATCGCATACAATGGTTCCAAGATTCCAACATCTCCTTTGGTGATTTGCCCACCGGCCCCTGTCCGCATGCCTACCAGAGCACCTTACCAAGACAATGCAACCTTGATAGAGGATGGAAGGAGAAACCCATGCCTACACTTCCGCCTAATGTCAATATAACAAATCGGACGAGTAACGCCAAGTGGACGAGTATACGCCCATTGCCACCAAAATCGCCTTCACTCGTTGTTAAACAAAACCCGCTAACATATCTTCCGAGAATCTCGCAACGATTCCCATTGTTAACCTAAGAACAAACATTGGTTCTATCGAGAACCAACATCAACTCGCACTTTGACGAGATATCGAAACTAATCAAGAAGAGCGAATATCGAGTCGAGACCAATTAATGCACTCTTCAAAATTTCAACCGCCTTTACTCCTTAACTCAAGCTCACCGAGAAGCTTTGATGAGAGTACTAGACCAGCTTATGTGGATCACGATGTGACTACGCATCAATTTGGAGGATCGCTCCAACATAACAACCGCAATAACCGAGTTTTAGTGACTAAGAACTTCCTAAGAAGGGAAAGATCACAACTGGCCTTGCACATCTCGATGATTTGTCACGATTCCTATCCAATGTATTGGTGGATACAGTTCGCCTTTAAACGTAATGCCAAAACGACGCCGCCGCTTAGCTTACAAAGGAACACCAATGAAGTTCAACGACATCATAGTAAGAGCTTTGATGGATCGAGAAAGTCGCTATTGGGAAGTTGATCTCCCAATGACAATCGGCCTCACACTTTCAAAATTACGCTCCAAGTCATGGACGTATCACCAAAGATAGTTGCTAGGAAGACCTTGGATCCACGATGCAGGCAGAATTCTACCTCCATCGAAATTAAAATTCACAAGAATGGAAAGTTGGTGACCATCACGTGAACAAGCTTTACTTGTAAGTCATCCGCCCGCTTTTTCCTTCATCAACGCTAATGACATTGAAGCGCCGCATCTCCCGTAAAATCCGTTAGAAGATGAATCTATTAAAAATGATCATCTATCTCTTCATATAAAGAAGCGCACAAATGGTGAAAGATGGCAATACTGAGGATGGGGACAAGTTATCAAACCCGCCAAGAATGAAACGAAGTCGACTCGGTTCACACCGTATCCTCCAAAGAAAAATGTAAAGATGAAACACTTTCCCGATCAAGGAAGTATTTCATAGTGGAGGTTTCTTAAACCCTGCTCGCAAGAGGTTAATGTTGTAACCATTGAAGAGGATGAAGATGATCCATCTAAATCAAGAGTGGAGCACTTATTTGAATAGCCCCGAGTATGTGTCCCAAGAGGAATCATATGCACCGATCGATCAATTCAAAGACATGTCCTCGCAAAGAATATGAAAATCCAGCACCCCTCCGAAGTTTGGGATACCTTGGGAGAACCAAGTGGCAAATACGACTACATGGTGAAATACTGCGCCGTAAAGCTCAAAAACTGGATCAAGATATCCAACCCATGTGATGGGGTGATGACTTTGACTACCCTAGTCAATCGAAGAGGAATACTGCCTCTCAAACTAATCAATGATCGAGGTCCCAAATGAAGATCTCTGCTTCAACACGCCTGTGGATTTCACCAAGTCGATCCTCGTTACCACTACATTAACATGATCCTCAAGATCAAGAGTATGATTCAGATACGATGCGGAAAGTGTCACGACAACGAGTCTCTTCACTTCAAGACCGGAAGGAACATCCCAAGATTCAACACAAAGATCAACAGAAGTACAAAGGCTATCTCTCATACTTCCCGATCCGTTAATCAAGAAGATCGCTTTAGCAAAGACCAAAGGCAAAGGCCATCGCCCGTAGTCTTCAAAGCTCGCCACCAAAGAATCAAAGTTTACTCGAGGGTTAAACCAAGCGAAAATTACCCGAGTACCTCGACTTCCAAGGAGTTCGTCACTATTGGAAACCTGCTAGTTAGGACTAATGTTCATAGCTCTAAGTAGTTTATCTTTGCTTTTTGTTTTGAACTCTCATCGCCCAAAGCAAAGAGATGTTTTATAGGGTTTAGCTTTAAATAATTCTCTTTGTCTTGCCCAAGACAAATGAGTTTGTATTTTAGGCCCTGCTCATATTGTGAAACATAAATAAAATGCGTTGTTTTGTTTCCACACTGTGTTTATTTTCATTTTACCCTTTTCCGAAATGATAATCCTAAAAACATAATAAAAAAATCTTCAAAAAATCATAATGAAAATTAATCATGACACTTTCACATTAACTTTCAAAAAAATGATGATAAAAACTTTTTAATCAAACATAAATCAAAAATGCAGATTAAACAAATGGACAAATCCATTGAAAGCAAGAATTTACGCCTTTCTCAACTTTGAAATTTCGTGAATTCGCCAAGAAGAAGTGAAGAAGAGATCCCTGATGAAATTTCTAGATCGCTAAAGCACGAGGAAAGGATCATTCACCTCACAAAGAACCTCTAGAAGCAATTAACTTGGGTTCCGAGGAAGATACAAAAGAAGTCAATATCGAGCTTCACTCAACAACAAAGGTCAAAGGCAAACCGATAAGTCTTCTCAAAGAATACGTTGATGTGTTTGCTTGGTCCTACCAGACATGCCGGTTTGGATACCAAAGATCGTGGAGCATCACTTGCCGTTAAGACCGTAATGTCCGCCGCTAAGCAAAATCGAGGAGAGTTCATCCCGAAATGGTCGAGAAAATTAAAAGGAAGTTCAAAACACGACGACCGGTTTCCTTGTCACTCGAGTATCCTCAATGGCTAGCCAACATAGTACCGTATCCAAGAAAGATGGAAAGGTCGAATGTGTTGACTAACGGATCCGAACAAAGCTAGTCCAAAGACGACTTTCCACCAAGACATCGACATGCCGTGGATAGTACCGCCAAATTCAACGCCTTTTCCTTCATGGACGGTTTCTCCGGTTATAATCGATCGTAATGGCTCCCAAGACATGGAGAAGACATCTTTCATCACGCCACGGGCACTTTTGCTACAAGGTAATGCCATTTGGATTAAAGAATGCAAAGAACTTACCGTAGGGCAATGACTACTCTTTCATGATATGATGCACAAAGAGTTTGAGGTCTACGTGGACGAAATGATAGCAAAGTCCGACATCAAGAGGAACATATAGACTATCTCTTAAAGTTGTTTCAACGACTAAGGAAGTTTCATCGCTCAATCCTAACAAATGCACCTTTGGGGTAAGATCAGAAAACTCCTAGGTTTCATCGTCACCAAAGAGGAATTGAAGTCGACCCGACAAAGTCAAGGCTATTCAGAAATGCCTACACCACATACGGAAAAAAGTAAGAGGATTTCTTGACGATTAAACTATATCTCCGATTCATCTCTCGATGATCGCATCATGGCCGATATTCAAACTTCTACGCAAAGATCAAAAGGTTGTGTGGACACCGATCAAAAAGCATTCGACAAGATCAAAGAATACCGCAAAACCACCAATACCGATCCTCCAAAGGAAGGAAGACCATTGATCATATACTCACCGCATTAGAAGAGTCCATGGGTCACAGATTGGACAACAAGACGAAACCGTAAGAAGGAGCATGCCATCTACTACCCGAAAGAAGTTCACAGACGTGAAACTCGTTACTCCATGCTCGAGAAAACATGTTGTGCTTTGGTATGGGCTTCAAAACGCCTTCGCCAATACATGATCAATCACACGACTTGGTTAATTTCCAAATGGATCCAATCAAGTACATTTTTGAAAAGCTCGCTTTAACCGGAGAACCGCCGATGGCAAATGCTATTATCTCGAATATGACATCCAATACCGCGCCGTAAAGCGGTTAAAGGAAGAATTCTCACGATCACTTGGCTTATCAACCAACGAATACCAATCTCTCAAGTTTGATTTCCATTTAGGATGTTATGTACTGAAGATGAAAGATTGGACGAACCGCTACACCTGAGAAGGACCGATCCGTAATCCGATGGGGCCTAGTCTTTGATGGAGCCGTAAATGTTTTTGGCAATGGAATTGAAGCCATCATCACTCCCAAGGGTTCTCATATCCCGCTTTCGCTGATTATTTGATTGCACCAACAACATAGCGTAATATGAAGCATGCACGGGTATCAAGAGGCCATCGAATCGAGGATCAAGATCCTTGATATATATGGAGATTCAGCCTCGTGATCAATCAAATTAAAGACAAGTATGAAACTCATCATCTTGGTCTAATTCCCAGATATTATGCAAGACGGTTGTTGACTTTCTTCAACAAAGTTGAATCGCATCATATCCCTCGAGATCAAAATCGATGGCGACGCTTGGCTACTTCTATCTTCCATGTTCAAAGTCAATGATTGGAATGATATGCCTAGAATTTGATCGAGGGTCATACCCCAAAATTTGCCCTCCATCTACTCAAGAGATTTCATACATCCATACTCAAGGATTCCTCAAGAGTCGATCGACAAACTCTCTCCTGACAATCAACCCAAATTAGGGTTTGGTATCTCTCAAGTCAAGATGGACTTCCAACATCTCCAATGGTCTTCATGCCTCCTCATATTCTTCAAAGATTCTCCATGTCAAGTTTCAAGCCTCACAAGTCAAGTTTCGCATAATTGCTCGATGGTCGAAAATCAACAGATTGACAAAAGTCAACTGTGGTCAACATACACCAAACTTCATATTTTTGGTCAACATCCTCATTTTGAAGTTACATTCATCATTTGATCAAGGGTTGATCATGATTCATCAAGAAAACTCAAGATTTGCTCAAAAGTCAAACTTTCTAAATTAGGGTTTCTAGGTGAAAAGTCAATCAACTTTGATTGATCATAACTTTCTCATACTTTCTCGTAAATTTTTCCACCACCTCTTTTTTTGAAGGAAATTCAATTCTCTACAACTTCATGTCTCACAAGAATGTCCAAAAAATGCTTCAATTGAGAGGTATAGCTCAAAACATTACAGGTCATTTTCAAAGTCAACAAAAAGTCAACTTTTTGTTTTGAAGATATATTGAGCATGGAAACTCCAATTGAGATGAGACCAAAAAGGTTGGTTAGAGGACTCTTAGAGCTTCCAAAAGTCCAAGAACACTCAAAATGTGGAAAATTGAGCAAGATACACTATTCAGAAGTTGGGCAATTTTGGACAATTGCACAAAAGGACATTTTGGTCAAAATGCAAAATTTTCCAAATGGGCCTATAATCTTTTGATCCAAACTTGTTCATGACAATATTTTTGACCCATAAATGCTTGACCTTGGTGATTTTCTATTTTTATGATTTATATTTGAATTTTATAACATTTAATTCAAAAATAAATTATATAAAATATGAAAATTAAGTTTTTTTTCAAAAGGAATGGATTTATATCTTTCTTAAAGTCCAAGAAAGCCCAAGACTCTTGCCAAATTCGTGATAGCATGCATATGGAAAGAAAAAATCAATTTTTAAGAAAATTTGATTTGTTTTAAATGGAAAATATTGCACAATCAAGGATCAATCTTTTTTGCTTGATTTTTCTCTCCAAATCTCTTCTATAAATACCAAGCAATGCAGCCAGCCACAAGGACGAAACCCTAACCCTTAAAACCACCCAAACTCTTGCAAATTTTTTCAAGATTCTTGAAAAATCGAATTTCAAAAAGCAGCCACTCTCAGCCTTTTCCAGCCATTCCATCGTGCTCAGAGGGTAGGTTTGAGTAAGAATGCATCATTACCATTGATTAAATCATCCAGAATCGATGCATATACATACACATATATTCAATTTCTTTTGATTTTCGATTTGGTTATTCTCAAGTGTAAATTAATTCTAATGCTTGCAATGTGATCATGTGGTTCCATGGATGAGATATGGGCATTCGTCAAGGTTTGGACGTTAGAATCGTGTTTTGCCATTCTTAGGGTTTCTAAACGGAGAAGTTTCGAACCGCTCGCAGCCGATTCACAAACGACAATCCCATTGAACTCCAAGGGTCGAAATAAGTGGACGTAACCTTTTTGCTTTGAAATTTCGTGTTTTGCGGTGTTCTAAAATCACACGCCGGAGAAGACGACTGAGCTAGGGCCCGCGGCCGCTGACTGGCCGACCGCACGGGTCGGGCGTGGCATAATGGCTTGCGCGATTCGCTCTTCACACGACCGGGTCCACGACGACTCGCTTGAATCTATTCCCCGACGCCATCATTCAAATGTTGATTTCCAACTTGTCAAATGGTCAGAATAGGACCATCCACCTGTATAGTTTTGCTTTTTCAAAACTTCAAATTTTTTCATATTTTTCTATTTTCCAATTTATTTTAATATTTGCATCCTATTTCAATTCTTTTCCATATTTTATTTCGCATTAAAAATTATCAAAAATTAATTTTCTTTTACATTACTTTCATAAAATCTTTATTTAATTTAATAAATTAAAAACATATTTTGCATGCATATTTATTTTTATTTATAATTTTGCATTTAAATCATTGTAAATTCATTTTAAATTATTAAATTGCATCTAAAAATCCCAAAATTTATTTTAGCATGTTTACATTATTTCCAGATGTTATATTTTTTCCAATTAAAATTTGCATTTTTCTAACATTTTCTCTTATTTCGATTTCATCATATTTTCCGATTTCTCGCTCGCTTCATGTGTTCTTCCAATTGGACGCTTTTACTATTTTCATTTTATTTTCCAATAATGTAATCAGATATGGGATGTAATAGTTTAAAATTAGGTCTTTATTTTCCGATTTTAAATTATGTATCCGCCCAAAGCCTTGTAATAGCGAGGATTTACCTTTCCGCATCTTTACTTTCCGCATTTACTTTCCGCACCCTATCAATTGCTAGTAACTAGGCGTATGGCAAGATAACAATGAACATAGCCCACTAATTTTCAAGATAACATATCTCAAATCAACACACTTTTCACACATACACCCTTTAGGGTAATTCTTCGTCTTTACGATTACAAATGGTCATGTCCTCGAACGTAGAGGTATTCTAGCACCGCTGTTTTCCAAACAAATCATCATGGTCCCTTCGATACAAAGATCATAAGACCCACGATGTCGCCTCCGAATACATGATCTTGACCCTCGATTGTCGCCTACGAAAAAATGATGATAGTCCCTTCGAATGTGCTAGGATACTTCCTACAAGTTGCTTTCTATGACCATCCGATGTCCCTTCGAATGTCCCGCTTACATCCAACGAATGGAGTTACCTACCAATTAATGGTATGGCTAACGCTATTCTAAAGGAACGTAGAAGTATGAAAAACGACCAATTCTGAGTGGGTAAATAAGTCTCTTAGTTGCTTGCTCTAAACAAATGCTTTTCACACCACACACTCTTTTTCTCAAAGTTTCAAACTCTTTTCAAAACGAAACATTTTCGAACACTTTGTATACACTCCTACATGAGTCATTACAAAGTCAAAGCGAAATGCCTTTTCAAAACATTTTTGTCAAACACACAGAAAGCAATTTTAAAAGGTAATCTAGAGCAACTAAGAGCCCATAGATAATACGGATGGAAAGGGTGCTAATACCTTCCTTTTCATAACCATTCTCCCGAACTCGTAATCTAACGAAGGTCTTTTTCTCGTACTTTTACCTTCCCTTAATTGATAAAATAAAAGTCGGTGATTTACTCTTGCTATCCGCACATTGGATACAAAATCCTACAAAGTCGGCTTCATCAGACATGTAAATGCTACTGGGAGGTAGAGATGACCCTAAAAGAGAGAATTGCCTTAGGATTTCTAGATAACCTTAATGCTTTTTGTTTGACTTGTATGCTTTATCTTTAAGGGTTGCTTGGGTATTATATTATTGGGGATCCTACACCGGATCCTTTTTTAGGTAAGTAGCATTAGATCATCGCGACCGCTAGACGATAACTAAACGGTCAACATGATGGCTACGTAGCGTGACACTTTGGTTGTCCCGATACTCTTCATTCCCAAGTTGAAGATAGTATTTGGCTTCGCGTGGTGTCATCAAGCGCTAACTAAACTTTTAGAACCTTAATTGACCCATCTTAGCCATTAGAAGGTAGTGAGATGGCCGACTTTGGTGTAGACCGAGGTTGGTTGATACTGATGCTACGCTCATCGAGATCGACTTTGGGACATTTTGATCAACCACTTGGGTCAGATTGAAATAAGCGCCACGAGAAAGATCCGTGATATGAGATTCCTAGAACCCTACATTATTATAGACAGATGAACCAACTCAAACTTTTGGTGGGTAATCACCTATACCTCATGCAAGCCTTAACCCTAGGCTCATTGTGTGAATTGTTTCAGTGTGCTAAACATGACATCATGACATCATTCGCATTGCATATCATTTCTAACTATTTCAAGGACCTAGGGATTTATCTTTGCTCTGCTTTGTAGGGTATTATGGCTTCTAGAAAGACAATCCGAATCAACTTTATGGGTATACCTTCTCACCAAAGAATTGGTTTCGTAAATTCCCACCATGCTCACCATCATAAGACATGGTTATCTACTCGACTTGGTTATCTCCGTTTTGAAGAAGATATGATGCATGTCCTATTCCAGCTCTTTGATCCAAACACCATTGCTTTACATTCCTGATTATCGCTTGGTTCCTACCTTGAAGAGTTCTCTAAGCTACTGGGATACCTATTCTTGATCAAATGCCATTCACCGGTCTAGAAAAGGTTCCTAAGCACGAAGACATTGCATCACTTTACATCTTAAGCGCCGACATGAAGCCAATTGGGAAACTAGAAGTGGAGTTAAGGGTTTACTTTCCAAGTTTCAAATTAAGAAAGCCCGAGAATTCCTCAAAGTTATGAGTTTCCATGCATTTGAAAACATTGTGGCCTTATTAATTTATGGTTTGGTTCTATTTCCTAACTCGGATCAATTCATAGATATCAATGCCATCAAGTTGTTCCTTACCCGCAATCCTCGGCCTACTTTACTGGAGACATCCTACATTCTCTCCACACTGCACTACTAAGAGACAAGGAACTCTCATGTGTTGTATACCGTTACTTTCAAGGTGGTTTATTTCGCACCTTCCTCCATCGCTTTGAAGAATGAACAAAGGTTGAGATGGTCTCAAAGATTGATGTCACTCTCTCATTCGATATCCTGGAATCTTTTCTCTCAAAAGGACTTCACCTTCATCGAGCCAGGAGAATTCTAATGTACCGCTACTTGGTATAAGGGAGGTATTACTTACAACCCTTCTTAGCTCTACGCCGCTTGGTTTTGCTCAAAAGATGGTCCACATGATATGCTTCTCCAAGATGTTGTGTTCGACTACAACCACGATCTCCGCATTACCGACGAAGGTTCATACACGCTGGAGCATGGTAAAGAAGATCGATACCAAGACTTTGGGGCACCAAAATCCCATTCCTTGGGAACCTTACCTCAAATGGTGCGAGCTCGAGCTCAAAACCTCATGATGCCATTCACTCATGTTCTACCAAGAATTATGGAACCTCTGCATAGGTGACGATTTATATCGTTCTCCATCCCGACATGCCTACCGATTTTGAAGACTTGAAGAGATCCCGATTCACTTAAGGAAGAAAGGATACCTTTGAAGCTCAAGGCTATGTGCGAGAAGAAAGTGCTAGAGTTGACAAAGCTACTTCACGAGGAGCGAAGCATCAACGCCACATCGGCACCAAGAGGAAGCGCCCATGGGAGACTTAGAGCTTTAGGATGTTTATGTTTTCTTTTATTGTTTTGAACTATCTCTTGTACTTAAAAAGAAAAAAGAATAATAAAAAGAGTACTAATAAATGTTTGTTCATTGCTTGTCTAACAAATTTAAATCTCTAAGGTCCTTGAAAACATTGCATTGCATTCGCATAAACATTGCATATCATAGCATAACATTGCATCACGTGTACATTGAGATTGGTTTTCTCATTTGCTCGCTATTTATTTTAGCGTAAATGGCTCTTGAACTGTCAAAGATCTCCAAGCTCGTAATGCCTGGCCAGCAGATGTTTACCAGCCTTGGTCCAAGGCCAAGAAGATCCAAGAAGCTCATCAAGAAGAAGAAGGTTGTTGGTCTCTCAACATGGGCGACGCTACAAAGGTGGTCCTAAGAGAGTCACTGATAGAGCTTTAAGGAAGTGTCAAGAAGGAGGATGAACAAAGTAACAAGGATAATGGTGAAGGCAACCGAGCTTGAGAAGGACTATGATAATGGCCAATACTCGATGAGGATGACAAGTACAAGCAACTTGAAGACCGTCTCAATGCTGTGGAAAACCAAGATGTCCGGCTGAATTTTGATGATCTAAGTCTTGTCCCCGTGTTGTGATTCCTCCCAAGTTCAAAGTTCCTACTTTTGCTAAGTATGATGACATGTCTTGCCCTAAGTCGCATTTGAAGTCCTATGTCCATAAGATCAATCCCTCACACCGATGATGTAAAGTCAGGATGCACTATTTCCAAGAGAGCTTGTCCGAACTCGCTGGAGTGGTATTATCACCAGAGAATGACCGTATCCGTACTTGGAGTGACTTAGCGATGCTTTCTACGCATAATATGAATACAATGATGAATTGACACCCACTCGCATGCAACTACAAAGCATGTCTATGGGTCGCGATGAGAAGTTCAAGGAGTATGCTCGTAAGGAGAGATTTAATAGTAGTTCAACCACCCTTGTCCAATAGGGAGTTGGTTGATATGTTTATGGAGACACTAACAGCCCATTCTTCAATCATCCGATTGGAAATTCTTCACCGGTTCACCAAACCGACATCGACAAAGTAGCGATCAAGCCGGTATCAAGAGTGGAAGATTCAGAGAGACATCTTCCAATGCCGCAAGAGATCTTTGTGGTAAGAAAGAAGTTAATGCCGTATGGTCGAAAAGCCGAGCCAAGACCGACCGTGCTCAACTGCAAGGCCAGATCTCCAATCCTACATCAAGACAACCTCGCCGAGACAACATGCGAGCCGTAACACGCCACGAAGATGCATTACGAAGATCAACATGCCATTGTCGCAAGCCTTACAACACATGTTGAAAGCAGTTAATTACTCGAGGGATCCTCCTCGTAATGTCAACACCTCCTCCGGTACAACCCAAATGCTAAGTGCGCTACCACTCCAATAGCCCCGGACATAACACCGATGATTGTTGGGCTCAAGAACAAGATTCGTGATATGATCAAGCTAAGCAGATTGAGTATGACCTCCCTGAGACCGAATGTGATCAACGCGCCTATGCCTAACCATGACAAGGGTTCCAATGTCATTTATACTTATGTTTTCAACATAGATGACTTGACCATTCCTCCGATGATTAAGAAGAATTTGTTGCAAGCCTGTCAACCTAGGATGCCCAGAGGATTGTCGCAGCCCGCCCCGCACTGATGGTTGTGCTTGGTCGAGAAGACGTGTTCGGCATGATGAATAACCGTGAGATACTATTTCTAAAACCACCCGCAGAGGTCGTGTGAAGAAATGTCTAAATTGAAGATTGACAATGCGAATGAAACTGCACTATCTGGTGGGATACCTTGGGGCAGCCAAGTGGAAAATATGATTACATGGTGAAGTACATCGTCTCGATAGTTACAAGATTCCTATTGAAGATGTTAAGGCGACCGAATGGGGTGACATTTTAAGACTATGCCGATGTTAACACTATAAGGATTTCTCTCGATCCGTGCCTAGAGTGGCACCTCTCATCATCACTTCCCAAGGCCGCCCATATTCCTCCGACAAAGCTATTCCTTGAATTATGGAGTCGATGTCTACTATCATGGCGCCAAGCAAGACCTCCGACCATTGAAGATCTAACCATCAAAGCTACCATTCCCGACATTGACAACATCACCGATCCAAAGAAGGTGACCCGAACCTAAGGGTGTTCTCTAGATATCTCTCCTCCAAAGACACCGCGACTCAAACAGATTCCGCTTATTCAATCCATTCCCCAAGCTAGAGGGAAAGAACCAGGACTCATCCCGCTCAACCAAGTACCAAAGGAAGTTATCAAGATACCTCCAAACAAGAAATGGAGGAAATTTCAAGATTATCAAGAAGAGCGACTACAATGTTGTGGAACAGCTGGGATGATCGCCCAAGATCTCCATGCTTGCTCGCTTCAGGTTCGAGGCTCATGCTAACGCCTTGGTAAAGTTTCAAGAATGCTCACGCATCGCAAGACACTACTACCGATCAATTTGAAGTTTGTATTGCTAGCCCGGCCGCCAACAACGGCCTAGGCTTCTCTCGATGTCGATTTGACTTTCCGAAAGAAACACAACAAAGCCTTGCACATCTCGTTGAATGCAAGGGCACTACACTTTCTCATGTTTTGGTGGATACCGGCTCTGCCTCAATATCCTTCCAAGATCGCTTTTGATCGACTTGATGTCAAGGGTTGGTTCTCGAGACCCGACATTATCGTGAGAGCTTTTGATGGTTCTAAGCTTAACAAGATTGGAGAGCTCATCACTGCTAAAGTCGGTTCCTGCACTTTTGATTCCACATTCTTTGTTATAGACATTCGCCCCTTACTCTTGCCTACTTGGACGCCCTTGGATACATGGGGCGTACGCTACTCTACCACATCGGGTTGAAGTACCCGTGAAAGGGAAGGTTGTTACAGCAGCGTGAAGAGGAATATATGGTCACTATCGCAATGCTCGTTATCTTGAGATGGAAGGCGAATTCTTCGAGACTCCCCGCTGCTTTTAAAACAATACCCGAGTCATGCCTGTTGACTCCGCCACTCCCCGAAATTACACAAGTTCCGCTTAGGATGGCCTCACCAAAGATGCTCAAGCCGTTGAAGAAGGAAATAGTACTATTGGGGACAGCCTAATCTTCCTTTCAAATTTGACAAGACCGTTTAGGCTTCACCATCAAGGGTCAAGATGATACGCCGCGAACGTGCCGCCAACTTCCTTTCCGCACGCCCGTAGTAGAATCCATGCTATAGAAGACAACGACAACGACTTCGACATCGCAAGTGGATCTTCCCAACTCCGTGATCATGGGCTCAAGAATTGGAAGACCAAGACGCATACCAATCTCCTTTAGTCGAGTAATTGCTCTTGTTTTGTTTTGCTTTTCGATTTCTTTATGTTTTGAACAATAAACTTTGAAAGCCTAGTGCTCGCCTGTGGCATCATGGCTCGCTTCATAGGGTTATTATCCGTCGCTTATGATTTTCATTCAATAAATCGCTGGACTTTTGCATTCAATTGTGTTTTTCTTCTTTACTTTATCACCCCTTCAAAAGCTATGTGTTTCTTACACACACCCACGTGATACATCGCAATCACTCCGAATCTCGTTAATATATGCTAGTGCTAAATATGACTTCGATAATCCGATCTACCAAGCCAAAGACGAAAGTGAGGAAGATTGTGAAGTGCCGTGGAGAACCTGCTGACTACTACAAAGAAGAAGAGCGAGTTATACACCACCCGAGACAGAGGTTGTGAATTGGGTACCGACGAGGATGTAAAGAGATTAAGATAGGAGCGGTCTTGGGAAAATTGTTAAAGAAAGGTTGGCTCGATGCTACGAGATTATATTGAGGTTTTGCTTGGTCATATGAAGACATGCCGTGGTTGACATTGATATCGTGGTACATCGATTGCCGACAAAAGAAGGTTTTCTCCAAAGAAATGTATGTCTGTCAGATACGTCCCGAGATGTCGAGAAAATCAAAGTCAAGTTATGAAGCAATTCAACGCTTTCTTAGTCACCTCTTATCCAAAGGTTGCGAATGTGGTACCCGCACTCCAAGAAGGATGGCAAAGTACGAATGTGTGTGGATTACGAGATCCGAACAAAGCGAGTCCGAAAGACGATTTCCACTTCCTCATATTGATGTTCGTTGACAACACCGCCAAAGATAAGGTTTTCCTTCATGGATGGTTTTTCCTTATAATCGATCAAATGGCTCCTCAAGACATGGAGAAGACTACTTTTGTTACACATGGGGCACGCTACAAGGTTATGCCGCTCGACTAAAGAACGCTGGTGCCACTTATCGCGTATGGTGACATTATTTCATGACATGATTCATCACGAGATAGAGGTCTACATCGACGACATGATAGCTCGATCACGCATCAAGAAAGCATCTTGATCATTTGCGTAAACTATTTGATAGATGAAGAAGCACAGTTGAGACTCAATCCTAATAAGTGCACTTTGGAGTCGATCCGAAAACTCCTAGGTTTGTCGTTAGTGAAAAGGTATTGAAGTTGACCGCCAAGGTTAGAGCTATTCAAGAGATGCCACCGCACCGAGAAGGAAGTCGAGGTTTCGGGCCGGTTGAACTACATTGCCAGATTCATTGCACACCTAACTGCTACTTGTGAGCCAATCTTCAAGTTACTTAAGAAAGATCAAGTGGTAGAATGGAATGACGATTGCCAGGAGTACCTTCAGAATCCTCCTATCCTGATGCCGCATGCCGAAGGAAGACCTCTTATCATGTACTTGACGTTAGAGAATTCAATGGGATGTGTGGGGCAACATGACGAGTCTGGTCGAAAAGAGCATGCAATATACTACCTTAGCAAAAGTTTACCGACTGGAAACCGATACTCACAAATGAGAAAACTTGCAACGCTATTTGGGTCTCACGACTAAGACAAGATATGTTGACTCACACTACCTTGTTGATTTCAAGATGGATCCGATAAAATACATATTTGAGAAACCAACTCTCTCCTAAGAATAGCAAGATGGCAAATGATCCCTGACCGAATACGACATCCAAGACACTTCGTAAAGCTAACAAAGGAAGTGTAGTAGTCGATCATTTGGCTCATCAAGCCGTGGATGAGTATCACCATGCGTCAATTT
Source organism: Vicia sativa (assembly GCA_021764765.1). Lineage (NCBI taxonomy): Eukaryota > Viridiplantae > Streptophyta > Magnoliopsida > Fabales > Fabaceae > Vicia > Vicia sativa. Next base: position 217,370,584 of record CM038793.1, read on the forward strand.
CCGCATTTAAGATGTCTCACTAGTTACAGACAAAGAACTGTGCCTGCATTTAAGGACTCGAACAAGGATCCCGAGGGACCATTTATAGTCAAGACGGTATTTTCCTACGGTTATGATACTTAGCACCATGGATGGTGAAGACTTCCCACACCTTGTGAACGCAGATATAGTAAAAATATTACGATAAAAGAGACCCGCTAGGTCGATCGCCTAGGAAAAATAGGGCATCCCGGCAAACCAAAAGGTTCGGCAAAAGTTAAGGATATATACAAACATGTACACCCGCAAGTCGAAACCTAAAAGGCGGTTTGGGCAAAAAGGGTATCCCAGACCGAAACCCGAAAGGGCGGTCTAGGCAAAAGTTAGATTTAAGCGCATTTACTATGTCTCTTCCGATCACCGCCTGCATACTATCAAGATTCAAGATTCAAATGGCAAAGATCACCACTCACTTTCTACCGACAAAGAGGAGATGAGATAGTTGAAATATATGAGTACTAGCATAGTTGGAACTTAACGAGATTGTTTCCGATAGCTTTTACCCTTGTGTACAAACCACTTGGCCATACGCCACATTTCAAATAAATGCAAGTTCTTTCTCTTTACAATTTTCATCGTTGTCGCTTGCAATAAGTCCAACGCTTTGAATGATTATACGACTTGACAATAAGAATCTAATCAAACATATGAAAAGTGAACTTACAAAAGTACTTACTACAGGCTCCAGGAATTGAGATGACGCCAAAAGTCACCAACACAACTTCCCCAGCAGAGCAAAAGGGAATCCACGAGCAGCAATTCCACTTGGCCAAGCAATGTTACATCGATCTTCAAGCAGTAAACACCTCATCTCCAGTCAAGGTATTTATCCCCCAAGGGACATCCCTCACCCTTCCTCCTCCCCAACCAAGATCCGACTCGAGACTTGGTCAGATAGTGCATCGGAGGAAACTACATCCTCATCCCCCAGCCAAAGATCACAACGGGATCCTAACTCTCCCAACTCGGTCTCCCGACAACTATCAATTGCTCTCCAGCAAGATCTACACTCTGAATCCCCAGTAGAGCGCTTCCTAAATCTCCTCAGCAGGGTCTACGTACAAGGTCCCCAACAAATCGCCTCCCAGACTCTCTTCAACAGGGTCTATGAGATCTCCAACAACGAGTTTCTCAAGATTCACCTTCCTCAACAATAGCTAGGCCCAAGACCGGTCAGTAGTGCATCGGAGGAATCCAGATATCTTTCTTCTCTTTCAAAAGCAGGGTTCTCACCTACCCAATCCCCAAGCAGAAGACAGAGATCCTCAAGCAGAACATCCACATCTTCTTCAAGATGGATATGTTTTGAAATACCACAACATCTATCATTCATACATAAAGTCATAATTCATGCATATGTCATTCATATATACTGTCATGCATCATACTTCGCATAAAACTAACCAATATTCTATCAAAGTTTCTCTTGTTTTTTCAAAACAGTAACCACTCGACGCAAACAGTCCAGGATTAAGCCCCGAATCGACGGGAAAACTATCTGAAAGACCGCCCATGGTTGTCCTCCGACGACTGGTCCAGGATTAAGCCCCGAACCGACGGGAAAACTATCTGAAAGACCGCCCATGGTTGTCCTCCGACGAATGGTCCAGGATTAAGCCCGAACCGACGGAAAACTATCTCGAAGACCGCACCGGTTATCCTCCGAATGTGCAATGGATCAACACCGATGCACAACAGAAGCTATCCACATTTTTGCCAACTACTATCTCCTCGTAGTAATCGCACGAAGATTTATTCGATCCTTTCTTATTATCAATAGCAACTATAGAGTCTAGCGCACACCCGCTTGCCCGGATGGCATCTTAAGCCCATCTCCGACTACTTGTCAACATTTCTTCACTTTCGTATCGCCGCATATATGGTTAAAAATCAATACAAACCAATAACTTCATTCAAAATGAACACGAAGTCTAACATACGACTCTCCGATGGCATCTTAAGCCCATCTCCTCTCCTTTCCAGAACGCCCAGAGCCTAGCGATGGCTCACTTTCCAAAGAATCCTCCCGATATCAAGTCTAACGCATTTACTCATTCCCCAGCCTTCTCCAAATGGCATCCAGAAGCCCATTCCCACATCATTAGCCAACCGCGAGTGCAAATTTTCATAGATTGAGTGTTCAATCATCTTCCACCTCCGTGTCGCGAAGACAAGCGTGTCAATCTAACCTCCAAAGACAAGAAGATTGAACAGGCAGCATCATACCCCAAAATTTGCCCTCCATCTACTCAAGAGATTTCATACATCCATACTCAAGGATTCCTCAAGAGTTGATCAGACAAACTCTCTCCTAGACAATCAACCCAAATTAGGGTTTGGTATCTCTCAAGTCAAGATGGACTTCCAACATCTCCAATGGTCTTCATGCCTCCTCATATTCTTCAAAGATTCTCCATGTCAAGTTTCAAGCCTCACAAGTCAAGTTTCCTCGCATAATTGCTCGATGGTTGAAAATCAATGTATTGGACAAAAAGTCAACGTGGTCAACATACACCAAACTTCATATTTTTGGGTCAACATCCTCATTTTGAAGTTACATTCATCATTTGATCAAGGGTTGATCATGATTCATCAAGAAAACTCAAGATTTGCTCAAAAGTCAAACTTTCTAAATTAGGGTTTCTAGGTGAAAAGTCAATCAACTTTGATTGATCATAACTTTCTCATACTTTCGTAAATTTTTCCACCACCTCTTTTTTGAAGGAAATTCAATTTCTACAACTTCATGTCTCACAAGAATGTCCAAAAATGCTTCAATTGAGAGGTATAGCTCAAAACATTACAGTGTCATTTTCAAAGTCAACAAAAGTCAACTTTTGTTTTGAAGATATATTGAGCATGGAAACTCCAATTGAGATGAGACCAAAAGGTTGGTTAGAGGACTCTTATAGCTTTCCAAAAGTCCAAGAACACTCAAAATGTGGAAAATTGAGCAAGATACACTATTCAAGTTGGGCAATTTTGGACAATTGCACAAAAGGACATTTTGGTCAAAATGCAAAATTTTCCAAATGGGCCTATAATCTTTGATCCAAACTTGTTCATGACAATATTTTTGACCCATAAATGTTGACCTTGGTGATTTTCTATTTTATGATTTATATTTGAATTTTATAACATTTAATTCAAAAATAAATTATATAAAATATGAAAATTAAGTTTTTTTCAAAAGGAATGGATTTATATCTTCTTAAAGTCCAAGAAAGCCCAAGACTCTTGCCAAATTCGTGATAGCATGCATATGGAAAGAAAATCAATTTTTAAGAAAATTTGATTTGTTTTAAATGGAAAATATTGCACAATCAAGGATCAATCTTTTTGCTTGATTTTTTCTCCAAATCTCTTCTATAAATACCAAGCAATGCACCACAAGGACTAAACCCTAACCCTTAAAACCACCCAAACTTGCAAATTTTTTCAAGATTCTTGAAAATCGAATTTCAAAAGCACCACTCACCTTTTCCACCATTCCATCGTGCTCGTGAGGGTAGGTTTGAGTAAGAATGCATCATTACCATTGATTAAATCATCCGTAATCGATGCATATACATACACATATATTCAATTTCTTTTGATTTTCGATTTGGTTATTCTCTGTGTAAATTAATTCTAATGCTTGCAATGTGATCATGTGGTTCCATGGATGAGATATGGGCATTCGTCAAGGTTTGGACGTTAGAATCGTGTTTTGCCATTCTTAGGGTTTCTAAACGGAGAAGTTTCGAACCGCCTGCATACAGCCGATTCACCAAACGACAATCCCATTGAACCGAAGGGTCAAGTGGATGTAACCTTCTTTGCTTTGAAATTTCGTGTTTTGCGTGTTCTAAAATCACGTCCGGAGAAGACGATCGAGCTGGGTCTGCCGTTGACCGGCCGACCGCAAGACGGCGTGGCATAATGGTTATGCTGATTCGCTCCTTCATACGACGGGTTCACGTGACGACTCGCTTTGAATCTATTCCCCTGACGCGTCATCATTCAAATGCCTTTGATTTCCAGCTTTCCAACACCAAGTGTCAAATGGTCTGATGGTTAAGATGCTTACTGCTCCGTGATTCCCTCAAGGTCACGGGCTCGATCCACCTGTGGCTAGTTTTGCTTTCTTTCTCAAACTTCAAATTTTTTCATATTTTTTCTATTTTCCAATTTATTTTAATATTTGCATCCTATTTCAATTCTTTTCCATATTTTATTTCTGCATTAAAAAATTATCAAAAATTAATTTTCTTTTTACATTACTTTCATAAAATCTTTATTTAATTTAATAAATTAAAAAACATATTTTTGCATGCATATTTATTTTTATTTATAATTTTGCATTTAAATCATTGTAAATTCATTTTAAATTATTAAATTGCATCTAAAAAATCCCAAAAATTTATTTTAGCATGTTTACATTATTTCCAGCATGTTATATTTTTTCCAATTAAAAATTTGCATTTTTTCTAACATTTTCTCTTATTTCGATTTCATCATATTTTCCGATTTCTCGCTCGCTTTCACGTGTTCTTCCAATTCGGACGCTTTTACTATTTTCATTTTATTTTCCAATAATGTAATCAGATATGGGATGTAATAGTTTAAAATTAGGTCTTTATTTTCCGCATTTTAAATTATGTATCGCCTAAAGCCTTGTAATAGCGAGGATTTACCTTTCCGCATCTTTACTTTCCGCAATTTACTTTCCGCACCCTATCAATTGCTAGTAACTAGGCGTGTATGGCAAGATAACAATGAACATAGCCCACTAATTTTCAAGATAACATATTCTGAAATCAACACACTTTTTCACACATACACCCCTTAGGGTAATTCTCTCTCGTTGCCTTACGATTACAAATGGTCATGTCCCTCGAACGTAGAGGTATTCTAGCACCGTTGCCTTCCAAACAAATCATCATGGTCCCTTCGATACAAAGATCATAAGACCCACGATGTCGCCTCCGAATACATGATCTTGACCTCGATTGTCGCCACGAAAAATGATGATAGTCCCTTCGAATGTGCTAGGATACTTCCTACAAGTTGCTTTCTATGACCATCCGATGTCCCTTCGAATGTCCCGCTTACATCCAACGAATGGAGTTACCTACCAATTAATGGTATGGCTAATGCTATTCTAAAGGAACGTAGAAGTATGAAAAACGACCAATTCTGAGTGGGTAAATAAGTCTCTTAGTTGCTTGCTCTAAACAAATGCTTTTCACACCACACACTCTTTTTCTCAAAGTTTCAAACTCTTTTCAAAACGAAACATTTTTGAACACTTTGTATACACTCCTACATGAGTCATTACAAAGTCAAAGCGAAATACCATTTCAAAACATTTTTGTCAAACACACAGCAAGCAATTTTAAAAGGTAATCTAGAGCAACTAAGAGCCCATAGATAATCACGGATGGAAAGGGTGCTAATACCTTCCTTTTCATAACCATTCTCCGAACTCGTAATCTAACGAAGGTCTTTTTCTGTACTTTTACCTTCCTTAATGGATAAAAATAAAAGTCGGTGGCGACTTTGCTATCCGCACATTTGGATACAAAATCCTACAAAGTCGCCCATCAGACATGACGCCTTGAAAGACCTCGCATATGTGTTTGCAATGTAGGCTTCGACGATAAGCCGTGGTTTCACGACATCAAACGTTTCCTTCAAACACGAGAGTACCCACTCGGGTCATCGTACAAGGATAAGAAAACTCTAAGGAGGCTTTCCAGGAATTTCTTCCTCAATGAAGATGTTCTATACAAAAGAAACTTTGACATGGTTCTCGCTGATGCGCGATGCACAAGAAGCGCATACGATCATCCATGAAGTACATGAAGGATCCTTTGGAACTCATTAAAATGGGCATGCAATGTCCAGAAAAATATTAAGAGCAGGATACTATTGGATAACGATGGAATCCGATTGTTGTAAACACGTCAAAAGATGTCACAAGTGCCAGATCTACGCAGATAAGATCCATGTGCCACCGACTCTACTCAATGTTCTCTCCTCTCCGTGGCCGTTCTCCATGTGGGGCATTGACATGATTGGAATGATTGAACCAAAAGCGTCCAACGGACATCGCTTCATTCTAGTGGCTATTGATTACTTCACCAAATGGGTCAAGCAAAGATTCACGCCAACGTCACAAGACAAGTGGTTGTGAGGTTCATCAAGAACAACCTCATTTGCCGATACGGAGTTCCGAGCAAGATCATTACAGACAATGGATCGAACTTGAACAACAAAATGATGAAAGAACTGTGTGAGGAATTCAAGATCGAGCATCATAACTCGTCTCCTTACCGGCCAAAGATGAACGGCGCTGAATCACCAACAAGAACATCAAAAGATCGCCCGTAAAATGGTCATCACTTACAAAGACCGCACGAATGTCGCCATTTGCTCGCATGGGTATCGTGACTCAAGACGCACTTCAACAGGGCAACCTTTTTTCTAGTATACGGCATGGAAGCAAAGGTTCTCGAGAAGTTGAGATCCCGCCAATGAGAGTTCTCATGGAAACAAAGCTATCCGAGGTCGAATGGTGTCAAAGCGTATACGACCAATTGAACTTAATTGAAGAAAAGCGCCGACCGCCCGTGTCACGGACAACTCTATCAAAGAAGAATGAAAAAGCTGACAAAAAGGTCCGACCTCGTGAATTCCGAGAAGGCGACTTACGCTTAAAAAGATTCGCCTTTTCAAACAGATTCTAGGGCAAATGGACCCTAATTACGAAGGCCCATACATCGTCAAAAGAAGCTTCTCTCATGCTATGACTCTCACAACCATGGACGGTGATGAACTCCCCGCATCCCGTGAATGCCGACGCCAAAAAATACTTTGTCTAAAAACAAAAGAACAAATGGTAAGTCGAAACCCAAAAGGGCGGCTTAGGCAAAATGAGCGCCCTGTGGATTGAAAACCCGAAAAGGCGATCCAGCAAAATTAGAGACAATAAATGAATTATCCCGATAGATCGAAACCCGAAAAGGCGATCTAGGCAAAACAAGGATACAAAACGACAAAGTAATGCAATACCTATATTTTGTCCACATGAAGAATCTTCCATCGACGGATCTTCAATCAACTCTTCAAGCAACAACAGCTTGAATTCAAAGTTGTTAGGATGGTAGCGGTTATTTGCTTTCAATGTAGCCTTTTCCTAATAAATTATCATTTCCAACTTTGTAAATAGTTCATGGAATCACGATTTGGTCGATTACCATTCTATCAATAAATTTGAGCCTTGTACCTTTTGTTTGCAATTCCTACTTTATTCTGCTTTGCAAAATAACGCTTTTATTGTGAAAATCACTTTTGAAACTAAAATGTTTTAAATGAATTTTACTTCAAAATTTTGAAACAAAAGCAAAATTCTCCTTTGAAACTATGAACACGGAAATAATTTCAGCTTTCTCCATGAGTGTTTTGATCTCAAGGATAACGAATCATGCCAGCCTCTCTCCTCACAGAAATCATCAAATGACGGTATTCTTATTCAAAAAAAAAAAAAAAGAATCCCCAACTGAGTTACCAACGAAATACCTTTCTCAGAAAGTTTAAAACATGCAACTCAAATTCTTCATTAGTGAATATCTGCGCCATTGTTGCAATTTTCACCAAGTATTTGTTCGAACTGTGACGCGGTCCTTTTCCTAGATACCTTTTTAGTGTCTTTGTCAAAGTATTGTTAGCATGCATATAACATTCATGACATTCATACATAATAGCATCATTCATTGCATTTTTTTCATCTCTCAAAATGTTTGCTTCCAAATCACTGGTATAAATCATACTTACTCATACGAGTACAAGTCTGTACCCAGTAGAATATCTCCAAACAGAAAAGATACTTTTTTCTTTTTTCCCCAACGGAGTATTCCCAAACAGAAAGGATATGTTTTCCTTTTCCCCGAAAGTCCCCAAGCAGAAATACATTTTTTCTCTCTATCATATTCTCCACCGAGATTATCCTCGCTGGGAACAATGTCTTGATTAACTTCTTTCTTTCCAGTTCATTCCTGGATAGAACACTGTCTGTTATTCACAAAGCTGAATACGCAACAACTCATTTCTCAAGATTTACCTTGTTATAGTTATTGCTTCGTTGATAATTGGTAATATCTTCAGAATTCATTACCATAAACTATCACATAGCTGATAATTGGTAATATCATTTCCACTTACCTTAAACATTGTCACAAGGCTGACAGAAGGTAATCTTTTTGTTTCCCAAAACGAAACAAATGTTCACATATTTTGTGAATCATTCTTTCCCCAACAGGGACGTATTCACAAATTTCCCTTCACTGTGTCATTTCTTTGATATCCTTTAGGGTAAAACTTTTTGCGATCATTTTGCATCATCCGCATCTTTTGGTATCTTAGGTCCAAATTTTACAGATTTCGATATTTAAGTCTCTTTACACCTATCAAAACGAAGATATTCATCTTCATCTTTCAAGTTAAAGAAACTTAAATAGGGCATCTGTTATACCCCAAATTTTGACCTAATATACCACCTTACATTTGCATTATTGCACAACCACGCTCAAACAACATTAATCGTGTAGCTGCTCACAGTCAAATTAGGGTTTCACGATTTTCATCCGATTCAAGAGCTAACCAATTAGGGTTTGAGATTTTCTCATCTTATTTGATCTATCTTGATCAAATCATCAACCTTCAATCCTCGATATCAAATTTTCTCACGATCAATCGAGGATCGACCAATTAGGGTTTTGATCGGGCATGAGAATTCTCTGACTTTTTGAACAAGAAATAACTTTTTTGGATAGAGATTGGTCATTATATCTTAGATACAACATCTTGACCTAATTTCTGGATTTAAAAACATCACAGAGGTTCACAGAATTCATCAGTCGTTTTCAGAAACATCTGATGAAATTTCATCTGCACAGAAAAGTCAAACTTTGACTTTTGGTCAAATTTTTCAAAACAAAACTTTTTCCAAAATCAAAATACTTCAAATGATCCATCATGATCATAAAAAATCAAAGAATTTGAAAAGTCAACAAAAAGTCAAAAGTTTTTATACTTAGAAATTTTTCTAAGTGTTGAAATTTCTTACTTTTTCCAAACTTCAAGCCATTTTTTCACCAAGTTCCAATTTGAATTTGAAAAAACTCAAAACATGAAAGTTGTAGCTTGTGGAAAGATCTTTCCAAAATGTCCAACAACTCTCAAATCCATGGATTCTAGCTATACTTTTGAAATTGAAACATAAGGCTCCATGAAACTTGATTTTCAAAGATCAAAACATCAAATTATAGGTCATTTTTGTGTTTCTTCATCTAGAAGCTTTCTAACCTTGCCAACTTGACTAATGAACTGATAAATATTAGCTTGAAGATAAGAATTGAAGATTGGATAAAGATTGTAAAAAATAGCACATGGTAAAAAAGGAAGGTTCCTTTTGCTTTTGAAATACCATTCTTGCCCCTTAAGCAATCCATGAATCACCAAATGGCTTGTCCTTCTTGCCTAACAATTTCAGAACCTCTTGCCTATAAAAGGGTCACATTTCAAGTCCAAATGGACACCAAAAACAATACAAATTCATGCTTTCTTTCACTTTCTTGAAAATCAAGTAATATAGTGCAAATTGAGAAAACATAGCATTTTGAATTTGAGCCAAAACCATGATGAAATTTGGTGTCCAACATGTTTCATGATCATAATTAAACTTGTTCCAAACTTAAAATTAACTTGAACAAGGCTGGAAATCAGAAATTGCATCTTATGCACATAAGCTTCCAAAACTGCCATAACAATCGAAACTGAAGCTTGGCTTGATTTCTTAGAGTTCTGAGCAGTCAAACACAATCCATATACATCATGGAGTTGATCCAAAACAAGAACAACAACTCAGAACACTTCTAACCATGATTTCCGGGCTTTTCAAGCTTGCAGGTGGACTTGAGTAGAGTAATCCAAGCATGCTCATGAAGTGCACCACTCATACACCATCCCTAGAGGCCGTGAAGCTTAAACAAACAAGAAACAACAACTGAAACACGCTTGCCCGTAATTCGATTCTCATTTTTCCAGGTATGAACACGAACTTGGTTATCATGATTCCTTGATTCTTTTGACAAAAACTCTTGGCCAATTGTTTTCTGCACATCTAACCACCATTAACCCTCAATAAAATCAAACAATCATTAACTACACATAATTTAATTTGATTTCGCTTAGGGTTCTTCGTGTTCCTAAATCCAAACATGATAGATCAAAATAAATGCAATTAACATACACCGTTGTATTCCTTGTTCAAAATCGAGTCATTTTGATGTTTACATCTTCCAATTTGGTTGAGAAACGAGGATGGTAGCTTGGATCAAAATTTCGAAATCAAACTATAAACCTGTGGATCGCTGTTCTGGTGTTCTTCAAATTTAAATTTTCAAATGATCCAACTTTTTCAACGCTGTGTTAGTCCACTAAACAACTCTGCGCTTTGGCCCTGGTAGTATGCTTGCCTTTAAGTTCTTCTTGCCACGTGCCCCACCTCATGGTCATGGGTTCAAAACCCACCAAGACCATTCTTTTTTACAAACTTCCAATTTTTTCATGTTTTTCATCAAACTTTCAACATTTTTTTGACCAATCAAAACTTCTCATTTTGAGATGATTTTTTAAACACTTGTCAATAAATACATCTATTTTATGATAGTGCAAAAATTTTCAGAAAAAACTTTCATCTGATTAAATTTTAATCGAGCCGAAAACGACGTTCTGAACACTTTTCAAACCTCCTTAAAAGGTGAATTTTTCAAGTTTTCGACTTCCGATTTTTTTCAAAACTTCTCATAAATGAACCTCACATTTCAAAACATTTTCAAATCATTTTTCAAAACATTTCATCAAACTTGCATCTTTTACCATGATCAATCCGATTTAAAACGATAAAACTGATTTCGTCTTCTCTCGAATTTCTCGATCGATCATGGGCCACCCTTATGGTGTAAGTCCCAATCCTTTATGTAGATATTTAATTTTACTTGTACATACTCAAATCATCATTGTTAATATTCAAACATAAACAAATTTCTTTCGCTTTCATTCGCTTGTTTATACCGAATCCATTGGTTCTAAAGGAAGGTTTCTTCGAGCTTAAATTTTTTTGACCAATGGGCCTCCATCACGTGTAAGTCCCATAACATTATTTTATGTACATAATATTTCTTTGTACATATCAAAAACTTTCCAAACACATAAATTTTATCCGACATAATACGATATTTTTTATACTTAAGTACGCATAAACTTCGATCGCTTGTTTTCACTTCACTTGTGTATACACAAACCAAACATTCTTTATGTACATACACAATCTTTTCCTTGTACATATCAAACTTTTATCCGTACATAATAGATACCTTTTACGATAAAACTTCAATCAATCATTTCCGCTTTCATCCGTACATTTTACATCAATACCATTGGCATTGAAAGGAGCATCATTCCCGTGAAACTGCTCAAACCAATGGGCCTCCCTTATGGTGTAAGTCCCAACCTCCTATGTACATCCATCTTTCTTTGTACATAAAAACTCGTCCGTACATATTCATTTCCTTGTACACAGACAAACTTGTGAATAATCAAGTTGCGCTGCTTTTAAACGCTCGCTCACAAACACTTGTTTATATTTCATAAACTAAATAAACATCATGCATTGTTTATATTTCCTTCATAAACCCTCGTGAATACATATCACACACACACACACACACACACACACACACTTGTTTATACAACCGTCTAATAATAACATAACAATTAGACTAATCAATAGGTTTCCACAAGATAGCCTCCGCTTGGGCTTCATACAAGACAACTCATCCTCAATTGAGTTTAGCCTCCGCTGGGCTTTATACAATACAATCCATCACAGATGGGTCACTCCACTTTCATACAAGATATTTTTATCTCCAACAGAGTTTAGCCTCTTGGCTTTATACAAAGAAACTCTCCCACAGAGTTAGCCTCCGCTAGGCTTCATATAAGACAACACTGCTGAGTCGCCTCTTGGGCTTCGCTCAAAAGAACTCCTCATTGAGTTTAGCCTCTGGGCATCATACAATGAAAGAGACAGAAATCTCTTAACACCTCCTATTGGGCTTCCAATACAAAGAATCACCCGCTAAGATAGAACCCTGAAAGGATGGTTTCCCGGTGAAATCACTTTCAAATTCCCCAGAGAGTAAAATTTCCCGGTGAAATTGCTCTTGTTTAGAAAAGGATGGTTTCTCGGTGAAATCCCTTTCAAGCCAAAGCCACCATACCATATAGCTTCCTCTTGAGCTTCATACAAGGACCCTCGATGACCTCGATGACCCTCGAATGCCTCCTCTGGGCTAACAATACAAGGACCCACGCTTCTTAAAAGCATCCCTTTAATCCAATCAATTTCTCCTTGAGATTTAGACATCTATCATCTCTATGGAAGAAGTATCTCATCCATTACATCACATACAATCAAAAACTTTTCAAAAACTTTTCAAACTTTTTAAACTCTTTTCAAACAAAAAACATCTATTAATTGTAAGTGGTAACGCTTGTACACTCAAGTAAAACACCCAATACTTACAGTTAAAAGATTCAATCACCTTTTTCAAACATCTTTCTTAAACATGTAAGTGGTAACGCTTGTACACTCAAGCAAAACACCTAATACTTACGACGAAAGATTTTAATCAATCAAACTTTTCAAAAATGTATGTGATGAAATAGATTAGATACATTTTTTTTCATTAAGATGACATTTGTCTGTCTCTTATTAACATCCCGTTGCTTTCCACTAGCATAAGTGGGAACTACGATTGCTCTGACTTTCTCAACATCCTTTTGAGAATACGTAGGCACAAGGTCTCATCCTTGCCGAGCAAATTTCTATCTCCTTCAGACCAAACAAACCATAGAACCTTGTAGATCCGAGCTACAAATGCTCTGATTCCCACTAGGGGATATGTATGTAGAAGATCCACAGATCTTTGCGAGCACAATAATAACAAAACCTAGAATCCCACACAATTTGTTTCTTAAAATCCAAATGAGAAACTTTCCCAATCATAGAAATAGCAATTAAAACACACAAACATATCAAACATATTCATATATAAAGTCAGATAACTACATATATTTAGGTGCTCCATCTGCTCCCTTTATATAACAATCCCCTTACTCGAATCTCCCAATGCGTTATGTCTAGTTTGCGCTAGTCGTTACGCATACCAATATCAATCGAGGGTATTTCATTTTCCCTTTTCATAATCATTAAATCATCTTTCTTGTGTGAAAATAATAAAGCTTGATGCTCGCGCATCTTTATAAACAAATCAAAAGATTTAAATCGCTGCATCGTAAGATCCGAACTCACGCTCAGATCCTCAGGCCACCTTTTAACGCGAACAATATGATGCATGTCTTATTCCAGTTCTTCGATCCGAAACACCATTGCTTTACAGTCCCAGATTATCAGTTGGTTCCTACATTGGAAGAGTTCTCTAAGTTACTTGGGATACCTATTCTTGACCAAATGCCATTCGCCGGTCTAGAAAAGGTTCCTAGGTTCGAAGACATCGCGCCGCCTTTACACCTAAAGCGCCGAAGCTCATGGGAAACCGTATGGAGTTAAGGGTTTACTTGCTAAGTTCCTAATAAAGAAAGCCCGAGAATTCCTCAGAGCTATGAGTTTCCAAGCATTCGAAGACATCTTGGCTTTGCTAATCTATGGTTTGGTCCTATTTCCTAACTCGGATCAATTCATAGACGTGAACGCCATCAAGATATTCCTTACCCGCAATCCTATGCCTACTTTACTTGGAGACATCCTACATTCTTCCACACTGTATTGTCAAGAGACAAGGAACCTCATGTGTTGTATAATCTACTTTCCGTGGTTTATTTCCCACCTTCCTCAATCGCTTTTGAAGAACGAACAAAGGTTGAAGTGGTCTCAAGGTGATGTCACTCTCTCATTCGACATCCGCTTGTCTTTTCTCTCAAAAGGACTTCACATTCATTGAGCTGTGGAGAATTCCTAATGTACCACTCCTTCGCATAAGGGAGGTATCACTTACAACCCTTCTCTAGCTCTAGTTATGCTCAAGAGATGGTCCACATGATATGCTTCTCCAAGATATTGTGTTCGACTACAACCACGATCTCTAGAATTACCGATTTAAGGTTCATACACGCCGGCATGGTAAAGAAGATCGATACCAAGACTTTGGGGCACCAAAACTCCATTCCTTGGGAACCTTACCTCAAATGGGTGCGAGCTCGAGCTCAAACCTCATGATGCCGCTCACTGCTCTACCAAGAATTATGGAACCTGCTATAGGTGACGACTTACACCGCTCTCCATCCCGACATGCCCACCGATTTCAAGACTTGAAGAGATCTTGGATCTGCCTAAAAGAAGAAAGGGATACATTCAAGCTCGCTATGCAAGTGAGAAGAAGGTACTAGAGTTGACAAAGCTACTCACGAGGAGCTAAACATCAACACCTACTTCAACACCAAGAGGAAGCGCCTATGGGAGACTTAGAGTTTAGGATTTTGTTCTTTTGTTTTATTTTTCCGAACTATTTCTTGTACTCAAAAAGAAAAAGAAAAAGAGAATAAAAAGAAGCTAATAAAGTTTGTTCGTGCTTGTTTAACAAATTTAAATTCCTAAAGGTCCTTGAAAACATTGCATTGCATTTGCATAAACATCGCATATCATAGCATAACATTGCATAATAGGTACATTGAAGATCGGTTTTCTCATTTTCTCGCTATTTATTTTAGCAGAAATGGTTCTTGAACAGACTGTCAAAGATCTTAAGAATCAAAATGCTCAGTTCCAGGAAATGTTCACCAGCTTGGTTCAAGGCCAAGAGGATCTGAAGAAGCTCATCAATAGAAAGAAGAAAGTCATTGGTGTTCTCAACTTGGGAAGACGTCACAAAGGTGGTCCTAAGGTGGTCAGCCGGATAGAGTTCTCAGAAGGGAGTGTCAAGACTGAAGGAAGTGTCAAGGGCAATGAAGATGACCAACGTGAACTTGAGAAGAAGGAAGAAGATTATGAGAATGATAAGTACTCTTATGAGGATGACAAATACAAGCAACTTGAAGACTGTCTGAATGCTGTGGAAAATCTGAAGATGTCGGGGCTGAATTTTGATGATCTGAGTCTTGTTCTTGGTATGGTGATTCCTCCCAAATTCAAGGTTCCTACCTTGCCAAGTATGATGGCATTTCTTGCCCAAAGTGCATTGAAGTCCTATGTTCGTAAGATCAACCCCACACCGATGATGAAAGTCAGGATTCATTATTTTCAAGAGAGCTTGACCGGAATTCAGTTGGAGTGGTATTATCAGCTAGAGAGTGACCATATCCGTACTTGGAGTGACTTGGCGGATGATTTCTATAGATAGTATGAGTACAATGCTGAATTGGAACCCACTCGCATGCAACTACAGAGCATGTCTATGGGTCGTGATGAGAAATTCAAAGAGTATGCTCAGAAATGGAGAGAACTAGCAGGAAGAGTTCAGCCACCCCTGTCCAATAGGGAGTTGGTTGATATGTTTATGGGAACACTGACAGGCCCATTCTTCAATCATCTGATTGGAAACTCTTCAGCCGGATTCACCGAGCTTATATTGACAGGAGAGCTTATTGAAGATGGTATCAAAAGAGGAAAGATTCAAGTGGAGTCATCATCAAATGTCGCGAAGAGATCTTTTGGTGGTAAGAAAGAAGCCAATGTCGTGTATGGTCAGAAAAGCCGAGCCAAGACCGACCGTGCTCAATCTGTGGGGGCAATTGTGATCTCCAATTCTACATCAGCACAACCTCAACAAACAACGCAGAACCGTAACACGCCACAAAGATAGCTACGAAGATCAACATGCCTTTGTCGCGTTGCAGACATGTTGAAAGCAGAGTTGACCTTGAGGATCCTCCTCGTATCAACACTTCCTCTCCGAGATACAATCCTAATGCAAAGTGTACTTATCACTGCAACAGCCCAGGGCATAGCGCCGATGATTGTTGGGCTCTGAAGAACAAGATTCAAGATATGATTGAAGCTAAAGAGATTAAGTTTGATCCTCCTGTTGAGACTCCGAATGTGATCAACGCGCCTATGCCTAATCATGACAAAAGTTCCAATGCTATTGACAAGAATGCTTATGTTTTTATTATAGAGGACTTGACCATTCCTCTGATGACTGTTAAGAAGAATTTGCTGCAAGCCGGTGTCAATCCAGGATGCCCAGAGAATTGTCATTGGTGCCCATCTACCCCTGATGGTTGTGCTTGGTTGAGAAGACGTATTCAGTGCATGATGGATATCCGCGAAGTGCTATTTCTGAAACCATCCCCTGTGGAGAATCTGTGTGAAGACATGTCTAAGAAACTGAAGATCGAAGATCTGAGCGAAGTTGTACCAACTACATGGGATACCTTGGGACAGCCAAGTGGAAGATTCGATTACATGGTGAAGTATACTGTTCCTGAGAGCTACAAGATTCCTATTGAAGATGTCAAAGCCACCGGATGGGGAGATGAGTTCCCAGATGACTATGTTGATGTTAACACAATAAGGATTTCTTCTGCTGATCCTATGCCTAGAGTGGCACCTCTCATCATTACTTCTCTCGCACTGGCCCATATTCCTCTGACAAAGCTATTCCTTGGAATTATGGAGCTGATGTTTACTATCATGGCGTCAAGCAAAACCCTCTGACCATTGAGGACCTTACAGTTGAAGCTTTTATTCCTGACATTGACCACATCACCGGATCAAGTAAGGTGACCAGAACCGGAAGAGTGTTTTCTCCAGAGATCTCTCCTCCAAAAGACATCATGACTCAAACAGATCCCGCTTGCTCAACCAGCCCCGAGACTAGAGGAAAGAACCATGACTCATCCTCGCTCGCATGTATACCAAAGGAAGTTGCTAAAAATGCCTCCAAGCAAGAAATGGAGGAAATTCTGAAGATCATCAAGAAGAGTGACTACAGTATTGTGGAACAGTTGGGACAGACTCCATCCAAGATATCCATGCTTGCTCTGCTCTTGTGCTCTGAGGCTCATGCTAAAGCCTTGGTGAAGTTTCTGAAGAATGCTCATATACCGCAAGACACTACTACTGATCAATTTGAAGTTTGTATTGCTAGCCTGGCTGCCAACAATGACCTAGGTTTCTTTGATGCTGATTTGACTTCTGCCGGAAGGAAACATAACAAAGCCTTGCACATCTCTATCGAATGCAAGGGCATTACACTGTCTCATGTTTTGGTAGATACCGGTTCTGCTCTGAATATCCTACCAAAGAGTGCTTTTGACCGACTTGATGTTGAAGGATTGGTCTTGAAGCCCAGCAACATTATTGTGAGAGCTTTTGATGGTTCTAAACGAACAAAGATTGAGAGCTCATTCGCCTGCTAAAGTCGGTTCCTGCACTTTGACTCCACTTTCTTTGTCTGGATATCCGTCCAGCTTACTCTTGCCTACTTGGACGCCCTTGGATACATGGGGAAATCGTTGTTACCTCTACCTTGCATCAGAAGCTGAAGTACCCAGTGAAGGGGAATGTTGTTATAGTATGTGGTGAAGAGGAATACATGGTCAGTCATCTGCAGTCATTCCGATATCTCGAGATGGAAGGTGAATTCTTTGAGACTCCCTGTCAAGCTTTCGAAATAGTTCAAAGAGTCATGCCTGTTGACTCTCCTGTTACTTCTGAAGTTACACAAGTTTCGCCTAGGATGGCCTCGCTGAAAGATGCTCAAGCTGCAGTTGAAGAAGGAGGTAGTGCTATTTGGGGTCAACTCCCTGATCTTCCTTTCAAATCTGACAAGACCGGTTTAGGCTTCACCATCAAGGGTCAGAAGATGATACGCTGTGAACATGCTGGCCAACTTCCTTTCCGCATCAATCAGAGTGGAGTCCATGCTATAGAAGATGACGACGACGACTTCGACCTCAGCAAATGGATCTTCCCAACTCCCGACAACGGACTCAGCAATTGGAAGACTGAAGACGTCATACCAATCTCCTTTAGACAGGAGTAATTGCTTTTGTTTTCTGTTTTGCTTTTTGTTTTTTATGCTTTGAACAATAAACTTTAAAGCCTAGTGCCTTGCCCGGGGCATCGTGGCTCGTTTGTGAGGGTTATTATCTGTCATTTGCATATTTTCATTCAATAAAATCGTTGGACTTTTGCATTTAAATGTTGTTTTCTTTCTTTTTACTTTATCACCCCTTCAAAAGCTATGTGTTTCTTACACACACCCACGTGATACACTGCAGAATCACTTCGAATCTCGTTGATAATAACTATGCTATTGCTAAATATGACTTCGATAATCTGATCTACCAAGCCGAAGACGAAGGTGAGGAAGATTGTGAAGTGCCAGGAGAACTTGTCGATCACAAAGAAGAAGAGCGAGTTATACAAACCCACACGGAGAGCCATTGAGGTTGTGAATCTAGGTAATCGACAAAGATGTAAAAGAGATCAAGATAGGAGCAGGTCTTGAGAACAGTGTCAAAGAGAGATTGGTCAAGATGCTACGAGACTATATTGAAGTTTTTGCTTGGTCATACGAAGACATGCCAGGGTTAGACATTGATATTGTGGTACACCGGTTGCTGACAAAAGAAGGTTTTCTCCCAAGAAATGTATGTTCGTCAGATGCGGCCCGAGTTGTCGAGAAGATCAAAGGCGGTTATAAAGCGCCTACGCCGATTTTCTAGTCATACTTCTTATCCACGGTTGCAAACGTGGTACCGATCTAAGAAGGATGGTAAAGTATGAATGTGTGTAGATTACAGAGATCTGAACAAAGCGAGTCCGAAAGACGATTTTCCACTTCCTCATATTGATGTCCTGGTTGACAACACCGCTCAACACAAATTTTTGTCCTTCATGGATGGTTTCTCCTACACAATCGATCAAAATGGCTCCTCAAGACATGGAGAATACTACTTTCACATGGGGCACTTTCTCACATAAGGTCATGCCGCTCGATCGAAGAATGTTGGCCACTTATCAGCGGCCATGGTGGCATTATTTCATGAAATGATTCATCACGAGATAGAGGTCTACGTCGACGACATGATAGCTCGATCCTGCATCAAGAAGAACATCTCGATCATTTGTGGAAACCGTTTGATAGGTGAAGAAGCATGATCGAGACTTAATCCCAACAAGTGCACCTTGGAGTTAGATCCTAAACTCCTAGGGTTTGTTGTCGCGGTAAAGGTATTGAGGTTGACCCCGCCAAGGTCAAAGCTATTTAAGAGATGCCAGCTCCCCGCACCGAGAAGGAAGTCAGAGGTTTCTTGGGACGTTTGAACTACATTGCCAGATTCATAGCGCATCTAACTGCTACTTGTGAGCCAATCTTCAAGTTACTGAAGAAAGATCAAGTAGTGGAATGGAATGACGATTTCCATATCGGTTTTGACAAAATCAAGGAATACCATGTAATCTTCCTATCCTCGATGTCACCGTCAAGGAAGACCTCTTATCATGTACTTGACAGTTAGAGAACTCAATGGGTGTGTTGGGCAACATGACGAGTCTGGTCGAAAAGAGTATGCAATATACTACCTTAGCAAAAGTTTACCGATTGTGAAACAAGATACACAACTCGAGAAAACTCGCAAGTTTGGTTGGGTCTCACCGACTAAGACAAGATATGTTGACTTACGCTACCTTGTTGATCTCCAAGATGGATCCGATAAAATACATATTTGAGAAACCAGCTCTCCGAAGAATAGCACGATGGCAAATGATCTTAACCGAATACGACATCCAAGATACTTTCGTAAAGCCATCAAAGGAAGTGTAGTAGCCGATCATTTGGCTCATCGTCAGATGACTATCACCATGCGCTCGAGTTTCCATTTAAAATGTTTTACTAGTTACGATTGCAAAGAACCAGACCGACGAAGGACCCGAACAAGGATCCCGATGGATTATGGTCTTCGATGGAGCCTCAAACGACGGCAATGGCATTGGCGCCATCATTACATCCCCTACAGGCGGACACACGCCATTCACTGCCAGACTTTGCTTCAGTTGTATGAACAACATGGCCGAATACGAAGCGTGCATCATGGGTATTAAAGCTGCTATTGACTTAAGAATCAAGTTCTTGCAAGTGTATGGAGACTCAGCCTTAGTGATCAGTCAGATTAAGGGCGAATGGGATACGAAGCATCCGAATCTCATTCCATATCGAGAGCATGTTCTAAGTCTGATCCCCTACTTCGAAGAAATTACTTTTGATCATATTCCACGAGAAGAGAATCAGTTGGCAGACGCATTGACTACTATGTCGTTTATGTTCAAGGTCATACGGGACAACGAGGCTCCCCAAGTCATCATTGAAAGGTTTGACGAACCAGCATACTATTGTGAACTTGATGCAGAAGAGAAATTGTGGTTCTACGACGTGAAGAGGTATCTTGAGACTCAGGAATATCCCGCTGGGGCATCTATCAATGATAAGAGGTTCTTGAGAAGATTTGAATCCAAATTCTTCGTCAACAACGACATCTTATACAAGCGCAACCACGACTTGTGCTTACGCCGCGGTGGATCGTAAAAACAAAGAAAGGCATCATGGAAGAATTACACGAAAGCATTTGGTACCCACTCCAGTGGACATACCATGGCTAAGAAGATTTTGAGAACAGGTTACTATTGGTCCACCATGGAAGCTGATTGTCACCGCTATGCTCGATCTTGTCACAAATTCCAGATATACGCAGACAAAGTGCACGTACCTCCTGTACCGTTGAATGTTCTAACCGCTCCATGGCCATTCACAATGTGGGGCATTGACATGATTGGAGAAATCAAGCCCACCGCCCAACGGACATCGCTTCATCCTTGTGGCAATTGACTACTTCACCAAGTGGGTAGAAGCGTACTGCTCGCATCTCGTTACCAAGAATTTTGTGGCTCGATTCATCAAGCATAATCTTGTCTGTCGGTATGGCACTCCCAAAAGGATTATCACAGATAACGGTTCTAATCTTAACAACAAAATGATCACCGAACTCTGCACGCAGTTCAGGATCACGCATCACAACTCTTCTCCATATCGGCTAAAGATGAATGGCTAGCGGAAGCCGCCAATAAGAACATTAAGAAGATCATAGTAAGATGAAAGTGACCTACAAGGATTGGCATGAGATGTTACCGCTTGCTCTTCATGGTTATCGACTACAATACGAACTTCACCGGGCAACCCCTTCTCTTGTATACGGTATGGAAGGGCCCCGCTTATCGAGGTTCGATACCTCAACCGTAGTCCTCCAGACGCAGAGTTAGGCGAAGACTAATAGATCCGCATCACCGACCATATCAAATTGATTGACGAAACGACTCGCATCCGTCCCGCCATGGATGATCTATCGTGGTTTAATGATCGAGCATTCAACAAGAAAGTGAAACACCGAGTCTACCAAGTCGGTGATCTAGTAGTCAAGCGTATCATTCTTCCACAAGGTGATCCTGTGGGAAAATGGACTCACTCACGAGGGACCGCTTGTAGTCAAGACAGATTTTCCCGTGAGCTATGATACTTAGCACCATGGATGGTGAAGACTTCCACACCATGTGAACGCAGATATAGTCAAAAAATACTACGATAAATGAGACCCGCTAGGTCGACGATCTTAAGGTAAATAGCATCCCGACGAACCAAAGAGGTTCGGCAAAATTTAAGGATATATACAAAAAATGTACACCGACAAGTCGAAACCCTAAAAGGCTTGGGCAAAAAGGGTATCCCAGACTAAAAACCCGAAGGGCGGTCTAGGTAAAAGTTGGGGATTTAAGCGTACGACTATGTCTCGTCCAGATCACCTACCCATGCATCACTATCAAGATTCAAGATTCAAATGGCTAAAATCAATTCATTCACTTTCTAACGACAAGAAGGAGATGAGATAGTCAAATATATGAGTACTAGCATAGTTGGAACTCGAAGAGATTGTTTCTGCATAGCTTTTTACTTTCCTTGTATACAAACTGCTTGGCCATACGCCACCTTTTCGAATTAATACAAGTTTCTTTCTCTTTACAAGTGTTCGGTTTTGTTGTTTTTTACACAAAGTCCAACGTTTGCCTTGAATGATTATATGCATTTGACAATAAAAATCTGTTTACAAACATAACGAAAAACAGGTATACGAAAGTAATTACTACAGGCTCTAAGAATTGAGATGAAGACGAAAGTCCCCAACACATTCCCTCGCAGAGTACAATCCCCACAGAGCCATCGCTCATCACAAACCTTTCCCAGCAAAGTACATATCTTCTTCCACTAATCTTCAAGCAGTAATGTTTCATCTCCAACAGAGGTATTTATCCCCAGCAGAATATCTCTCAATCATCATTCCCCCGACAGTATCCAGACTCGAAACTTGGTCAGATAGTGCATCAGAGGAAAGCCTACACCTCTTAATCCCCAGCAGGATCTACACACAAGATTCCCGACGCAGTGCTCACCAGATCTCCATATCCCCAGCAGGGTCGACATACAAGATCCCCAGCCTTCCACCATTACCAGTGGAGCATTCCCTAGCTTTATTCCTCAACACCAATGTCCTGACTCGAAACTTGGTCAGATAGTGCATCGGAGGAATCGAAGACACCTATTCTTATTCCAAGTCAAGGTTTCCGCGGTTTCATCCCCAAGAAGAACACCCACATCTTCTTCAAGATGGACATGTTTTGAAATACCACAACATCTAGCATTCATACATTATTCATAAAAGTCATAAATTGTGCATATATCATTCATACACATTGACATGCATCATAACCTGCATAGGACTAACTATATCCTGTCAAAATCTTTTCTGTTTTTTCCCAAACAGGTGAAAGTCACTTCCAAAAAAAGACAGGTCCAGGATTAATACCCGAAACCAGACGGGAAACCCTATCCGAACGACCACCCAGATTGTCCTCCGACAACAGGCATTGGATCAACACCCGAAGCACAACAGGGAAGCTATCCACATTCAGCTGCCTATTATCCTCTCAGAGTAATCAAGACGAAGTTTTATTCTGATTCTCTCTTATTATCAACAAGAATCACGTAGTCTCGTGCATTTAATTCGGCTATCTTGGATGGCATCTTAAGCCCATCTCCGACTATTTGTCGACATCTCTCCACTTTCGAATCGCATATTTGGTTAAAAACCAATACAAACCAATAACTTCATTCAAAGACGAAAAGTAAGTCTAACGTATTTACTCTCATCAGAATAACCCATGTTATTTAATATTAAATTATATTATTATTTTTGAATTATCGTTGACGATTGTTTTGACAACAAAAATAATTATATTAATCGGTATATTTATTAATATATTTAGCGACGTTTTTTCGTTCGTAAAATATTTTTCGGACCGATATTTAATTTTCCTAATTAAATTAACAAATTAAGTTAGTAATATAATTAGATGTTATATTTAGTGTATTAAGAATAGATGAGGGGCATGTGAGCAATTTACCAAAGTTTTTAAAAACATTTCTCCACCATTTCCAAACATAACACCAAAAATACCAAAGTTTAGAAGTAGGAGAAAAAGCTAGGTTTTGTTGAGAAGAAGAAGAAGAGGAGAACAAGAAGAAGAGCAAGACTTGGTTGAAGAATCATCTTGATACCCAAAGCTTGCTAGGTAAGGGGTTTGATTTATTTCATTTAGTTAGGGTTTGATGGATTTTAGTTTGATTGGGGGAAAATTGATAGATAGTATAGAGTGTGTTGGGTGATTGTTGGAGGGTTTAGAAGATTTGAGTTTGGTGTAGATTATATGAGTGTTGTTGTTTGTAG
Source organism: Vicia sativa (assembly GCA_021764765.1). Lineage (NCBI taxonomy): Eukaryota > Viridiplantae > Streptophyta > Magnoliopsida > Fabales > Fabaceae > Vicia > Vicia sativa. Next base: position 217,394,524 of record CM038793.1, read on the forward strand.
GATGTTGTAGAATGAAAAATGAAATAGAAATGTTAATGGCAATTAGGAAAGAAGAAACGGCAAAGATGGAAATGGTGTGCATTTTGTCAGAATATGTATACATGTAAAGTTTAGAAAGTATCTTAACTGTGTGTCACAAAAATCAAAACATGAAAGAAAAAAAAAGTATTAAAAAAATCAAATGGCACATGTATCCGTATGAAAATACGGTGCTGTTGTAACATTAAATGGCAAGCTAGCATTTCTCAAATGGAAATTGTAGGTAGCATTTCTCAAATGGAAATTATAGGTGTTTTACTGTAACATGCATTTTTGTTTCATGTGAAATAAAATTTTACCTGCATAATGATAATAAATGGCTACTGGTTTTTTTTAGTATGCCAATCCCACCTAGCAACCCTTAATAACTATAAAATATAATTAGGGGATAAGATAGCCGATTAAATTTAGAACCCGATTATGTTCCGATTTTTCGATTTCGGTAAATTCGGCGACGGAGCAAGTTGCTCCGAATTCGATGAAAACTGACGTGCTAGCTAAGTTTGACGTGTAGAACGTAGTGGTGAAGTTAGTTTTTCGAAATTGTGAGTTTTTACGGAACGACCCGAAATAGGCTAAATTACGGTAAATTGACCCGGATTGAGTTTTAGTCATTTTAAGACGTATATGAACTATCCGATTTTGAAGTTGATGTTTATAAATTATGCCGGTAAATAAGAATGATTTCGCGACGATTATTGATGTTTTTACTATTTTTCCGTTTTTAGGAATTGATAGATTAATTGACGGTGATGTTTGCGACGGTGTATATAATTACGAATACTTGTTGTTTATGCGATGCGATGACATGTTTATGTGATGTGAATAAATATGGCAAAGTAGACTTTATGTTAATTGTGATGAGCGATGATGATATGTTGTTGTGTGGTCTTTATGTATTGAGTCACATACATTTCATAAGCGAAGAGGGCTTTTATGCCAAGCGATGATGGCTTTTATGCCGAGCGAAGTTGGGCTTTATGCCAAGTGTCCCTAATTACGGACAAAGCGATGGGTACCACATGCATAACATAGTCGTGTCTCATGGAGTCCATTATGTTTATTTTGGAGTCGGTTATGTTTATGTTCGAGTTGTTTATCATTGAGTTCTTAATTGATGAATGATAATTGAATTGCGACGGTACATGGTGTTTTGTGTTGATGTGAAGATAATGATTATGTGACGAAGTTGATGTGTTGATTTATACACCAAATGCTAATTTAAAGTATGTAAGTTTAAATATATGTTGATATACTTTATTTAACTTATATCAATTATAATTCCAACTATCTACATATTCCATCATTGTTTCTAATTATATATTTTGGAATTATCTCACCCCTTTACTTGTTTCGCCGTTACCTATATATTGGTAACGTGCAGGTGATCCCCGTGGATGGGGAGGATAAGCTCGAGTCACTTTATTTTGTGTCGTTCCGTTCTGGTCGTAGTAACACTCAGGATTTGGGCGACGACATTGTTTTGATAGGATAGTTTGTAGATACTATCTTATTATGTGATAACAAAGGTGTATTGATGACAACATGATGTTATGTATATTTTGTAAACATATCCACGTGAATATTCATATGTTTATATGATGAATTATGTATGATTCGGTATATCCGATTTTTGATGTGCATTATAATGCTAATTGTTGGAAGTGCGAAGATGTGATGCCTCAATTTTATTAAATGGAATTTTGAAACTTTGATTTTATTATATAATTACGCGGGGTAGAATTGGGGTGTTACATCTACCGGATGCCATCTTAAGCCCATCTCCGTGCTCCCTGTAACTCTTCAGAATATCTCAGAGCCCAGCGCACGACTCATTCCTCAACATCAATCTCTCCGGATGGCATCTTAAGCCCATCTCCAACGACTCTCCTATTCACTCAACAATCTTGAGTCTAGCGTACGACTCATTCCCCGGTGAAGTCTCCATCTTCTCCAAATGGCATTTGTAAGCCCATTCCCGTACATCATCAATCAACGGCGAGTGCAAATTTTCAGGTGTACTCGAGTGTTCAATCATCTTCTACCTTCAGGTCACAAAAGGCAAAGTGCCAATCTAGCCCTTCCAGACAAGAAGATTGAATAGGGCAGCTGTCATACCCCAAAATTTTCCCTCCTACTCTTCAAGACATTTCTCATATCCATGCTCAAAGAATCCCCAAGGGTTGACCATACAAACCCTCTACTAGACAATCAACCCAAACTAGGGTTTGGCAATTCTCAGATCAACATGGTTTTCCAACATCACCAGTGATCATCATGCCTCCTCATATGCCTCAAAGAATCTCCATGTCAAGTTTCAAGCCCAAGTCAAGTTTCTCGACAATTGCTCGATGGTTGAAAATCGCTGTAATGGACAAAAAGTCAATCGTGGTCAACATATACCAAACTTCATGATTTTTGGTCAACATCCATATTTTGAAGTGACATTCATCATTTGATCAAGGGTTGATCATGATTCATCAAGAAAACTCAAGATTTGATCAAAAGTCAAACTTTCCAGATTAGGGTTTTTTGAGGAAAAGTCAACTGAACTTTGACTGAGCATAACTTCTTCATAATTTATCAAATTTTTTTCCACCACCTCTCATTTTGAAGAGAATTCAATTCTCTACAACTTCATGTCTGACAAGCATGGTAAGAAAATGCTTCATTTTGAAGATATGGATCAAAACATTACAGGTCATTTTCAAAGTCAACAAAAAGTCAACTTTTTGTAATGAAGTGTTATTGAGCATGGAAACTCCAATTGAGATTAAACCAAAGAGGTTGTTTAGAGGACATCTAGATCTTTCAAAAAAGTCCAATAACACTAAAACATGTTAAAAATTGAGCAAGACACACCTTGCACAAGTTGGGCATTTTTGAAGAGGTGCACAAAGGGAAATACTTGTCAAAATCCAAAATTTTGCAAATGGGCCTAAGTTTTCTTGATTCAAACTTGTTCCTCAACTAATTTGGAACCTCCAAGCCCAAGGCCACGAATTTTATCTTTATTTTTCTATTTAATTTGGATTTTTAATCATTTAAAAGCCAATTAAATTAAAATAAAAGGTAGAAAATCAAAATTAAATGCAAATTGGATTTTTCTCTCATTCTTGAGGTCCAAGCAATCCATAAAAGCTGACAATTTCGAAATTGACTTTGATTTGGCAAGAAATTGATGAAAATTGGATCAAAAAGGAAAGATTTGGTTTCATACAAAATCAAATATTTTTACATTGATTGATTCTTTATTTCCTCTTGATTTCTGACCTAAATACATCTATTATATATACACAATGCCTACACATGAGAATAGGATAGAAAAATTGCCTCAAGAACCCTATTCCAAACTCAAAAAAACCGTGGGTTACAAGACATTTGCAGCCCTAGTTTTAGCTCGTTTCAATCAATTCTAAGCATCCCATTATGCTCTTGAGGTCTCCCGAATCGATCCGCACCTTACAAATCACAAAACCATCAAGAATTGTGAAACCCGATTTCGGTTTGTCCTTCTTTTTTCAAATTCGATTTTTATCATTCATGCATATTTAACGTGCTTTGATGCTTGTTTTGTGTTTAGCATGGAGTTTGGAAACTTTCAGCATAGTTTGATTGGAGTTTAGTGGCCTGAATCGAAATCCACCATGGCTAGAGTTCCCTGCTCAATTGGGATCTTTTGAAATACGTAAAATTGGACAAAACCAGTACCACCATCGTGTTTAGAATGTTGTTTGCAATCGATTCATGTATCCATAACTAACTTATATTGCCTGTATGAGATTTTAGAATTTTGCAGGGGCCTTAGTGTCGAGTAAGACCGACGTTAACTGTTTGAAATTTCAAACGAAGAAGATGAAGATCTTCGCGTGTGTGTTTTTGATTCCCAGGAAACGAATTCGTTTAACTTGTTTTTGTTTCATTATGCTAACACGTACACACTCCAGCTCAGTTGGTCAAGGCAGCGCGCGTGTGTACCCATGGTCTTGTGTTCGATCCCTGGCCATGACATATATTTTTATCACTTATCAAACTAAACCTTTTCTCTTATTTTCCTTTTTAAATATTTTCATGTTAATTTAATTTATCTTTAAATAATTTTTTTTTCATGCATTTAAAAAACACCAAAAATATTTTCCTTTTACATTTTAGTCAGAAAAATACTTATTTAATTTTTAACATTAAAATTAATATTTTTGCATGCATATTCTACTTAATTGTTAATTAATCATTAACTTGACTTTTAATTGCTTTTAATCATCGAAATCGATCCAGAAAATTACCAAAAAATAATTTATTATCTAATTGTCATTACTAACATGAAACCTTTTTCCTCATTCAAAAATCTTATTTTTACTAACATTTTTCTCTTATGCAATTTTCTCGTATTTTCCGATTATGTATCTGTTCACAGGTTGTAGCGTTTCGGACTATTTTTCTCGTTTTTCTTTTCAATATTATGTAACTGCCTATGAGATGTAATAGTTAATTAGGATTTTACTTTCCGTACTCCTATTATGTACCTGCCCCAAAGCCATGTAATAGCGTAGGACTTTATCTTTTCCGCACTTTACTTTCCACAATTTATTTTCTGCACCCTATAAGCTGTTAGTAACTAGGCGTGTATGGCAAGATAAAATTGGACATAGATCACTCATAATTTCAAGATAAAATATCTGAATTTGGCACACTCTTTTCACACATGCACCCCTTAGGGTAATTCTCTCTCGTTGCCTTACGATTACAAATGGTCAAGTCCCCTCGAACGTAGAGGTATCCTAGCACCGTTGCCTTCAAAATATATCATCATAGTCCCTTCGATACAAAGATCATAGACCCATGATGTCGCCTACGAATACATGATCTCGTCCCTCGATTGTTGCCTACGAAAAGTGATGATCGTCCCTTCGAATGTGCTAGGATACTCCTACAAGTTTCCTTCTATGACCATCCAATGTCCCTTCGAATGTCCCTTTACATCCAACGAATAGGGTTACCTACCAACCAATGGTACGAATAGCACTATTCTGAAGGAAAGTAAAACAACACGAAAATGACCATTCTGAGTAGGTAATAAGACTTTTAGTTGCTTGCTCTATCAAAATACTTTTTACACCACACACTTTTGTCAAAGTTCAAACTCTTTTCAAAACGAAACATTTCTGAACACTTTGTATACATTCCTACATGAATCATTACAAAGTCAAAGCGAAATGCCTTTTTAAAGTTTTTTTTCAAACACACAGAAAGCAATTTTTAAAATGATCTAAGAGCAACTAAGAGCCCGTAGATAACTACGGATGGAAAGGGGTGTTAATACCTTCCCTTTTCATAACCTTCTCCCTTACTCAGAATCTACGAAGGTCTTTTCCTGTTCTTTTCACCTTCCCTTAATTGGATAAAAGAAAAGTCGGTGGCGACTCTTGCTATCCTCAACATTTGCGATACAAAAATCTCAAAGTCAGTCACACCAGACATGTAATCGGCGACTCACGGGAGACACTCTAAAGAGAGAATGCCTTAGGGATTTTTAGATCATTTTACCGCTCGCTTGACTTGTATACTTTAATTTTAAGGGTTGCTTGGTATTATACTTGTGGGAGATCCTACACCAATCCGTGTTTTAGTAGCAATAGATCGTCATGACCGTTAGGCGATACCAAACGGTCAACATGATGGCTACGTTAGTGTGACACTTTGGATGTCCCGATACTCTTCATTTCCAAGTTGAGGATAATATTTGGCTTCGTGGTGTCATCAGACTAACTAAACTTTTAGAACCCTAATTGACCCATCTTGGCCATTAGAAGGTGAGATACGGCTTTGGTGTAGACCGAGGTTGGTTGATACTGATGCTACGCTCATGAAGATCAGCTTTTGGGATATTTTCGGTCAACCACTTGGTAGTCGATTGAAATAAACGCCCACGAGAAAGATCAATGATGTGAGATTCCTAGAACCCTACTATTATAGGACGTGATGAACCAACTCAAACTTTGGTGGGTAATCACCTATACTTCATGCAAGCCTTAAACCTAGGCTCTTTGTGTGATTTGTTCGTGTGCTAAACATGACATCATGACATCATCGCATTGCATATCATCTCTAACTATTTCAAGGACCTAGGATTTATCTTTGCTCGCTTTGTAGGGATCATGGCTTCGAAAGACTATCCAATCGCTTGGTGTACCTTCTCAACTCAAAGATTTGGTTTCAGAAATTCCCGGTCATGCTCAGTTCATTAAAAGACATGGTTATCTACTTGATTCGGTTATCTCTGGTTTTGAAGAAGATATGATGCATGTCTTATTCCAGTTCTTCGATTTTGACAGTTTGAAGTTGCCAAAATACGAGATGGTGCATGTATTCTTGCTGTCGCACCCCAAAATTTACCCTCCTAAGCTCAGGGTTTCAGCTTCCGGAAACGACTTTTGAGTTTGTGTTTATAAGGAGTGATCATGAGGCATCCTCCTTTGAAATTGCACAAGATCAAGACTTTATTCCCTTGTATTTCTCATAAGATCATTGCATCACTAACAGTTTCAGAACAGGATAGATCATGCGTATGCTCCTAAAGTCAAAGTTAGGATTTTATAAAAAATTTCATCTGTTCAAGATATGATCAATTAGGGTTTGACTCCACTCACCTCAATTGATCTATCTTAATCAATCATCAACATTTGATCTTCAAATTTCTAACTTTTTCTTATGATCTACCTTGAATCGACCAATTAGGGTTTTGATCGAAGATAGTGAATCATTGACTTTCTACTCAATGGATGACCTATTTGCTTAAAGATTGGTCTTAACATCTTCAATGCAACATCTTGACCTAATTTCTTGGTTCAAAACATTACAAAATCCATGTTTCTTCATCAGATAAATTCTGAATCATCTGATGAAATTCATCTGTTCAAAAAGTCAAACTTTGACTTTTGTTCAACCTTTTCAAATCCAAACTTTTTCAATCATAAAATCATTTCAAATAATCCATCATGATCATAAAAAATCAAGAAATATGAAAAAGTCAAGATTTGAATTTTTTCTAACACTTAGAAAACATGGTTTTTCCTCACTTTCATGGCCATTTTTCACCTAGATCCATTTTGATTCAAGAAAAACTCAAAACATAAAAGTTGTAGGTCTTGTTACAAGCTTTCTAAAAAGTCCAAGAACTTGCAAAAACACTTTGTGTAGAAAGGGTTTTGATTTTGAAACATAAAGCTCCAAAACCATGGATTTCAAAAATCATGCATTAAAGTTACAAGTTATTTTGCAACTTTCTTCCTTCTAGAAGCCTTGTCACAACATGAGATAGGATTTAAGAGAAAAATCTGATGGAAATGGCTAGGAAATGATAAAAACACTTGAGTTTTTTAAAAACAATGATTACAAGATTCCATTTGCATTTAATGAAGGAATATTCCTTTCTTAAGCCTTAAGCTTCCAAGTTGTAAGCTCTAAGCTTATCTTACCTTGCCATTTCCGAATCCTTTGCCTATAAATAGAGGTTCTCACTTCATTCAAAACGAAACCTAAAAAAAAAAAAATCAAAACTTACTTTCTCACCCATTTCTTATTTTGCAAGTTTCTAACTTTCAAAGGGGTTAGAATTCCAAATTGCAAATACTGCAAGTTCTTGCCAAAGATGTTATTCAAACATGTTCTAAACATCATTTAGAAGTTGTTTGGAACTTCAAACCATCGAAAACAAGCCGTAATCAGCTTCCGTAAATCACTTCCAAAACTCATAAAATGCAAATTTGAGCCATAACTTCCAAACTCCAAATCCACTCATGCTTGTCTTGATTTCACACTTCACATTCTATACAACATATAGAAACTGTCCAAACACTTAAACAAGTTCTGGATCAGCTCTATCATCATCTTCTATTTTCAAATTAACAACCCGCAACTTGACTTGGTCGAGAGTTCCAGAACTTTCAGATTAATCTAAGAGTAAAAACATACTCAGTGAGGTTCAGGGAAGCTTAATCAATCATTACTTTGTACCTGGAAGCTGCCATACTCGATCTGGTATTTGATACTAAGAGGTGAGTTTTCAAAACTTTGATACCTCCATACATGCATCTTTAGCTTCAAATTTGAAAAGGAAAATGTAGATATCCTATCACTAAAGCTATCTGGATCCTTAATTTAAACTAAAATTAACTGAGTTCAAAGAATTAATCATTTTTTCTGTTAGGGTTTAAATTGGGATTATCAAAATTCACGTTCATCTTTGATTATTAATTTTAACAAGGTACATGGTAAGAATCGTGATGAAATTCCAGACAAAATTGTATTTTGAACTTTCAAAATTGATGAAGAAACGAAGAAATTTGAAACTGAGCCATGGATGTTGCTCGCGCCTGTTTCCACGAAGAAGATGAAGTGGAAATTCAAATTTTAAAAGCTGGGTTTATAATATATATTTGTAGTTTAAGTAAAAACAATGGATGTATAGCCACCCCAGTGGTAAAGCCAGCACGCTTTAAAACTTTCTCAAGGTCCAGGTTCGAACTTCGAACCTTTTTAATAAAGCAAGCAAGTCGAGGTTGCTTCTCCAGAAGCACTTATGAGGTTAAACCCTCCAGAAGTACTTCTGAAGCTTCTACTCCTAGAAGCTTTCCATTTCAACACTCTTCAGAAGCATTTCTAATGCTTCTATCCCCAGAAGCATCAAGCTTCTACCCTTAGAAAATTTTAGTTTTACACTTTAGAAGCACTTAGTGTTTCTACCTCCGAAGCATCTAGCTTCTACCCCGTATAACCAATTTTCTAACATCCGTATGCACCTTCTAACATCCGTATACCATTCTAAGCATCCAGAAGCAGCATGCTTCTACATGCCCCTGCAAGATACCTCCAAAGCGCCTAGAAGCTGTCGCTAAGCCTCTCGCCTGTATGTTAGCTCGATCTTTCGTATAGCCAACTTCAACCCTTCGTACAACTTCCAACATTTTTCAAAACTTCATTTTTCAAAACTCCTTTTAAACAAGGTGATTAAATGACAAGTCAAGCACATGGCTCAGTGGGAAAACCCTTCACTTCTAAGCCAAAAGTCCAAGGTTCAAACCTCCTTAGGACCAAAAAACTCTTTTTTATCACTAATTTTCTCAAGTTTTTCAACAAACTTCAACATTTTCAAAAACTAATCAAAACTTCTCATTTTGAGATGATTTTTTGCACACTTGTCATTTAATATACCTATTTTATGATTATGTCAAAAATCCAAAAATATTTTCTTTTTTTGATTATATTTTTATTAAGTCAAAAAATGAAACATTTTAAGTATTTCTTAATACTTTTCAAAAAATGCTTTCTTTCCAATTTTCAAACTTAAATCTTTTTAAAAACTTCTTGTGAATATCCTTCACTTTTCAAAATCATTTTCAAAACCCCATCTAACACACTTTCACAATTAACTTACAAACCTCGATCCAACGTCGAGTGCATTTTCAAATTTCTTTTCATAATAAAAACCCAAGTATTTAAATCGTTGGTTGCTAGATCAATTGTTTAAACACTTGTAAAAAATGAACTTCGAATCTTTAAATCATTGGATGCTAGTCCAAATGTTTAAAGATTCTTAATAACGTGAACTTTGTTTCACTTCACTCTTTCATAAGAAAAACTTTTGGATGATAGACGACTCATTGAGCATTGAGCTCCTCTTGTTTCTAGTATTTGAATCGTAGGATGCTAGTTCTATTGTTCGGTACTTTTCACCCACTTAAAATCAATTCAACTCACTCAAATCCTTTTTTTATCGCTCATATGCGACCATCAAAACTCTTTTCATAAAGAGTGTAATAGCCATTTCAAACACGAACGAGGACTTAAGCTTTTCAAACAAACTAAACAAGTCCAAGTTTAAACATTTGAAATGTCTAATGCACGATTTTTCTTATAAAATCAACACAACCAACTTAAAACCTTTTTGAGAGGAACTACGGAGTTTTGACTTTCCCATTGCACAAGAGAATACATAGGCACACGGTTTCGAAACCGTGCCAAACTCAAAATAATAATAAACAAACCCTTTTTTTCTTTTGTATTCATAACTTAGCAATAAACACACACAAACACTTAGAACTAAATGGGTCCCATCGAGTACGATGGATGTAAGGGGTGCTAATACCTTCCTCTTACATAATCGATTCTTGAATTCATTTCTTTTGGTCACGTAGACCGCCTTTATCCGCATCTCGTGGGGTTTTATCTATATTTTCCCGCTCTTTTAGAAAAATAAAATTAGGTGGCGATTTCACTATTTTTGAAAATTAAATAATTTTTGAAAATCGAGTTGCTTCACTTGCCATGCATACTGAAGCATTTTATCAAACAATTGTCGTACATGTTCGAGGTCTTCTCGCCGATTCGATCGCCGCACTCAAAATCGAACATGAAAGATGGAGTTTTCCGTGTCCTCTACAAGTTCCGCTAGAAATTATTTCGATTCTGACTTCAGAGCGAAAAATATGAAGTGTCGAATCGATGGTTCAAGTTGAGAATTGTTGCAAGACATGCTTGGAATTTGCCCAGCCAAGCCAGGACTTTCATCGAACAGTCATGTGGCAAATTTCAAACACTTTTTTCTCCATGATTATGGCTCCCTTTAAGCGAGCGACAAACTGCAAAGTTGTTCTACCCCACGCGATATTTCCAACGACGTCGGCTTTGCATTATTCGGTCGAATATCCCGAATTCATTATTTTGGTCACGTAGACCGCCTTATCCGCATCTGTGGGGTTTTATCTATATTTTCCCGCTCTTTTAGAACAAATAAAATTAGGTGGCGATTTCACTATTTTTCGAAAATTAAATTATTTTTGAAAATCGAGTTGCTTCAACTGGAAACTTCACTGGGGAAAGATCTTTAAAATTCTTTTTGACTAAGCGAGTCAACCCTAGTTTAGTTCTTCGCATGTGTGTGGTGTTCGTTTATGGATTTGATGTTTATTGCCTATTATTTCTTTATATTTTGTATACTATCCTGTTAATGTATATTACAATATTGGGAATTTGTTGGTTATGATTCATAGATAAACCCAATACCCAGGCTTCTAGGAAACATTAAACTTAGAGTGGTTGAGTAGCTTAGGTCCATTGGACATCCGTGTTCCTTGATCGACGTGAAGACCACAACTTAGAGTCAGGCTTTAAGGGATTGTTGCACCGTATGCTAGTGCGGACAACAATTTTGGACAAATGGCCTATAACTCTAAGTATTAGGATGTCCAAAATCGAGATCAATCGCTCAAAAGTTTTTGAGTATTCCTTTAAGAGCCGCTTGGAGTATACTTTTGAAAATACTATTGTCATGGCGATAATATTTTTAAAGGGATCCGAGACTCAAGAAACATTTAGCAAAAACATTAGCACCAACCTTTGTTGGGGAATTTGGTTACCATGTCGACCATCCAATGACCTATCATGTGATCTAATCGTTATTGGATCCATAACTCATTTGCATTTTGCATTAATCATTCATGTTTCATCATATTTGTTGCCATTTAGAGGTATCTTTAAAAACTCGTTTGAAAGTAATCGACTGTAATGGATTAGAACAATCCTCATATCAATTTCAAAATTCGAATAGGCTAGGAAAGGTGTACATGCTCAATTGAAAACTTTCATACCTATTGGATTTTAGAGCTTTTGGATGTTGACATTGATCACAACGCTTTGAAAGCTCTGGTAAAGTTCTTTGATCCTTCTCTGAGGTGTTTTACGTTCCAATATTTCCAGATGGTCCCAACAATTGAAGAGTTTGAAAGATTGTTGAATTGGCCTTTAAAATATAGTTTTCCTTTTACCAAGTTGGGGGAGAGTGTAGACGCAAGTGATGTAGCAGCTGCTTTGAATCTTCCGATCCGAGAGATAGGGCCAATGTTAGTGGAAAGAGGAATTCCCAAGAGTTTCTTAGAGAAAAGAGCTGAAGAGTTGTCAGTGGGGGAAGAAAATTGATATCATTCGCTATTCTAGCCTGATGATCTTCGGGTGGTAATGTTTCAAGCCATGACGATGAGTACGTGAGTCATCCCGCAATCGGGCCGTGTTTCTTCAGAGAACTCGCATCCTTTTGCTAGCGATATGCTCATCAATATTCATACTCGATACACCAAAAGGGAAGGATTAGTGATGTGTTGTTCCGCTTTGCTCTATTCATGGTTGAAGTCCCATATTCTCAACGAGGACCTGGTTAAAATCTGAGAGTTTGATTTGGTCTCTAAGTTGGCTTCTCTTATCGCTAGCTGTTTTTGGTATTCTCCAAATTGGTATACATGGGAGGTCATCACTCACTGTGGGGCATTTCCTAACGTTCTGCTAATTGGATCCCAAGGATGCATCAATTATAATCCTAGGTTGGTTCTCAAGCAATTGGGATGTCCTATGGAAACTGCACCAAAGGAAGAATTTCTGAAAGAGTTTATCTTGCTAGACTTCGGGAGAGAGGATCCTGGTTTGTTGAGGCAAATACAGAAAGCTTGGACCCAAGTTCATAGGAAGGGCACAGATCTCTGAAAAAGAGGAAATGGTGATGGAGAACCTTACGAGTCCCGGATACTTAGAAGAGTAATGGAGGTAAATTGCCATTCATCGTGGAAGTTCCATTTAATGTGCCGTAACTCCGAACTCACTCACGCCCTATTAAGGAGTTCAACAAACTTAAGCTCACCATTATAGAGATGAAAGTCAAGAGGGTCGACAACAAGAAACTTACCGTGTTGCTCGAGAAAGGGATGATTTGATGCAAAGCCTCAAGGAAAGAGATGATGATACTAAAGAGTCAAGAAAGGTAGAAAGAGAAAGGAAAGCAAAGTTCGTGTGAAAGATAACTGATGCTGCAAATTTTAAGTTATGAAATCAACCGTGAAGGGCCAAAGTCGAACGCGAATAGGCAAGCTTACATGACGAAGAGCGGGCTATCAAGGCAAAGTCCGACCTAAAGACAACTCTCACCACTCAAATCCAGGGTTAAAGGTTATGTTGAAAATATTGAATCCAGCTTATGCTGTGAAACTCACCCTCAATGAGGAAGCTCGATGGCATGTAATGTAGACCAAGAATCTCGTAAAATTCAAGAGTTAGATATTGCAAGAAACCTCATAAGCCAATGGGAGGCAGCATATGGGGAATTGGAGGTCCAGGGTGAGGGATGGCAGGAGAAAGCCCAACGTTAGAATGAACTTTGGGTGAATAGGGGAGAAACCATTTTCAACCTAGAAGAGCAAAACAAGAGTTTGTATGACAATTACTGTGCTTGGTGGAGTTCTGCATACTGATGGTGGAGGTCCCATGGAGGCTTCAATCACCATCAAGATCTAGAGGAAGACCGAGTGCCTCCGACGGTGGAGTACTTCATTTATCTTTGTAAAGACATGGTAGAACGATTCAAAAAGGAGATAAGGGAGTTCAAGCCCCAAAGAGGACAACACTTCTGACCTTTTGTTACTCTTATGTAATTTTCAGCTTCATTGTATCTGTTAAAATAAGCAGGCCTGCGAGTCTTGCTCTTTACTTTCTCTACAAAAATCGATGTTCAGATTCAACTTTTATGGAAGTCGATTATCCATTTGTTGTGTTGATTTACAAGTGAATGAGTTCGATAAAGATCCTGGGAATGGGAACACAATCATAAGCTGCTGCATTAATCATACATAATCATGCATTTTATTTTAAAAAGAACGCCAAGCTCATTACGCTTCCTCTCGCCCAAGATTCAAACCGATCACCCGATATCCGATTTGGAAACCAAAATAACTTGAAGAAAGCAATGGATCAAGATGAGACCAAACAGCTGCCATGCAAGATAACATCGACACTTTGAAGTCCAAGATATACCAACTGATGGAGATGATGATCGTCAAAGATACGAGAGAGGAGGAGCGAGTCACATCATTACCGCCATTATCACATTGCCGCCGCTTACCGCTACAACAAACAATGCGACTATTATCATTCCTCCCATCACATGGAAATGGGAGAACCCATCGAGGTAGTGGCAATACCCCGTGAATGCAAGCACCTAATTCACATTTCTATGGGATACCACTTCTTTAATGGGTCGACAACCAAGGTAATGTCATCAGAAGGCATGTTGCTACCCAAAATATGGGAAATGACGAGCAAGAACTGGGGAGGATGAGCAAGAAAATCTCTGTCTATGGCTCCTCAAACCGAGGAGGACCAACAAGACGATTATATGAGACATGATCGTAATGTTGCACCAGGCAATCGACTTTTCAGATGGCCGCCCGTAAGATGCAAAGAGCTAGCCGAGCAAGTGAAGGAACCGAGAGGAAAACACATGGCATGAAAGTTGTGGGACATGTGTCTTGTCCTCGATGTTGTCATTCCACCAATGTTCAAAGTGCCCGACTTTGAAAAGTATAAGGAGTGAGTCGTCCGGACACCCATTCGAGGATGTATCGCAAGATGGTGGCACATGTTAAAATAGCAAATCGATGGTTCATTATTTTCAAGATAGTCTCAGGGCATCCCTTGACCGGTATATGCGCTAGGAGAAGTCGAATATCCGCCTGGACGACATCCATGCTTTCTTTAAGTAGTACCACTTTAACACCACTATGGCTCCCAATCGTGTACAACTCTAGAATATGTCTCAGAAGGAAAGAGAATCTTTTAAAGAGTATGCTCAGAGGTGGAGGGAAGTTGCCTCGAGGGTTCAACCAACTTTAGTAGAAAGAGAATTAAATGATCTATTCATGGGAACATTGCCGGTGCAATATTACGAGAGACTGATTGGAAGTACTTTTTCGATTTCTCCAATCTAGTGATGGTGGGCGAGAAGATTGAGGAAGGTTTGAAGACCCAGAAGATATCCTGAGGATCATGTGGACGCCTACAATAAAAAACCGCTCAATGGCTTTAAGAGGAAAGAAGTCAGCCAACGTTGTACGAATCAAGGGCGCAGGAAGAGGAAGACAACCGCCTAGACCTCCTGCTCGTGTCCCATATATGTCGATCCTTATGTTGCTTCTATGCAATTTCTAAGATACCATATCAACCCATGCAAATACAGATGCCTTATTCAACTCAGTTCCTCTAATCAATCTTCCCAACAACAACAACAAGTTAAAGGTCCCAACAAGGATCTAAGTCAACAGTAAGAGCCCACATTATCATAAGTACACCAAGGAAGAGATTCAAATTATTCCAATGACTTACACTCAGCCTTTGCCGTATTTGATTCAAGATGGAAGAGAAGTGTAGGGAATCAAGCCTGCCTCGGCCACCCAAACCATGGTTTAATGAGAATGCTAGATGCGCTTTTCACGCCATTCTCCTCGAATACTACAGGATTGTTTCACTTTAAATGCAAGGTTCAGAACTTATTAACCGAAAGTCATAATCACGATGTCCTCAATACTGTATAATAATCCATTGCCAAGGCATGGGTCGTCACAGAATGCTTTGGTTGAAGAAGGAAGAAGTCCGTTATGGATGTAGATCAATTGGAAATATCATTAAAGAGGGTATTTGAAGAGTCAAGAGGGTCGATTTATTCAAGGAGTTCATGATCATTGTTTGATTTGTCAAGTCAATCCGTATCACCGCGCAGTTCAAGAAGTATCTACAAGGATTAATGTGTCAAGATTGATTCGCGCTTTAGCCGAGCTCCCATTGGTTGAAGTAGATGTGGTGGTTCCGCCATCACTGGAGACTTCACATATCTCCAATGGTCCCTATCCAAGAAGAAGAACCTGTTACGGTGGTAGAACCAATGATGGTTTACCCGCCCATCCGTATTCCTTATGAAGATACTAAAGCTGTACCATGGAACTACGAGCTTGAAGTTGTCGGGTGGTAAACCTATGGTTTTGGGAGAATCTACTATTGAAAACATCACTGGTGTGAGTGGCATGACCCGTAGTGGTTGTATTTATCACCAGGATCCGACAAAGAGTAGAGCTGCAGAGAGGGCGCCAGATGTTCCTCCGAATAAGGATGGAATTGTTGATTTGCGGAAGAATTTAGGGATATTTTAAACCAAGTGACAGACTTTGAAAATCATCAAAAGGAGTGACTATAAAGTGGTTGATCAACTTAGTAAGACCTCATAAAGATTTCGATCTTGTCTTTGTTGAAAAGTCCTAAGCCTCACAAGATGGCCTTTGTCAAGTTCCCACAATGCATACGAATAAGATATTACAATTAATCAATTGATGTTGCAATTCTGTGTTTAAATAATGGCGCTTGTTTATCGCTCACCGACAAGTGGATCTCCTCCGAATGGAGGTAATCATAACATGGCTCTTCACATTGCTACCTATGGTGAAACGACTTGCTAGAGTATTGGTTGATACAGCTCAACTTTGAATGTGATCCCAAGACAACATTGGCCCAATTACGGTGGAAGGGCAACTCGAAACCTAGTTCTCTAATTGTAAAGGCTGATGGATCCCGCAGATGGCGGTGGGAGATTGACCTTCCAGCACTTATCGGACTCACTATTCAACATCACTTTTCAAGTGATAGACATCTTTCCATTATAGTTGCTATAAGCACTGATACATGATGCTAAAGCTATCACTCAACTCTCCATCAAAATTGAAGTTCTTACTAAATAAACGTGCATGGAGGTTGGTAGTTAAGACTACTTGGTTAGTCACTGTTCGAGTTCAAGTACTGTGGATGTTGGAGACTATATGACCAGACTCTCTTTCAAGCTTTAGAAATCAGGCACTGCAAAGAGATCAAGTCGCTAAGAAGCCTAAGGGTACATGGCCTGCTAAGGTGATGTTAAGGCCCTTATCCACTGGAAACTCAAGGTCGGGGAACGTGTTAGATGTGACGGAGAAGAAAGACAAGAGCGGACTCGATCACCAATCATCCTCCAAGATCTGAAGGTTCGAGATAGGGAGGGAGAATCCCTTATCTCGAGGATACTTTTATTGCAAAAGGCCTGCTCCGAGAAGGTTATCAATGTTGATGAAGATGAGCATGTACGAGCTCTCGATGGTGTTCCATCTCCCTGTTGTCACCAAGAATCGATCGCCAAGGACATTACCCTCTCATTTTATTGTCAAAGTAATTTCTTGTTTTAAAACAAAAATCCTGTGCTCTGCCCAAGGCACAAAGGATTGCTTTGTAGGGCTTATTCCGTTTAATGAATGAATTTTTATCTTCAATAAAAAGCACATTTTGTTATTTAGTTTAAAATCCTTTTTATATTGTTTTTACTTTTGCTTTCCAATGCATATTATAAAAACAACAACATTTTCACTGTTATTTTTGTTAAAATAAACATACATATCTAAAAAAAAAGAAAATCAATCATTTACGCAGATCAATTAAATCGAAATGATTGAACATAGCCATTATAATTCCTTGACTTCGATTTCCCGATCAACCAAGTCAAGACGATGGTGAGGAAGACTATGAACCCTCAAGAGTTAACGCACCGTCGAGCACGAAGAGAAGACGATCCAACCTCATCAAGAACCGCGGATGATCAACTGGGACCAAAAGGATCGTGAAGAAGTCAAATTGGAACCACCTGGGGCAAGAGATAAAAGATGAGTTGGTCCGCTTATTGAAAGAGTTTGTAGATGTGTTTGCATGGTCGTATCGTGATATGCCCGACTTGACACTGTGTATTGTTATGCACAAGTTGCCGCTAAAGCTCGAATGTTCCTCAGGAACAAAGATCGAGGAGAACACATCTGAGAGATGGCTAAGAAGATTCGAGACGAGGTCAAGAAGCGGATCAAGTCGGGTTTTCTTGTCGTGGCCTGTATATGCATTAGATTGCCAACAATAAAATTGCCCCCAAGAAGGATGGATAAAGTTCAGATATGTACGACTCATCGAGATTTGAAAGGTAGCCACCCAAGGATGATTTTCCTTTACCTCACATTAATGTCGTGTTGATAGCACAACTCGCCTCAAGCATTCTCTTTCATGGA